>LR990485.1:605000-1080747 GCA_905147785.2 Thyatira batis
AAAGATGTCCGCTTTCTACACAGTCATTTAGTCCGCGATCGACCGTTATTGCCTTCGGACGACAAAAACATGACACGGTTAGTCTTCATACATATTGACATAGGTTATCTAGTTAGATTTATAGAAACTAAATAAATAAATAATAAATATCCTGGGACATTTTTTCACACACGGCCAATCTCATCCCAAACTAAGCATAGCTTGTGATATGGTAACCAGATAGCTCATATGCTACATATACTACTTTTAAATACATAAGTATATAGATATTTACATCCAGCTGAATTAACGTTATTAGTTAGGAGACAAACATGCCCACGCAGTAGGTAGGTACTCAAGGATCCTGTGAAAGTAGGTACATAAGAGTCATTTAGAAGTAAAAAAATAAATCTGATCAAAACATTTATTGTGGCTATCGCCCACTGCTGTCTCGCTGTCGTCTCAGGTAAAATAATCACAAATAACAACATCTATTTTCGAAGCCATTTGGCAGGGAACAGACGAAGGTTATAACTCCATCGACCCTTAGAAGAACCGGCAAGAATTATTATCTCCAGAAACCCAATATTTCGTTTTCATTAATTACAGTACGATTTTGATTAAAGTCAAAAATAAAAATCATATTTACGTACTTAAATTGATATTTACATACACAGAACAAACACATGTTTTGTCCTGACCGGGACTCAAACGACGACCGATCTGGAATCAAGGTAGCAACCCGCCCTTCTACATTATAAATACAATTTTCTAGTTATTCTTCAAGTGCTTTGAGAAAATTCTCTGAAAAGCTTCTTACTGTTCTCGAAGGCCCTTCAAAAGTATTATGTATAAGACGGCGCACGTAAGTCGATTTCTAGGATTATTTGTTTATTGTCAGTGAGTTGAGATTCAGATGAAAACTAAAGCAAAAAGTGGTTTGGGTTCAAAGTCACATAGAACTTTGTTTTAAGGATAGGTCGAGATATTAAATTTACCTTAGGAGTGCAATTGAAGAGCGAATATGTTTATTTCCACCCCAATGGGTTCCAGACAAAATCGTGGGTTGTAGCTGCCCACGCATGGTAAAGGTGTATCACAACTACAGCTGCATCGTTACAGTGATAAATTTTAATAAGAAATATAAATTTTGAAACACAGGCACTTAGAAATAGTCTTGCGGAATTTGAAGCCCAATTTCTAAGTCTTCGTTTTTTTCCCAAAAACCATTTAGAAGTGTTGTCACTTTTATTTGGTGAAATAAATTAATACTTGTCTTTAGATAAAAATTAACTCTTTTTCATGAATTTTGATTAATTATCCCATTGGTACATATTGATTAACATATACGTCTCCTAAATTTATGTGGTCAGCATTGCCTATAGTAGTGAAAATATAAAAAATGCAGTTTTTATAAAGCCAGTTAGATATGTAAATATTAATTTATAAATAGATGATAAGAAAAAAGTGTACTAACAAAGCTCATGAGTTGCATAATTGCATCTGTGATAGGAAAATTGCATCAAAGAGCCAGCTAAGCATTCATTATTTCCATCTATCTATTTCTCTAATCCCTTTGACGCTTGAAAAAACATCTTAATTAATTAGCCGGTCTCGTCTATAAACGCCCTTATATCCCTGGGGGCGGGCTGCCCCTCTAGTCGCTCCCGAGGGATGTCGGATTCACATCAGTCTTAGTTGAGTTGCCGCCATGTCGAGACCTAACCTAGTGATTCGACCGACGGTAATAAGGTAATGTTAAATTTTTCTAACATCATTGTCTGTTTTTAATAGTGTCCGACCGAAACTGGTTTTCCGGCCGAAACCGAAACCGAAACCGAATGTTCGGCCGTGGCTTCAGTTTCGGCCGAAACCGAAACCGAAACCGAAACTCACATGGTCAAGTATAAAATTTCTTAAAATACTGAAATTTGGTGTTTTTTACCATTATTTTGCATTAATTAGGGCATGAAGTGGAAACACAGTATATTAATTCAGTTTGTTGTATCATTTATTTAATACAATATTAAAAAATCTTAATAACATTTTTATGAAATTTTGATAAATGCAACTTCAGTCCATGTGATGTTTGTTTTTTTGCTTCGTGGCTTCCTAATGAATAGCACTTGTTACATATCTTGCAAACAGCTTTTGATGTATCACTGATACTTTTATCAAAGTACTGCCAAATCGGATTTTTTTCTCGTTGTGACATTTTACTCTGAAACAATTAAAAATAAAACCGTAACAATAACAATCGGACAATAGGTCATCGGAATGAAAAACAAATCTCGAATAAGATTACCTATAAAACGTAATTTATGAAATTAAACACTTCACATTTTTTATTTGCTTACAATTTCTTTTTTACATGTGACTTCATTTGTTAATAACAACAAAACAGTTATTGACTCAATATTTAATTAACTATATAAATCATTCAAGTACAGAAACAAAACAAAAACTTACATGTTATCAGTTCCATCAAAACATAACCTCCAAATAATGTTTCCGTCGGACGCACACGCACTAAGTTTTATTGCATTACTACGGAGCTATCCGAACGGCACACGATGATTGCCGAACAGAGCCGACGGCTTACGACACAGCTTTGCCGCGGAAAACGAAGTTAGGCGAACGTGCGTGACCTTGCGAGATAAGTTTCGGTTTCGGCAAAAGTTTCGGCCGATTTTGGCCGAAAACGAAACTGCAGCCGAAACTTGATTTTTGGCCGAAACTCGGCCGAAACCGAAACCGAAACCGAAAGTTCGGTCGGACATTAGTTTTTAAATTATAATTTGTACGTTTTAATTTTTAGAAATACATTTTTCGAAGTTATTTTAGTTTTTCGAGTATCCAATTACTTTGTGTCCGTATTGGTCATTGTTCTTTGTCAATTTATTTTGCAATGTTATTGATTTTGTTGTGCGTGTGTGCGTCCAATAAGAGAATGCAGTTCTGTCCGTTCAACAAATATTTGCCAATTATCTTGATGCATTTTTCTATATATCGGGAATTTTGAAGAACTTTGTTTAGTTAAGGATACTTTCGGTTTCAGTTGAATAATACTTGTTTAATGTTTTAATTTGCTTTCGATTTAAGTGGTTCTTTGTCACATTTTTTTGTGTTTGATTTTTTATTGAGTTTCTTTCCGAATTTGTGTTTTCAATATATGATTTCATTTAGTGTAGTTCGAATATTTGCGAATATTATGCATTTCGTAATTACTATTTGTGGTTCCAATGTTATTTTAGTGGATAATAGTTATTTTCAATTAATTGCCTTTGAGTGTTCGCAATCCGAGTTTAGCGGAGAATTAAATTGATTTTACTTCAATTCTCGTATTTAATTATTCGAATGGAATATTTAGGATTTCTCTATAATTCAATTAGTTTACCAAAAACACTTACACCCCCGCATTTTTACCTTTTCGATTGATGTTGAATAATCTCGGAATAAATATTAAAATATTTTGCTTCAGTTGAAATTAAATGATGAAGTCATTACGTTTTTATATAATTAGACCGGATTACTTGGTGGAATAATACTCCAGACAGTGAATTTCTCGCTCGTTCAAACTGTTTACTAGACGAGTTTTTCCACTTTTAACAAGGCTTCACTGAATTTATTTCATTCGCTGTTCATTTGTAAAGTTGTTCCTTTTAATATTAGCTACGAACTTTCAACCTCTTGCTTCGGTGAGCATAAAGATTTTTATACGGCTGCTTGATGATGCAATATGAAGGCAATAGAAACTGCAGCTAAGCACCTTGCGTTTTTTAAAGTTTAGAAGTTTAGATATTTCACAAAAATTACTTCAATTAAAGTGTTTTTTTTAATTTTGTTTTGGTATTTAAAAAAATTATACAGAAACTAGTAGCTCCCCGCGGCTTCCCCCCCGTTTCCGGGGGATCTTCAATTTTCCCGGGATGAAAAGTAGCCTATGTCCTTTCTCAGGCTCTGGATTATCTGTGTACCAAATTTCATTTAAATCGGTGCAGTAGTTTTAGCGTGAAAGCGTAACAGACAGACAGACAGACAGAGTTACTTTTATAATATTAGTATGGATTATGATTGATATTAGCTTGCCAAAGCTTACCAGCATAAAGGATTTGACTTTAAATTTCGGCGAATTCTTTAGCCGTTGTTGCGAGAAAGATTCATAATATAAAATCGCCTTATAACATAAGTAGGGATTAGTAAGGATTAGCAATTTTTATATAACTATCATCCCGCGACTTTACCTCCTTTATTGGGGAAGGAAGACTTCTCGAATAAACCCTAAAATTTGACATTGGAAAAATGACGGTTTTTTTGTAACACTCACTTACCTACACTTATAAATTACTTTCAATAAGATTGAATCTATACTACTACTAGCTGCCGCCCCGCGGTTTCACCCACGTAGTTCCCGTTCCCGTGATCACTTACCTAACAGGGGTATCAAAAACCAAAGCGGTCAAAGCGTTTCGGAGGAGTATGGTAACTAACATTGTGA
This sequence comes from Thyatira batis, assembly GCA_905147785.2. Classification (NCBI taxonomy): domain Eukaryota; kingdom Metazoa; phylum Arthropoda; class Insecta; order Lepidoptera; family Drepanidae; genus Thyatira; species Thyatira batis. Next base: position 609,478 of record LR990485.1, read on the forward strand.
CACGAGAATTTTATATTTAAGAAGATTAGAAAGAGGTAAATTTTAAGGGGTTTTGAAGAATATGATGCAACGTGGCATTGTCCCTTAATTTTAAATATCAAGGAACCACCAATGTAATAGTACCACTTTTTTGCAGATTACTGAAGAACACCCCGAACAAGAACAGCTCCAACGTGAAGAAGAAGCCAAGGCCTGCTAACGAGAGTCCCACACACGCCGAGAATTCTGAATACGCATACGACGGGTGAGTTTACAATCAATATTTAGCTTCGACATAATGCCAACAGCTACCTTCTACCATCGACGGGGAGCTCATCCTCACACCCTGGAGCCGAATTGGTCTCGAACCCTGCGCTTCCAGAGGAGTTTCCTGCCACGAACACTCAGGTTGTGGAATGAGCTCCCCGCCATGGTATTCCCAATGGAGTACAGTATGGGGTTCTTCAAGAAGGGAGTGAAGATTTTTACAGGGTCGGCAACGCGTGAGTAACGCCCCTAGTGTTGCAAGCGTGTACCTTTGTGGTATAAAAAAAAACCTTCTGAAGAGTAATCGGGAATATCCTGTGTGGTAGTCTGGATCACAAGGGAGCAATGAGACACACTTAACTGTTCGTATATTCGCAGACTAAGTAGTTTAAGTATTTATGTAGTTAAAAATAACATTAAACACAATACATGCATAAAAGTACTTAGAACTACTCGCTTATATACCTCGACTAGTAGACCCGCGCAGGCCGCGCAACTTCGTTAGCGTCACTTGCCCGTTTTTGCAACAGCTTAGATTGATGCTCCGCTCCTATTCGTCGTAGCGTAATGATTTATACATAAAAACTTTCTTTAAGAATTACTCTATCTATTTAAAAAAACCGTTTTAAAGATCTAAGCATACATAGGGACAGACAGACGGCGGATAGCGACTTTGTTTTATACTTTGTAGTGATAAGTTAAAGTCCAAGGGAAATACAAAATATTTTAAGTTATAGAGGTTTTAAGTTATCAAGGTTCTATGTTAGGGGATCTGATGGGAAGGGAACATATTATTTTTTTAGTTATAGAGGTTTTAAGTTACCGAGGCGAGGTTTGAGTTATCGAGGATCACCCATTCAGTTTTCCCGGGATTTATCCGCCAACAGTTGATGGAGAAATCGAAGAATGTATAGCGGAACATTGAACCTCCTGTTTCTATAAGTCGGTCGAAAAGTGGCCTTTTCATTCCAGAATATACTCCTGACTCTGTTCGAATTTCATCCAGAACCCTTCAGTCGTATAGAGTAAGAGTAACAAACATAAAAACTTAGCAATTATATTACACATGCGTAATTATACTACACATATAAAATTCTCGTGTCACAATGTTAGTTACCATACTCCTCCGAACCGGCTTGATCGATTTTATGAAATTTTATATGCATATTCGGTAGGTCTAAGAATCGGCTACTATCTGTTTTTGATACCCCTGTGATCACGGGAACGGGAAGTACGCGGGTGAAACCGCAGGGCGACAGCTAGTTACACATATTATTATACCCGACTGCGCTTTTTATTTTATTTTGTTTTTATTTTATTTTATTAAACACAAAACAGGTTATAATCAGAAATGCTTAAAATATAGAACACAAAGTTGCTTAATTATAACTATAACCCAAAACATGTGTTCTAGATACTTAAACTTAACATATATTGTTGAAAACTATAAGATAAGACAAAACTATAAAATTTTTTTGATAGGAAAAATATGACGATCTTAAAAATACATATTCTATAAACAATAATACTTAATAAATATTTATTTTGTGAACAAAACTTATAAATTTTTGAGAATATTCAAGAATATTATAGCTTTAAAAAAGATGGAGTTCAGTTTTACGCGTATGTTTCTTTATACCTTCGAAATATCCCAAATGTTAGAGAAATAAAGTGCCTATGGTAAATGACCCAATGGTGGCCAGTTTAAGAAAAAAAAAACAGGTTTTTGTGAAATATTACCAAAATTGTGAAAGTTTCAGCACTGAATATAGTGAAACTGTAAAGTCCAGTCCTTATTTAATATTTGTAATGTGTTACGCGTGAGATACGGCAAAGCTGGATTCAATTAATTTAACAAATAAAAGTTGTAGTTTTGTGACCCAGTCTTGGACAGGGAAAATTCATTAATGGATACCCCAGTCTTAGTCTAAGTTTATCTTTATTTTATGGTTAACACATGAAACAAAACTAATTTTGATTTTAACTAAGCAATACTATTTTACAAGTGAAACTTTCTGCTCACCGCCTGAACGATTTCCTTAAGAAAAGCCGTCGTTGTCAATTTCAAATCACCTTACACTTTGTATTCGCGCATATTTGTACATGTAACTGACTGAATTCAATAAAACGTTAAACTTAGATAGTTTGATGTCTAAAGTCTATGTCACAGTGATCCCAATGTAAAAACATTCGCTCATGTCCGAATTCCAGATGTTTCTTTTAATTTTTGGCCATTACTGGTACCGTGGCCACGACTGGTACACTTACGATATCTACTTGTACGAGCCGCGCCGCCGCGCAATAGCAAATCAAAATGGCGGCTGGTTATTGAAATTAGCCGCTTAATATTGTTCGTTCGTTCAATAGGTATTCATTTAAATTGGTAGGTAGGTATTTATTAATTTATTAATATGAAATGTCAATGAATATTTGAGCTCTTCGGTTTCGCCCGCCTTCCCGGGAATCGAAAATTTTCCCACAATTAAAAATCTATCTATAATTATAAAATAAAGTCCCCGCCTCCTCTCTCTGTCTGTCCGAACGCGATGAACACAAAAACTACTGAACAGATTTTCATTTGGTTTTCACCAAATTACGGAGTATTTCATGTGGAAGGTTTTTATGTATCAATTTGGACCCGGTAATCTAGTTAATAAACTATTTGTGCATCAAGTTTCATCTCGATCCGTTTTCCTTATTGCGTAGGTAGGCATCCTTATCTCTATAGTTGGGTTTTTTAAATTTTCAATAATGATATTACAGTATAATGGTTTTATCCTTACTTTTGCCTTATATAATACTGCTTAATGAGATGTTGATATAAATTGAAATTCTTTCGTCACCTTTTTAGTGTACTTTATATTAAGTAAGATGGAAATTGATATTTTTGATTTATTCCTTTATTTTATTGTTATCAACTATGCATCAGTTAGTAATATAGATGGACTTTTTTAGAACAGTAAATTAAAATTAACATTTTGCCTACGTTTGTTACTAAGGAAACGTTATTAATATTTATCCTAAATAATTTAAGTTGCTGCAGCTTATTAGGATGGACACATTGACTTAATTTTTTTTTAATTATTATCCAGTATGAACTGGTAAAGATGTTTATATTGAAATGAAATATTTTTATTAATACAAATAAGCCTTTATAAATCGTAAACTCTAGCGTGTAGTTCAGTACTTAGGAGTAGAATAAGGTTATAATAGTTTCATAATACTACGGATTTGTGGTTAACTTTGACTTTCAAGCCGCCGGTCGCGGTTTCGATTCCCTCTTAGGACAAACATTTGTGTGCACTCACATGTCTGTTTCTGCGTTTGGATGTCAATTTCTATATTAAGAATAGATTTTGAAGTAGTATATCAGCTATTGGTTTAACATAGTACAAGCTCTGCTTAGTTTAGAGTCAGATTGGCCGCGTGTGAAAAATGTCCTAAGATTTATTTAAAAGTTACTCTGATGCATTTTTGATATATTTTTTAATTATTATGCTAAGCCTCATTTACACAAAGACATAACATTTAATTAAATGATTCGCGCAACTTCAGCGTCATATCTTTCCAGCTTTTGCAATAATTTTCATTGATGCTCCGCTCCTATTAGTCGAAGCGTTATGTTATATAGCCTACAGCCTTCCCCAATACATTGGCTATCTAACATTTGAACCAGTAGTTTTGGAGCCTATTCAATATAAATTAAAAATCAAATCTTTACTACTACCTTACTAACTATACTACTTTACAAGCGACCCGCCCCGGATTCGCACGGGTGCAATGCTTATACATCACATTAGAAACCTCCTTATATGACAGTGTCTCTGACATATTATGCATACAATGTATTGTATACAAAAAACCTTCCGCTTTAATATATCTATCTATTAAAAAAACCGCATCAAAATCCATTGCGTAGTTTTAAAGATTTGACATAGGGACAGACAGCGGAAAGCGACTTTGTTTTTATAATACGTAGTGACTGTAGATCTTGCTCTCTCAAATGTCTTTATGTGGGCGGGTTACTTAGCAATTTCATCTTCGGTTTTATTTATCATATTTTAGTTTTTCTTTTCTTTTGTTTATTTCAGTGAACCGCTAATAGATTTTGACAACGACTTGTTGCACAGTGTGCTTGTGATGCCGGAGTCTGCCAAGGATACTGGTGAGTCATCATATTTTACATATTTATAACTAACTCGTTACCGCGGCTTCATCTCCTCAAGTGGATGGTCATAAGCAATAATGTGTCAACCCACAAAAAGTAGAAAACAAAGATTTTGATGTATGTTTTTTAATGCATCACATATTTAACATTCTTAAAAAGCTTTTCAACTTTCAAGTCATCTAAAATATAAAAGTAGGTACATAAAAAATGGATTTATATCATGCAAAAAATCGTAAATCACATACCTCACATTGTCTTAAGACGCTATTTTCTCAAAAAAATCAAGTTTATGAGGCTTTACACATTATTGCTTATCCGAGACTCACGATCATGAGGGTGCAGGTTCAGACTCCTAACCTTCATTACGTACGGACTCACACAACTGGCTTTCTGTAAGGAAAACATCTTCAAACATGCATGCCTGAGATGTCACAATTAAAGGCATGTGAAGTCGGGACTATGGCCTAAACCCCCTCCTTATTTCCTAACAAGGGTAAAAACAGCATTAATTCCTGATATGAGCTGATGATGAAGTTCCTTCTAGAGGTTTAAACGTAATGTTAGTCTGTTTTGACTCCAACATGAATGGTTACCATAGGTGCTTTTTAAATTTTCATAAAATACCTCATCTAGTGCCTTAAGTCGTAATTATTGTGAGAAGCAATCGAATAACATTCATTTAATTTTGGTGAAGTGAGAGTGAGACGTGATGCCCTAAGGATGGATTTTTATGTGCTTCTTCTGGTGCCCCCCCAGAAGTGATGCCCTAGGCTATTGCTTAATTCGTTTAAGGGTTAATAGGTCGTGTTAGTGATGTTCCGGGATGTTTTGCTATAGTATTGTGGTTTAACAGCAGGTTGGAACTGCAAGACGGGCGGCGTCAAGTGCCCCTCGTGCCATAGATACTTCGCCAATCGGTACAACCTGAAGGTCCATATCCGTGACAAACACGACACCAGGGAGGGGACGCTGCAGGTAAATATTATATTTATTTTTTACTGTCTTAAAAATATGTTTTTTGGATTAGTCTTTAAAAGTATTTTATTTAAATAGCCCTTAGAAAAAATGTTTAAAAAAATATTTTATTCAAATAGGCCTTATGAATACTAATACTCGGTTCAGAAAGTTACTTTTGCTGAGAAGACAATAAACCGATTCCTGATTGGTTTTTTGAAAAAAATCTGTTTATCCCTCATAAATGGGATCCATGAGGAATTGTGGGAACTCCTATAGTGATTATGCTATTTTAATTAATATGTCAAGCATTCGAGTTTGGAAAATATAATTTGATAAAATGATACTTAGCGCTACTTTTTAGTATTTTATATTTTGTTCGGTTTAGGGGTGAAAGCGTAGTTACATTCGCATTTACAATATTAATGTATAGTGATTAATATTAAAATTCAAATTCAAGTAATTCAAATTCTTTATTTTCCATAAATAAACATTAAAAATAAAATACACAGAGAATTCTCTTAAATTATTCTTAAAAGTTTACGTATGTTATGTAAGGTAATTCATATATTTTATGTAATGTTATTATCAGTGCGAGATATGCCAGAAGAGGATGCGCAACCCGTCCTGCCTCCGCGTCCACATGTACCACCACCGCAAGCAGGCGGCTTACTTGGCGCAGCTCACCACCCAGGGCGAGCAGATGAGACATGTGTAAGTTTATACTATGATTTATACTATGATTTTATATCAGGTTTTATACTATGATTTTTATACTATGATTTTATACTACGATTTTATACTACGATTTTATACTATGATTTTTATACTATGATTTTTATACTATGATTTTTATACTATGTTTTATACTATGTTTTATACTATGTTTTATACTATGTTTTTATACTATGTTTTGTACTTTATGTCAAAATATTGAATTGTAAAAAAGCGGCCTGTAATATATAAGTCACAAGTCCCCAATGAATTATAACTCTTTATTAATGATATTGTTTTTAAATTCATAAATTTATTTTATAGTAGCAAGAAATAAATATGTTGACATACTAATTCCAGTGTCCAGAACATGGTCGGAGTCCAGAAGTGGCGTTCCGACGCATCGCTCAGCGCCGACTTCAGGGATGGCGACAGGTACTAACAATTATACTATAATATCCCACCTAAAGTTAGGTCGCGGTGCAGGAATAACTTTGTCCACTACTCTATCGCTCCTGCTATATATCGACGGTAGAAAGCAATTTTTTCGTATCTAAAAAATAGAGGTTTACACCAGAGTAAAATAACACTTGAAAAATATCATAAAAAAAGTTTTGAGTCCTAAATAAAAACTTGTAACAAAAATAATGATAATTCCAGCATACTCAATAAATTTATTCTTAATTATTTTCTTCAAATGAAGAGAGAAAAAAAAACGATTTTCCTAGATACGACAAAATTGCTTTCTACCGTCGATATATTACTTACTTACCGCTCGCAGCGTTAAGGGATTGCAAACATTTTTGACCATAAAAATCTGCACTTAAAACAAAAATGTTCGTGACAACTGTCCATATCCAGAAATCAATGTTGGAATTTCTTCCTGCTTCACGACAGACTTTAGTATAAATGTATATGTGAAAGGATGTATGCATGCATGTTTGTACTATCACACAACTGCTGAAAGGAAGGATAATTCATGCGAAATTCACACTCGGGGAATGCAGGTGAAACCGCGAGGTGGAAGCTAGTTAGTATTTACTATAACATCATGGTAAGTAATTTGGCCAAAGTTGGTAAGAAACCTAGAAGGAAACTGCCATCAAGTGCAACCAAACCGATACGATCTCAAGCTCAAGATTATCAGAGGGCTTACTCCCGAAAACGATTCGAATTTGATTTTGTTTTGAATTCAATTTGAACTCCTATTGGTTAATCCTGAACCAAAAAATTTCATCTTGAACTCCTATTGGTTAATCCCGAACCAATACGAATAAAAAATCAAGATGGCCGCTAAGATTGACATTTATTCGATCGATAACGGTGTTTGACGTTTCAGAATTATAAAATAAGTTGTGTGTGGTTACTTTCTACAGAAATAAATAAATATTCAATTCTTTATTTTTTTCTAAAACGAAATCTTGTACATTAGATGTAATTTTTTAGGTTAGATAAATTTATTCTAGATGAGATAACTCGATCCTGAAAAAGTAACTTTTTACTGATCATGTATTTTGACGTTTAAAGTCGTTCCCGCCATTTTATTCACAAATGTCAAATAGTGCCAGGAGTAGGTACGGATTTTCGATTCGGTTTCGATTGTAACGAAATTCTTGATCAAAGTTAGTTCCAAAAAGTGTCACCGCACGATCGTGCGCTAGAATCGCTATCAAAAATGTATGAAATGACATTTATTCGATTAGAACTCGTTTCTCGAAAGCGTCGGAAGCCCTCAGATTCGAAACTACAACATAAACTGCTTGTTATTAATGCTGTTTTTAACCGATTTAAGAAAAGAGGTTCTCATTTCGACTCGATGTTGTTTTTTGTCATTATTTATAAATTCTTCCAAGTTACCTTTTCTTTTTTAATAAAAATATATTTTTTTTGTTTTATTATATTAATACTTTATTGTTATTTTAAACTGAATAAATGACCATACTGTAAATGTAGGTTTTAAGTATATTAATTAAGACCATTTTATTAATTTTCTGGTTTCCACAAAACAAGCTCTGCTTAGTTTCAATCATCCACTACATCCTACTAATATTATATATGCGAAATTTAGTAAAAATAGGATGTATGTTTGTTAAAAACGGCTGAAGGGATCGCGACAAAATTTGTCACACAGTTCTGGAATAACACATATGCTACTTTTTATCCCACTAAAATTTAGATTTAGATCCCATGGGAACGCGGGTGAAACCGCGGGGAGACACTAGCTTGCTTATAATAATTAAGCTGTCTTTAAAGAATTATATGCCTTAAATAAAACTTTTTAGCTCCGTTTTCGCTTATAATACAACATTTTATTACAACATTTCGATTTTTTATGACTGAACAAACCAATTTGAACTTTAGCTATATTGATATAATGTAGATTATTCATTGTACTATTATGTTAATCTATAAGAAATTTAATGCGAATGAATATAATAAAATTAAATTATATTGCTAGCTAAGCGAATATCATATTTATATACGTTATATTAAAGTTTATTATAATTTGTGACTAAGCAAGGCGATTTTTTATGTCTAAGTAAGAGGCGATTAGAATGTCTTTAATTGTAATAATTTTAGTTTATCTACACTAATATTATAAAGAGGAAAGATTTGTATTTTTGTATGTAACGAATTAACTCAAAAAGTACTGGACCGATTTTAATAATTCTATTTTCATTAGAAAGCTACATTATCACTGAGTAGCATAGGATATGTTTTATCCCTGTATTCCCACGGGAACGGGAACTACGCGGGTAAAACCGCGCGGAGGCTGCTAGTGGATTATATTAAGCCATTGCGATTGTATTACAAGAAATAACAATTTAAAAGTAATGATGCTATGTACTGTCAAACTACACTAATAAAGTGAAAAATTCTGTATTTTTGTGTGTATATCATCATCGTCTTGCGCTTATCCCACCTTACGTGGGATCGGCACAACATGTCTTCTTCTTCCATTCTCCTCTGTCAGTCGTCATCTCAGCTCACTCCTTTCTTACTCATGTCATCTTTCACACAGTCCATCCATCTTTTCTTTGGTCAATTTTTGTGTGTATATGTTTGTAATAAATTAACTCAAAAAACTACTGTGTCAATTTCAAAAAATATTTTATCATTAGAAAGCTACATTATCACGGAGTAACATCTAATTACATCTATTAAGTTGCAGTGCTAAATATAATTAAGCTATTTGCGAATATGTATCAATCTTTTTTAAGTTACCACTTAGCTTAATGTTTATACTATCTGATTCTAAACTAAGCAGAGCTTGTACTATGGAATCTAAATATCTATACAGATTTGATTATATATGTAGCGTCACGCTGTGACTGATAGGAGCGGAACATCATTGTAAAAACCGGTCAAGTCGGACTCGCGCACGGAGGGTTCCGTACTATGTATTTATCCCCGTTATTAGTATCGAGCAAGAAACTGTAAAAAAACAAGATTGTTGTATAGGAGCCCCCCTTAAATATTTGTTTTATTTTTAGTATTTGTTGTTATAGCGGCAATAGAAATACATCATATTGAGATACAGCCTGGTGACGGACGGACGGATAGCGTAGTCTCAGTAATAAGGTCCCATTTGGGTATGCACTTTGGGTACGGAACTCTAAAAACGGGGAAGACGTGACGCCGAGGAAGTTATAAATAAATTAGAAAGCCTACAAACACATTTTGATACTTGCTTTTAAACATGTTATTTTTGATATTTTGACCGATATCTTTACATGGTATAAAGCAAAGTCGTTTCCTGTTTAGATCTTTTAAACTACGCAACAGATTTTAATTGAAGGTTTATACGTATAGTTCAACATAATTTTGTGTTAACTTGTTGTAATATGATAATGATGTTCTGCTTATCGTGCGAAGCCGGGGCTGGTCGCTAGTATTTATTTATATAATTATTACAAGCCTACAATTATGGAGTCTAATCGATTTATTTATTATCATGACATACCTATATGCTTAGCAATGACACAAGACCATCATTTATTACAGTATTTTTTTATGTATATTAATTTATTATAAGTTTTGTTCTATATTTTTGTTCTTAAGTTTATTTTTACTCTCCAACCTATCCAACCTTCACTTTATAGCATACTAGAGACTCCCCGCAGTTTCACCCGCGTTTCCGGGGATCTTCAATTTTCCCGCTATTAAAAGTATCCTATGTCCATCTCCTGCTAAACCTCCCCACCAATTTTCAGCCAAATCAGTTCAGTCGTTCTTGAGTTATAAATAGTGTAACTAACAAGACTTTCTTTTGTATATTAAAAATATATAAGTAAAATCATTAATAGTTTCAAAAAATAAATATAATTGCTTTGTTCTCTATCCTCGGAGTTTCAGGTTTTTTTTAATGTTATTTGTTAGTTGTTAATTCTGTTTTATTAGTCTAATAATGTAAGTCTTTTATTTTTAAATTTAGCCCACTACTCTAATGCATGCAGTGGCAACCTCTAATTAAGGCAACACTCAAGTTTTGTTTCTTATTGTGTTAGAATTATTTCCATGTACTAGTGTATGTTTTGTTGGTTGTCCTATAAATAAATGAATAAATATATAGATTTTCTTAATGTTCTTGTTGTAAAATTCCAGTTTCCCTGCCCCGACGGCGGCGGCTGCACAGGGGGCCGAGAAGTTCCCCGCCGAGGCGGTTTCCATGGCGGAACCGGAGGGGGAGGCCATATGATGCCGTGTCTCCGTGATCCAGTGGGCCCCTCGAGCCCCAGGACCACCGAGGGACCCCGGGCCACCGAGGGCCCCCGAGGGCGACCTCTCCGACCCCATGGACCTGTACATCACCATGACACAGCGGTGCTATTGGGACAACTTTGTATTCAAACGCAGGGGTTAAAGAGGTACACTTTATTGAAAACGAGCTCATTTTGGTTTAGGAACACTTTTTTTGGTGCCCTGATTGGATAGGATATGATTTAATAACCCCAAAAAGTTTTTATTGTTTTGATGTCCCCCATTTATTTTCAGTTTTGTCAGGGTATCCTATTTTAATCGAATCTCGAAAATTTTTTTTTTGTTGTTTAATTACTTGAGCTTAATTAGATTTTGATACATTTCAGTTCAGATGATTGTATACTTTCTATAATACAAATGGCTGGCATATGGACTCTGATTATTGATTGTGTTCGTGTCGTAATATAAACGCGACATGCTCTTCTCGAATTGTTCACGTTCGCCGACTTGAATTTTGATGTCGTTGTAGCGACCTATTGAAATTTACATACCTAATTCTTGATAAAAAAGAGTGTTATCTCAGTCCATTTGTGACAATCGACTTTAAAGTATTGCAGTTAAGATTCAAAATCATTCGAAACAAAATGGACGATCGTCCGCGAACGTATCACGATTCGATCTTATATCATATTTCTAAGATTTAGTATTAAGTACAGACATTATGTCTATTATCCCATGAATCTTAGATTCTGACCTTTTATAAGGCTATTTACACAAGAAATGCCAAGTCATTTAAAAAATGTATCAATTCGTGTCTAGATTAAGGGTTGTCAATTTGATATTAATGTCTATTTACTCGGCCCCAGCGCCACATGTAATCGGTAAGTTTAAAATGAAATTATTGAGTCACACAGAAAGGTAGTTGGGTTTTTTAATCAATTATAAATTGTACCTCTTTGTTTATAATAAGGAAGTTTAAGGTCATATCGCACTGTTGCGTTAGAATTTAATTATACCTTTTTTTTATAAATAATATAATTCCACCCCACAAAAATTCCAAAGACTGAAGCACGAACAAAATAATTTATACAAATTAAATATGGTACGGGACGCACTGGGCGGTTTCATGAAGCAGCTATATTTTTGATTAAAAAGCGCTTATTTTCTTTATGTTTGAATGATTTTTAACGGTTTAAATTCCGCCCTGTGCGTTTTCAGTTACCATATTTTATTCGTACCGCCTGATTCGTTATAGCGGCCTATCTTCTAAGCGTCAGTATATCATAAGCGATCGAAAAAAAATGCGCAAACCTTCGCGAAATAATTATTAAAAATGTTTATACATCGCCAAGTACAATTAGTTAGGCAGCTAGATCGAAAAAGATTAGATTTAAATCAAAGAGAAATACGTAATATGTTGCCATTCATAAGACGAGTGTACAAATTGAAAACTTTTTAATGTCCCAATATCGATGACGGAGCGTCGATACGTCATTTATTATATTATGTTTATGAAAGCATAACCTTACAGTACAAAATAAGATATTGTAAATAATAATAATCATGAATGAATTATGCTTTACTTAGTCTTTAAGTTTTTTTTTATTTTTTAAGTTCACGTAAGTCCCATTTACATATGACAAATTGAGTTTTATTTCGTACGAACGATATTAGTCCGGTATAAATAATCAAGGTTTGTTTAAGTACGTTAAGATAAATTAAATTTTACCTCATTTTTTTTTTAATGACTGTAAGATAAATTTATGTGAGCCTCCTCATGGTTCACCGTTGTTTTCAAATACATCTGTGGAAAACAATTTCGAAACAGTTATCTTTAGGGTAACGGCCTAAACATTCCATTCGATAATAAATTTAATTTTTGGTAAGATATTAAATAAGAAATTGTGGCCAGAAAAACAACCGTATTTAAAAATGTTTTAGATTTTTTAAGATACTCCTTTTTACATTAAATTAATTTTTTTGACATTTAAATACATTTTTTTACATTTTGGAACTAAGAACAAAATATACATTTTCTTTGCATTTATAAAATAGTTGGATACTTTTTCAAAACGGGAATAATTAAGTAACACTCTGATCCATTTAATATTTTCTAAAAAACAAGATACAAAAATCTTACCGATTTTTTTTTACCGAGGTATAAAAATAAAAATTAATCAGCACACAATTAAAAATTACATTTTTATAAAAAATTTGGTTTCGTATTTGAAAACTAAATTTAAATTCATGTTTCCATGGCAACTATAAAGTAAACATGGTAGAAATCGATGACAATAGAAATTGTATTTTTTTTTATAATATATCTGGCCTTGTTCTCAAGCGTCTATGCAAGCTTTAACACACAAAAATCGTCCCATCGATCGAGTCGAAGTCGATACGTATTCGTAGTCATTAGCTCTCTTTTTATTTTCAAGGTGAACCTTTGGAGATAGATGCCTATAGTTCACAGACCCGCGGTTATTCACCAGCTGAACCGCATATCTTATGTGACATTTGAGATTACAAACCAACGCGCAGCTTTGATATACCTCATGATTTATATTTATAACGATTTATTAAAGATTTATTTTTCTAATGTAAGGTAATTTGATGCTAGAAGTAATTATCCAAAGTGATGGGTTTTAAATAGGGGTAGTGGGTTTAATATGATACGGTCCCGCTGGTGTATTGTCGCTGCGTCTGTGTGCTAATGGCCTAATAGTTGGGAGATCGCTAGTTGTGATTTGTCACTGTAGTTTTAGTTGGCGTGGCGTACACAAATATATAATATATTATTTTTCATGTATATTTTGACAATTATAGCGTGTACGTCGCATTAAGATTGTGTTTAGAACAAAACATAAATATATAATTTAAATATTAAATGCGTCCAATATACGATGTATTTTACGAAGGTTTGGGTACTCTAACCATTAGACTAAGGGGAAGTTCAACTAACAAGAGCTAGGATTTGTAAGAATTTGTGTTTTATTTTTTTTTGTAACTTTACATTCCATTAGCAACTAAGTCTGCATAATCCAACCTGATATTATTTAGATACATTATTTTTTATTATACATACATTTAACATAGTTTAAGTTATCATGTTTAAGTATACAAGGAGATTATTAAAGCGCTCGTTAGAGACGTTTCATAGTAACGGTACACGAATAGTTTTGTAAGCATTTATAATTATATGTTTTTTTACCAAATTTTTTTTATACCAATGCTACCTATAGGATCACTTATAATATCCGTAAAGTGTCGTTTCGGCTTCATTTGTACTATAAATCGGATTCTATAGTATATATATAGGATCTGTATGAATCGAATGGAGCTGCGACGCAAAATTTGTATACATATTATATGTTAAAGTGCAGCTGTTGGAAGGTCCTTATAATATCGTTGTGTTGTGTTCGAATCGTTTACACAATGTATGTTTTACCAACACAGATATATTACCGTGTTCTAGGCCTACGGGCAAGGTGAAAAAAAAAATTGTTTTTTTGATAAAAAATAAAAATTAAATTATTAATAAAAATATCTTTTACATTTCAAGTACAAAATGATAAGACTTAGTACAAAATACATTAACTTACATTATGGTACAACTAGGTGTGCATACATTGCGATGGTTATATATCTGTGTTGGTAGACTTTATTTTTACTCTATAATTTGAGTGAGCGCTCAATTCTTATCGTTTATTTTTGAATACTCAGTATGTGTGGCCAAATAGTTTTAATAATATTTGTCTAGTACGTACGGCCGTCGACCACGGGCCAATATATCGATGTATACTTATAAGATTGCAAAATGTTTATAATACATTCCAAATGATACATTCCAATCATTCTTTAGTATACGCTCAAATTTGATCGCATAGATCTGTTCCCATGACAATATGTTGAACTATAATCGATTAGTATAAGTAAATAACATACCGTCTTGCGCAGTCGGTTAAAAATTCTCTCATTGTGATGTTTAAAATTCCGTACATCAGTGAAAGATAAAGGGTTGTTATTAAATGTGAATTGTCGTAGAATTAAGTCGTGTATGTCGCGAGACGATTTATTACCAATATTAAAGTTGTAACGTGAAGTATGTTTGTCAGCCATACTCTATATATGTATGCATACTCTTCGCCATATAATGGATGTAGACAACCGAACACATCAATCTTGTGGTTCCAAAACCTTCAGGCAACCCCCCCCCATACCCCCTCCAAGTTTAAACCGAATTTCACGCGCATGATTTTTGATATATTTACAAAATTAATTAAAACAAAAACATAACGTGTTCGACTGACTTCTGTAAGGTACTTTATATTATATATATATTTTTTCTATCCTCTCTACATACCTATATTATTTATCCATATTATAATCTATCTTATAAACTATGTGTAGTTTTGAAGACAATCTCTTGTCCAATCATATTGGCCAGTATTCTGTGTGTGGACAGACAAAACCACGTGGTATGATCAGTGATATAAATACGTCCTCAATGAGATAGGATCTCATTGTATATGGCTGCTATTATATATATATTAAAGCTAAAATTACGAAGAGGTTGTGATAAAGATATTGTAGAGATGTGATCTTGATTGGTCTTCGGACCCCTATTCACGTAACACGCGGTAGAGTTTCAGTAGGATTATCTGTATTAAATGAAAAAAAAAACATTCGAAGGCTGATGGGTTACCGAATTGGTGACCTGTGAGATTCTCTTTGTCTTCCTATCTGAAATATTAAACTTTGGAAATAAACAAATTTAGCAGTTTAGTCGCGGAGTTGAAAGAATTTTGTTACATAGACCCTTTTGCTTGACAGTGGTCACAAACATCGTGGGTTTAAGTGCGTAGATTTTATTGCATTTAAAAATACACTGTCACAGGTAAATGTTTGCAATCCCTGAAGATGCAGGTCGATGCGTCCGTGCGAGCGGGACGGAAGATATTTAGACAGAGACAGGAGTAGTAACAGGGTTATGTATGAAATTCTTTTTGCTCCACGAACGTACTTTAAACTAATTTAATTTCATTTTGCCCACATATTGTAATGCAGATAGTGCTAGAAACATGTGAGATTTGTTACGAATGAACTTTCGAATTTATATAAAATCAATTAAGACGATTTATCATCATTCGACTATGTATTATAATTATATATGCCATATAGGCGATATTTGACAAACAAATAAATTGTCACTGGATTGTACCGTAATGTCTGACGCATACACAAATGTGTGAAATGTCCTGTGTGTTATATAACACATACAAATCATGGCGTACATACGATAATGTATTAATGTGTGTGTTTTGTGTCTATCTTATGCTCTCTAATATCTTGTGATGTAATGTCAATGCGTTAGTAATAGTCGTTCGGCAATGTTTTATTGATTTAGCCTAACGGCTGTGGTCCCACCGGCTTCGAAAAGCGAGAAGCAAAAAGCCAACTTTGTAGCTTCCTCCCCGGCAGTGGGACTTCAGCCTTAGTTTCTCGTTGCCCAAAATCTTAAATGACCATTTTACAATATGTACACTAATTTAATATAATGTTGTGTGCAATAATGAAACAATAAACATTCCAATCGTATTTTAAAGATTTTGTGCAATCGGGTAGTGTTTATATAATTTCTCATTAGACGAACATAATGTATTTTTTTTATATGTATATATTTGGTAATTTTGACGCGTTTCAAATACAATATGTGCTCTCATTGACACTCGAATACCTTTTTATATTTTTTATTTTTATTTTATATTTGTAGCTTTAGTTAAAATAAATTATAATTTTGTAGGTTTATTGTTTTATTTCTATTCGTTTAAATTAGTTTAGTGTTTGCTGAGCGAATGTATTGTTGTGATTAAAGTTATGTGTCTCTGTCTCGCTCTCGGGTATTGCTGTCTCATATCGAATATGGAGTCATGTAACTTTATAATTAGTCGAGTTACAGGCGACAAATACTATCCTATAATCTAACTAGACTTCTTGTGTCAAAAAGCACCAAAATTCCTATGCCGTCATATTGGCCTCATTTCACGAGTCTTTAACGGACGGTAAAAAAGCGATCAAATACAACAAATCCATTCCCATGTATATGTTCACACGACAGCGTTTTTAAAACGCGACGCTTTTTTATCGAGCGGTGTTGCATTTTTAACTTTGGACGTTGGAAATAAGCATATAATGGTACTTGGGAATGCATTTTTTGTGTATGAACGCCTTTTTACCGTACGTTAGAAAAAAAAATGTGTGCGCGTAAGAAGTGAAACTTCTTTATGACGTTATTTTTCAAAAAATAATTTACTATAAGCAACTTTACAGAAATTGATTAAATAAAGTTATGTTACATTTTTGAAATCCATTTTAACTACTCAAAACGGGCCGCAAAATACATTGGAGACATTTACCAATCCCTACTCCGCTGGAGAAAGTATACTTCGAATCACGCGTGGTAGGGATAAGAAAAAGATGGCGCGTAACGGAGAAATGTGACGTGTAACGAAAAAATGTGACGCGTAACGAAAAAATGTTACACAAAATTTTTTTCCAACCCCGACAAAGAAGTTTCACTTCAAAACTCGTGATATGAGGGCTTAGTCCGCGAATCGTTACCTTCGGACGTAAAAGAAAGTGACACGGTTGGTCTTCATACTAATTGTGGTGCTTACGTTATCTAGTTAGATTATTTTTGGTCGCGTGTCTTTTGTAATAATTATTCTTCATTTAACACCTTGGCTGGCGTATTGACTAACATTTTCTCAATATAATCCATGTGTAAAGTGTTTGTATTATTGATAAACCCTTTTATTTTGTTTCACTTTACTTTTTTATTTACATACTAATGGCCCTCCGCGGTTTCCCGGGGATCTTAAGATTTCCCGGGAGAAAAGATAGCTTATGTGCTAACCCTGATTATAAATTAACTGTGTTGCAAATTTCATTATAATCCGTTCTGTAGTTTTTGCGTGAAAGAGTAACAAACATCCATTCATACTCACAAATTTAGCATTTATAAATAGTAGGAAGCCTTACCATGGCAAGTTGATTGTAAGCGCACTAGTCACGGGTTCGATTCCCGCCCAGGATATTTATGTGCCAAAACGAGATGTTCGTTCTGTAGTTGATAGTACAAAATAGCCGTGATAGCTCAATGGCTAACTCACTGACTCGCAATAATGAGGCTGCAGGTTCAAATATCTAGTCAATTTGTCAAAATATTTAATTATGTAACATACCAGGGGGCCAAGTCTGCTATTTGACAATAAGCGACCAACTATTGCCATTCTATCGACATCCTATTGAGATTCCATTTCCATTGTGCCAAATTTGGTATTCTGCTAACATTTTATAAAAGTCTCGATATAATGTCGATGGAGTGTCAGTTGGATGGAAATGGAATGTCAATGGTTTAGTCGACGATGTTGCCTGTTAAAACTACCATGAAACCAATGATGCCAGTATAAACTACAATTTGTAGTCAAATACGTTTTAAGTACTTTTTTGTGAATTTATTACATTGATTTCGACAAATTATTAATTTTTACGATATAAATATCAACATTTATTAAAAATACATTTTAAATAATCTTACCAATCATGAAAAAAGTAAAAAATACTGAAGATTTGGCTGTATGGGCTAGATCCCTTTGCCTTCCATACGTATAAGAAAAAAACAAAAAAAATAAATTGACACAAGTTTGAAATCTTTGAAGACAAATTCAACTTAAATAATATAATAAATCATCTTCGAAAATTATGATCCCCGTCGTTTATCTTTAACTAACATGACACTGACGGAATTGTGCTACTGGCTACAGTCGCCATTTAAATAAAGAAGAAGACTTTTTGCAAAGATTTGGGCATATTAATTACTGCTCCTATAGATCTTTTAGAAAATCACAAAGAGCTGGCGCTTCAGGCGCTTGGCCTCCGTACTAGGACGAAGGAAGGACGTAGCCTGACTAAACGCCTTTGGGCTGAATGCTCAGTTCTCCTTAACAGCGTATCCTCCGATTGCGTCTCCAAGACGCCGGACCAGTGGAGAGTGGTAAGTTTAATACACAAGCTTCTTGTCTACTTTTAATATTAAAAGCAAGTTTATACCTACTTCTAGTAAGTATAATAATTTATATTCTAATATAGGTACTGGGATTTTAATGTCCTCGACGCACGCAGCAGAACTCTCTTTGTAATCTATACATATAATAACTGTGAATATATGTATATATTTATTTAAAGTATAGGGTAATGAAACTAGGAATTGCATGTAATGTTTTTAATTAGAAAATCTTAACTAATCTCTAATTTTACTGTTAATGTCCATCTGAAATCTGTAACAAATTAATAACATAATTACTTCCATACTGTTATAGATATAAACTTATTAATTATACTATACTTAACAATCCTTCCCTTCACAGCCTTTCAACCAGAGCCTGCTGTAGTGCCCGGCCTCTTTGAAGCTCAGGATTGACTTGGTGGTCCTGTGGATTCAGTCTATTGTCTTCATCCTAAAACAACAACAAGTCTTTTGTGAATTCTTAAAATGTTGTACTTGTTAAATCCTTAAAAAGTAAAATGTTTAGTTAGTTGATTATGTTAAAATTGTGTAATTGTATTTATTGAATAAACACCATTTGTTCAATTATTCTTTTTCTCTGCCCGAACCACCTATCACACATTACAGTTTATTTGCAAAATGTTGATTCTCTAAGAAGTTGCATTTTAATTTAATGTAAATCAACAATTGGTTGATTATTTAATAATTATACATTAGGCTGTGATCATAATGTGCCTAGTTTTAATTGTAAATTAAAAAGATGTTATTTAAGGCTGATTAAATGTTATATAAACAAAGTACATATACCTATAAATCTTTTACTTTTCAAATCACAGAACCATAAGTATAAAACATGCCTGATTCTGCCTCTGATTCTCTTCATCAGCTCCCTCAGGTGGAGGGACTCTGTTTTGATTGATGATATCTCTGCTATAACTAGTATCTAGCAATTATGTACCTTTCAAGTACCTAAGTAAAACATAACTGAATTAAGTAAGTACTGAACTCTAACTAACCTTTAAATCGATGGATATCCCATCCTGATGTCGCTGCCTGCTGAGATAAGGGTTTAGCTCTTCAATGAGCCCTTACTTGCGCCTTCCCGAGACGAAAAGTTTTATAAACTGCCTTAGGAAGATCAAATGCGTCAACCTTATCTAGGTAGGTATAAAACCTACTTCTAGTAAGTATAATAATATAGATTTTAATATAGGTACTGGGATTTTAATGTCCTCAATGCAGGCAGCAGAACTCTCTTTGTAATCTATACATATAATAACTGTGAATATAGGTATATATTTATTTAAAGTATAGGGTAATGAAACTAGGAATTGCATGTAATGTTTTTAATTAGAAAATCTTAACTAATCTCTAATTTTATTGTTAATGTCCATCTGAAATCTGTAACAAAGTAATAACATAATTATTTCCATACTGTTATAGATATAAACTTATTAATTATACTATACATAACAATCCTTCCCTTCACAGCCTTTCAACCAGAGCCTGCTGTAGTGCCCGGCCTCTTTGAAGCTCAGGACTGACTTGTTGGTACTGTGGATTCAGTCTATCATCTTCATCCTAAAACAACAACAAGTCTTTTGTGAATTCTTAAAATGTTGTACTTGTTAAATCCTTAAAAAGTAAAATGTTTAGTTAGTTGATTACGTTAACTTGTGCAGGCTGTGATCATAATGTACCTAGTTTTAATTGTAAATTAAAAATATGTTATTTAAGGCTGATTAAATGTTATATAAACAAAGTACATATACCTACCTATAAATCTTT
Source organism: Thyatira batis (assembly GCA_905147785.2). Lineage (NCBI taxonomy): Eukaryota > Metazoa > Arthropoda > Insecta > Lepidoptera > Drepanidae > Thyatira > Thyatira batis. The sequence goes on from LR990485.1 coordinate 630,114, forward strand.
TACTTTTCAAATCACAGAACCATAAGACAAGTATAAAACATGCCTGATTCTGCCTCTGATTCTCTTCATCAGCTCCCTCAGGTGGAGGGACTCTGTTTTGATTGATGATATATCTGCTATAACTAGTAACTAGCAATTATGTACCTTTCAAGTACCTAAGTAAAACATAACTGAATTAAGTAAGTACTGAACTCTAACTAACCTTTAAATCGACGGATATCCCATCCCGATGTCGCTGCCTGGTGAGATAAGGGTTCAGCTCTTCAATGAGAGCCCTCACTTGCGCCTTCCCGAGACGAAAAGCTTTTATAAACTGCCTTAGGAAGATCAAATGCGTCAACATTATGTCTTACCGCTGCACGATATTTGCGGCGCTGGCGCAAAAGGCGACGTCTTTGGTCAGCAGCATTAGCAAGGGCCAAAATACGCCAACGCAATGATGCGGCTGAAGGCCTCATGGCTAAATTTTATGTTCTTTTTTATTTTTTTTACTTCTCAAATGCTCGAAAAAGGTGTCGTTGTTCGATGGCAGTTGAATGGCCAAATTACAACTGAAAGTCCATTGATACAACTGTCAAACAAACGTCAAATAGCGAAGAGAATACCGTTTGCACCAACAATTACGATTCCATTCAAATTCAATTGACAGCAGACTACCGAAAAGAGCAATAGTAGTTCAATGGAGTGTCGGTGGAGTTTCGATAGAATGGCTTCGGATTTAAACAGCAAGAGAATACCAAATGCCAAAATCCAATCAGCTGAGACACAATCGACACTCTATTGAGACTCCATTGGTGCATTTGTATTTAGCAGACTTGGGCCCCAGGGCCGATGTCACATTTGCATGTTTAGTCCACCCGATCTAGGCCAGCATGTAACCCTCGTACAAACGACAATATTAGCAGGACCTTGTAGAATTTTAAATTACAAATATTCTATAGCAAATAAGTAGTACCAAATAAATATCCAATATTTATTCAATAAACTTTAAATCATCCACAAAAGTAAATACAATAATACAAATGTGTCAATCACGTTCTTAACCAGTACATCCCAGAGCGGAGTCTGTTGTAGTCCAGGAGACCTTCCACCGGCCCCATGGCCGCCACGACCGGACATTTGTCGTATATATACCTGGTACACACTTCCCTCACGTCACTCACAGTGATACTATCGATCAAGCACAACCTATCATGAAGTGGAGGCCTATACCCATTGTACAGAAGCCATCTCCCTATATCATAGCACGTAGCCGTTGCACTCTCAGACTTACTCAACAATTTAGTTTTCAGTTCCCTTTTCGCACGCTCCACTTCGCCCTCAGTGACCGTAAAGCACAAATTCATCCATTCATCTTGAACCGTCAGCACAAAGTCGTCGGTTGGTTCTGATGCTGACAAGAAGTGGACGCCCCACAGTGCTGTGTCTTTGTATTTGATGTTGAAGGATTTGTAAGCTTCGCAAGTGCGGGAGGTTGATGCGATGCGGGCGACACGAGTGGCGTGGTCAGGCCCTCCTAGTTGGGAGGTGTCCCAACCGCCGACAATAGCCGCGGCTACGTCTAGCACTAACGCCTCGTCGTCGCAAAACGAAGGACCTTCCACCGCCATCGCCACGTTAGCCAACGGCAGGTCATCGTTCCTGTACCGCACGTCAGACCCGGTATACCTATAAGGGCCATCCTCTATACATTTCTCCGGCTCCAGCTTTGAGAAATACGTGTTCGCTAAATACAGCATTTGGTCGTGAGTGACCCCGCCGACAGCCGCCAGAACTGTCCGACTAGGGTCGTACAATCTCTTGATATATCTTGATATGGTAGCTTCACTGAAGTTACGAAGGTTGCTGCTAGGTCCCATGATGGGTTGCGCGAGGGGCGTGGCCTGGAACGCCGTCGCGTGGAGGTAGTCAAACACGACCTCGCTCTGATTTTGATCGTGCTCCAACATCTCTAAATAGACGACTTTCTTCTGAGTCTCGATATCGACTGTTGAAAGGCAGTTGTTGAAGACGCAGTCAGCCATAATGTCGACGACGAGGGGCAGGTCCTGGCAGAGGCACTCGCAGTAGAACACCGCCATCTCCCGCGTGGTGAAGCAATTGAATCGAGCACCAATAGCGTTCATCTGTTCTTGTAAAACGTTGCTGTTTCGTTTGTGGGTCTTTTTGAAGGCTAAGTGCTCGAAGAAATGTGCTATGCCGTTCTCGAAGAGGCTTTCGTATCTGGATCCGCCGTCAATGTATAAGCCGACTGTCACGTTGTAGCTTTCTCTGTCCTCACTGGCGACGGTGAGACTGTTGGGCATCTTCGAGACTTGGGTGGTCGGCAAGTTCTTCAGGAAGTGAAGGAAGGGCGCCGGGTACGGACGATTTCGTACGCAACATTTCATCGGGTTCCACACGTGCCTCAGTATTTTAGCCGATTTTAACATTTTAGTAATGCTATAAGTAATTTAATTTTGCGACAAGTTTTGGTTTATTATTTTTGACAGTAATGTGCAACATGCAGATACAAATTGATCGAGGGCTAGAACTACAATACCAAAAAGGTTGAGGTTTGATGACGGACAAATAAACGACAAAAAGTTCGTGGAAAGTAATTATTTAGATCTTTTTGACGTGACAACGTCTTATAAATTGGTTTGCCGGGTGACACTTCAAGAAACTGCGTTACGCTCCGCTCACGTAACGTGACGTTATGTTTTAAATTGTTACTATTATTTCATCCTTCTTCCTACTATACGAATGAATATTCACATTAAAATTATTTTACCACTCAAAGTCGTTGTCACGTAAAACTTTCGCCCGTATACCGACTTTACAGGCAACCAATTTTTTTTAAATTATAAATTGCAATTACTATACCTGTAGCCTTTGCCCTGCGCTAGGATAACCCAGGCTTTAAATAAAATATATAAATATTTTTTTTTTTAAATTAATGTATATACTTACTACAATGCAGATTTGCGAAAGGCCTATATATACAGTCTAATGGTAAGTGCTGGGTGTATCCGAGGGGCGGTAGCTAGTAAAAACTACATATTATAAAACAAAGTCGCTGTCTGTCCCTATGTCTTCTTAAATCTTTAAAACTACGCAACGGATTTTGATGCTGTTTTTTTCTCAATAGATAGAGTGATTCAAGATGAAGTTTTTTATATACAATACATGCATAATATGTTAGAGAAACACTGGTAATATTGGAGGTTTCTAATGTGATGCATAAGCATTGCACCTGTGCGATGCTGGGGTGGGTCGCTAGTTTATATATAAGTACAGATACAGTGATAACACATGACCATTATGACTGATCTGATTCCAACCGAATCAAAGCTTGTAGTATCGGATCCAGATAATATACCTACTTGATTATAATAATTAAATTGCATTAGTTAAATTGTATATAATAATACCTATTTTTAGTAATTTGCTTGTGTAATTGTATTCCCTAATAAAATAAATAAATCAATTGTAGTGGCCAGACAATTTTACGTCCAAAGGCAACACAGTCGATCGCGGACTAAATGACGGCGTAGAAAGCAGACATTTATTTATTTTATTTGTATTAAAATGTACAGTAACAGATACAAGATTACAAATCACACGAAAAATATAGAGAAGTAAAATATTATTACATAAATCTGTTATCCAATAATAACTGCATACAACTTGGACTAATTACTTATTTTACCGCTAGAACAAAGTTATCATAACATCGATATGATACCACAAACAAATGTATATGTTAATCTTACTATTTAATAAATCTATATATATAAAACAAAGTCCCCGCCGCTTCTATCTGTCTGTCTGAAGGCGATAAACACAAAAATTACTGAACAGATTTTCATGCGGTTTTTACCAAACTACGGAGTATTTCATGGGGAAGGTTTTTATGTATAATACATCAATTTGGACCCGGGAGGTGGCGCTGGTGGGCAGAACGAAGTCTGCCGGCTCCGCTAGTTGTATATAAGTTAGTGTTATAACTGTATGAACCGAAAAATAAACGCCTTATAAATGTATACAATTTATTGATATTTAATGTTAAAATGTACAAGCATAATTGTATTGTAAAAGTAGAATGAAAGTTAAAAGATACTTTAAAACCTTTTTTGTCGGACCGACTTATTTTCATCGACAATTTTTTATGTCATACGAAAAAGGTTCTAAGTTTTATCGCTTGACAGTTTTGACACATGTCAAGCTTTCTCCAACTATTATTTTGTACAAGATGATTAAAACATTATTCCGGACATCTTTTGTGGGGAGACTGTGCCATCAGTGCAAGAGGAACTGTTCTTGGACCACGATACCCGTGAACGATCCATGCACAGCTATCAGCACCTTGCCCAACGGCGTGAGGGTGGCCACAGAGGCGACCTGCACCCCCCTTACCTGTATCTCCCTCTTTGTCGAAGCCGGACCAAGGTACGAAGTCTCCTGCAACAACGGCATATCGCATCTCATAGAACACCTGGCATTCAAGGGATTCAAAGCAATAAACTACGAGACACTAGAAACGTCTCTCCAAGCGATGGGAACAAAATTGTCATCAAAAACCACCAGAGAATTACAGTACTTTTCCGCGAGAACCCTTCCAGAGTTCACGCCAAATGTCATCGATTTTCTATCCCGAATCATTACCGACTTGGACATAACCGATAAGAAAATAGAAGACGCCAAATATAACATGTGTTTGGAAATGGTGGACAGTGACAATGATCCTAAAGCGGTGGTGATCGACTATCTCCACCAGACGGCGTTTCAAGGAACGAACCTGGCCCAAACGGTCATTGGTCCTTCGAAGAACACGAGGACATTTACTACGGAGTTCTGCCAAGGCTTCCTGCGGGACCATTACCAACCTTACAAGCTTTGCTTATCAGCGGCAGGGGCGGTGAAACATGAGCACATAGTGCTGTACGCGAATAAATGCTTAGGCGCAGTGCCGGTACTGCCTGTGTGCGTGTCTGAAGAAGGGCCCAGCAGGTACACTGGCTCTTCTGTAATATACCGCGATGACTCAATGCCCTTTGTTCACGCAGCCATCGCACTAGAAGTTCCAGGATACGGCAATATAGATTCCTTGCCGCTGCTCATCGCTTGCAACTTCCTAGGCTCGTGGCACAAGAGCCAAGGTAGGGGTATGAACAACGGATCGCCGTTGGCTCGAGCGGCTGCCACTTCGCACCTCTGCGAGCAGTTCGAGGCATTTTATCTACCGTATAGAGACGTCGGGCTCTGGGGGGTGTACTTCGTCAGTGATAAGATGAGCGTTGAGGACATGGTGTACAACATCCAGCAGGAATGGATGTATATATGCACTATGTTGCAGCATAGTGATATTCAGAGGGCAGCTAATGCCACCAAGATTAAGATATCGCAGAGTCGAGCTGGTGCCATCAACGCTTGCCTCGATATCGGCATGCAAGCCATGTACACATGTAATAGGAGCTCTATCGCTGATCTGTTTACAGAAATGAATTGTGCTAAGAATGACGTAATTAGGAATATTTGTGAGAAGTATATTTATGATAGATGCCCCGTGGTGGCAGCCGTGGGGCCCACTGAGGCCTTTCCTGATTACAACCGTGTAAGGTCTGGCATGTACTGGATTAGACTGTAATATTTTGGAATAAAGGTTTTTATTTGAAAGTTTGTTTTTTTTACTTATAAATTTAACTTCCGTTCAATAAATCATCATCATTAGCTGATATACACGTCTCCACTGCAGGGACACGAGCTCCCCTAACAACGAGGGGATGTAGGCCATAGTCCAACACGGGCCTATTGTGGATTGGCCGGGTTCACATGCCTTTTTCTTTATCTTGGGCATGCGAGACGGGGGTTTCCTTCGATATTTTCCTTCACCAGTCCTTCACAGTGGTGAACCCGTAAACAAGTTTTCATAATTAATAAGTATGGGTTAGAGAGATGAACCTGCACTGTGATTGAGAGTTCACGACTGAGCCAAAACAGCAACTTCGAAAAATATGTGGCCACAAAATAATTCCTACTTTACTACAAACATTTAGTTTATGCGGGATTGTAAATCAAGAATTTATAAGCCGTTTCAGTTGGGAAATTTGCCAAAGGCGCGCCATATCTTGAACTCTGGACCACGATAAATGAGAACAAGAATCTTGATTTAAGTGACACGCTAAGCGAGAAAATACATCGGAATAAACCACGGCTTTCATGAAAAACAGCAGTTTAAACACGACTAGATTTTCAAGCGGTTTTCGGAAGAACTTTAATATTCCTAGGATAGAATTTTAAAAATAAAATTTAAAAGTAATTATTAGGGAATAGCACAGGCTATATCATTATCGCCCGTATTCTCACGGCAAATAATAACATCCTTCTTTATTGAACTAAATCCTCATTAAAAAAACAACAGCAAAGGGATTAATAAAAATACTTCAAAAACGCACTTTAAATTTAATTTCAGTCACAGCTTACAACCTTTTCAGTAATGAATGAATGTATATTAGTCCGGGGCACCGACCGCAGTCCCGGACAACCCCGGCCGGGGTAATTACCGGGATGACTGGCTGTTTTGTCAGTTACGTTGTGATAATCTCGCGATGACCTTATCTTTAGTAATGAGCTTCAGAAAGGACCTTTAATTGTGTGTTTTTATTTAACGTTATTATGTGAGAATGACTGGCATATACCAAGCTTTATATGTTGATATTGTCATGGCTATGTGTGGTAAATAATATATAGGTATACTGATTACGAATATCGGTCCCGTAATTTCATCCTGTCATTTCGAAGTATATCTAATTTTCTCGGGATACAGTGTAGCCTATGTGCTATTACAGATCATACTCTAACTTTGACTCTTTCATCCAGATTCTTAACCGTTCTGGCGTTAATGATTAATAAAAATACATCCAAACTTACGTATTTATGATGTAGGTACTAGTGGCGCCCCGCGGTTTCACCCGCATTCCCGGGAGATCATTTTATTTATTTTCCCTGTCTGTCTCCTTTCACGCCAAAACAACTGAACCGATTTAAATGAAATTTGCTACACAGTTAGTCTAGGGCCTGAGAAAGGACATAGGCTACTTTTATCCCGGGAAAATGGAAGATCTCCCGCGACTCCCGCGTACGCGGGTGAAACCGCAGGGAGCCACTAGTATTAGATAAATCGTTAAGGTAGGCCTTTAACATCTGTCTGCCGCAAGCGACTGATACGGTTAATAAATAAGCGTAAACCAATTCGCCAGTGTTTCAACTGCTGATTATATCATTTGGCATTTTAATGACAGCTCTGTACCACGCGGTGATCAGTCTTCCGCGAGGATACACGCCAAATAATTAGCGAATACATACATATAAGTACAAAGGGTTAATCAGAGCTTTTGATGGTCAGCTAACTGGAATTAATTAGCACTGGTTCGTTCATACAGTATTGTTATCCGCAGAATAATATTTCGCAATATTATTGCGAGTTGCGTTACGTTACTATGACTTTATATTTCTATTAAAAGCACATTAAAAGCCGTGGTGGCTCAGTTGGGCACGCACCGACTCACGATCATGAGGGTGCAGGTAAAACTTACGTACGTATTCACCCCTAGCTTTCGGTGAGGTAAAACATCGTACGGAAACCTGGATGCCCGAGGTGTCACAATTAAAGGCATGTGAAGTCCGCCTATCCGCACTAGGCCCGCGTGGTGGACTATAGACTTAAACTCCTCGATGTTAGGGGAGGCTCGAGCTCCTCGGTGGAGACGGTATATGGGCTGATGATGATGACACCTAAAATAGGGTTCAAGCACTCGCAGTAACTTGAGTAAGTAATGAAGGTACGGTAACGCCGCGTGCCGACACCCGCCTCTTGAGATATCGTATTCCGATAGTAATTGTGTATTAGAGAACAGCTGCGTCCGGATGTGAGGTAAAATGAAGCCTATCTTGGCCTAATATTACATGCATAATTTAACCGATGTCGTATAATATTTAAAAGGACACATCCAACTAATATTATAAATGAGAATATTTGTGACTCCATAGTCATGGATGGGTTGTTGTTTGTTATTCTTCCACGCAACAACTACTAAACGGATTTAGATGAAATTTGGAACACAGAGAGTTTATAACCTGTACATAATCTGCTTTTTATCTTGGATTTTTTTTAAATCTCCCGGGATCACGGGTGAAACCGCCACTAGTAGATATATGATAAATATCACGGCTAGATTAGGTGTAGGTACCTACATAGTTCTGTCAGGAGAATTTTGTTCAGAACAATGTTCCATCAATTCAATTAACGATTTTGGCACTATTAATAGTTATTGTGCTAATATAGCAAGTTTAACCGCGTATCGATTTTGGCAGAGCGAGTGGCGGCTACTTCGGAACTAGTTCAAACACCAGCTGAGTTGAGAGTAGTTTACAATACAGTTAAACACGATTTATAACTACAATATGTACCTTTTGTTAGTACCAAATGGTACCACAGTACCGTCGCTAATTGGCGGCAACGGAAATGTTTTTTTTTTTTTTTTGAAGGGACTAGAAGGTGTTAGCCTCTGATGGCTTTTACACCTTTACGCGGGCAATCGGTGAGCGCTGAGGGCTCTCAACCGTAGGAAATGTGAAGTTTCCAATTTTATAGTACGAAAATATCGGTGATTTATTTTTGTTATGTTTTTAACGAGTCTTTCTTGGTAATGTGAGCAGAATTTTGAGACTTTTGATTTGTAATTATTTTACTAACAGCTGACATACTACATGTACTATTTTTGAATGCATACATATGTTGTTTTTTGTACTTAGACACAGAACAAACAGACATCCTGTGTGGGAATGAAACCCACGATCGGTAGCTTGACTAAGACTGCTGTTCACAGTCGACACAACTCATCCAAAGTGGTAAATACAAATAATATCTTAACGTTAATTATGCAAGATTATCGCTAACTTGTTACGCAAATTCGCCTCTATATACCACCGCCGGAGGCACTAAGGTAAGATTCAAAATGGTATCTTTGAGGTTATACGAGGGTCTTAATTACAGTGTTTCCTTTGTATTTATGCATCGCAGCATTAAGCTAATTAAGTATAGTGCTTGCCCGTTCTCTGATACAAACTTCGTCTGTGAGCTATCAGTGGACATCTCACGTGATAGTTTAGTAAAAGAAAGGGACAGAGCTATATCGAGATGTCTTTACTTTACAGAATTGTATCCTTTGGAACGACAAGACGTACAGAGACTTTGCCATCTCTGAGTGAGTTATATACTGAGGTTTCAGTGAAGTGTCCAGATTTAAATGTAAACTTGCTTCATGCCGTCAAGTATGGGTTTTCAGTTGGTTTATATCTGTGTTGGGATGAAAATAAACTGAGTTTGAATACATTAACAATCATTAGAACCAAAATAGTCTAAATGAAATTAATATATTATCATAACAAGAACAATGGAATGGAAGAAAAACACATGTTGTGCCGACCCTGCTTAGGCGGGATAAGGGCAGGAAGAAGAAGATGTTTATTTGTATTTTAATACATGCTTTTATACGTTATGGTTCAAAAAGAGATCTGTATATTAAATTTCTATCTCTTTTAATAAAATATACAGTACAATATCTACAACTAGGATTTAGGTATTGAGGTTTAAAACCAGTTTTCAACTCGGCATAAATACTACCTACTACTTATATTATAAATGCTACAGTAACTCTGTCTTTTACGCCAAAAAAATCTACCCGATTATTCTGAAATTTGATATTGATATAGACTACAGTTTAAGCTTTGACATAGGCTATATTTTATCCCGGGGAATTAAAATCCTCCGGAAATTTCCTCCGCGGAGCGGAAGCTAGTGTTAAAAAAATCTCATGATTTTAGAAAAATCCAAATACAACTGTCAAATAAATTCAATTAAAGGTATCCACTCATTAAATCATGGTTTTAATCACATGTACGGGGCTTCATTAGGCGGGTAACATATTGTCACCGCATAATATTGATGGCAACATTTCACATTACGTCATTAGTGTTGCTACTTGAATGGTGCGCTTGTTAATTGTATGAAACGATATTAATTAACACGTACAGTAATTTATCGGAAACGTTTTAGATATATACCTATGTAAAACTAATTTCAGCCCCGCGGATTAACTCGCATTCCTGAAAAACCATTAACTACCCCGGAATAAAAAGAACGTTTTAGATATATATACCTATGTAAAACTAATTTCAGCTCTCGCATTCCTGAAATACCAACAACTCTCCCGGGAAAAAAAGTCTATACCCTTCCCCAAATTTTTGTGTGAAACTGTGAAGCTTAATCAAAACCGGTTCAGGGGTTTATGCGTGAAAACTCAACAGACATGCTTTTGTATCCATGCTAATATTATAAAGCTGAAGAGTTTATTGTTTCGCGCTAATCTCAGAAAATAGTAGTTTGAATTGAAAAAAGTCCTTTAGTGGTGGACAGCTCATTTATCGTGGAAAGCTATAGGCTATATAACATTACGCTTAGACCAATAACAGCGGAGCATCATTGAAAAGCTGCTAAGTCGAGGAAGATGTCATAGCTGATGAAGTGACACGGGTCAGTTAGTTTATAAAATTAGAGAAGTAGGAATAAAGGTAATATTAAATGTGATAGTATTTTTTTATCATTATTTTAAATCAGACATTTGTCCATATGGGTTAGTAACAAGACTTACATACTATGTTAGTAACATTAACAGTTCTATAACTAATTAAACCTATAACTAATTTAAAAACCTCTGTCCAACATCATGTGCACCCGACCCGCAGCAATGAATACAAGTCCAGTGCCATGAAAGTGGACAGTCAGGCTTCTCCCCAATTACCCTCAGGATGCTGTTGGCGCTCCCGCTTACGCGACGCATCAGGGATGCAGACCTTTTCCGCATTATAGCCTGAAAGCTGTCCGTACTAGCTTCTGCAAATATACCTGACGCGCTACAGAACCGCGGGGCCCCATCAGCATCCTGAAAGCATTATTGTATTGAACTCGAAGAACGTTGTAGGCCCCCTGCGTATAGTTAACCCACAGACTGCACGTGTAGAAGGATTGGCAAAAAGCTTTAATAAGAGTGATTTTAACTTCCTCCGTACATCGTGTTTTTTACACCACAAAGGTGGCAAACAGGCATACAGTTGGGAATCGGTTACTGCAGCCTATGGACGCTTGCAGCACTAGGGGCGTTACGCGTTGCTGACCCTGTTAAAATCCTATTAAGAAGTATAAATTACTATTAAAAATCCTTACTCACATAGCTATATACTAATTCGTTCACACCCTTAGAATTGGTATAATTTTACTCGTACCTAAATACCACTGTTAAAATAAATAGATATAACTCTAAGTGTGTACTAAAAGAAATGCGGACGTTAGCACGCGCAGGCATTATTGTTAAACGAAATGAAAATTACTGGCGACCTTTATAAATCGAGCCTGAATACACAATAACATCTATACTCATATCTACACTTAATATTATAAAGCTAAAGAGTTTGTTTGTCGACAGCCCGGTTGGCTTTGTGGTTAGTGACCCTGACTCTCAAGCCACAGGTCGTGGGCTCGAATCCCACCCAGGACAAACATTTGTATGCATGAATATGTCTGTTTGTTCTGTGTCTGGATGTAAATATCAATATAAGTATGTATTTAAAAAGTAGTACATGTAGTATAGTATATTAGCTATCTGGTTACCATATCACAAGGTCTGCTTAGTTTGGAATTAGATTAGCCGTGTGTGACAAAATGTCCCAGAATATTGATTTATATTTGATTTGTTTGAACGTGAAAATCTCAGTAACTATAGGATCGAATTATTTAAGAAAAATTATTTAAGAGTCGCATAGCTCATTTAACTAGGCAGACTATCCTTTATCTATACTAATATTATAAAGAGGAAAGATTTGTTTGTTTGTTTGTAATGAATAGGCTCCGAAACTACTGGACCGATTTCAAAAATTCTTTCACCTTTGGAAAGCTACATTATCCCCGAGTAACATAGGCTATATTTTATCCCTGTATTCCCACGGGAACGGGAACTACGCGGGTAAAACCGCGGGGAGGCAGCTAGTAATATTATAAAACTAGTGGCTCCCCGCAGTTTCACCTGCGTTCCCGGGGATCTTCAATTTTCCCGTAATATAAAGTAGCCTATATGTTAATCCAGGGTGTCATCTAACTCCATATCAAATTAAATTAAAATCGCTCCAGCCGTTTAGACGTGAAGTAGTAACAAACACACACTCACAATCTTTCACCTTTATATTAGTACTAGTGGCTCCCCGCGGTTTTACTCGCGTTCCCGAGGAAGCTTAAATTTTCCCGGGATAAAAATAATCCTATGTCCGCCTCCTGGTTCTAAACAACCTCCCTACCAATTTTCAGCCAAATCGGTTTAGCCCTTCTTGAGATAAATAGTGTAACTAACATGACTTTCTTTTATATAGATACTGAACATAAGCGGAAAACAATCGCGAATTATAAATAGATACTATGGCTATTTCAGGTTTGTGAATAACGCCATATTAGCTTAAGGGTGTGTGCACATGAGCTGAGGCACAAACGAGGCAGGCGCCGGCGAGGCATCCGTCATAATTGTATTATCGCGAGCTTACGTAGTCGCTGCTGGACGATAAGCCTTATTTAACAATGAGTGGCATTAAAACCAGTCTCACAGTCCAGTTCAGATTTGTGGACTCACATTTCTATTGAATAAGTGAGTTTTAATACAATTTAGGTTTCGCCGGAATAAAAGTAGCATATATATTATTCCTGAACATAGCAAGCGTTAGAGTCTAACTATTCATAAGTGCTTATGAGGGCCTATTTGAATAAAACGAGGAACGATATTGCCTCGGTTGTGGAATGAGCTCGCCGCCATGGTATTCCCAATGAAGTACAGTATGGGGTTCTTCAAAAAGGGAGTGAAGAGATTTTTACGGGGTCGGCAACGCGTGAGTAACGCCCCTGTTGCAAGCGTCCATAGGCTGCGGTAACCGCTTCCCATCAGGCGGACTGTATGCCTGTTTGCCACCTTTGTGGTATAAAAAACAAAATCAATGTTTTATTTTCATTTTTTCATTTCATATTCTAAGTCTATGTCAAATTTCAGCTGTTCTGGCGTGAAAGAGTAACAAACATATATTCTCACTAACTTTCGAATTTATAATATATGTACGATTGAGATTTTAATGAATAAAGTATTTTTTTTTGTAAGCAGAATTTTTTTTAACTTTTGCTTTGATTTACTTTTTTAATTATCTGCATTAAACAACGCATAATTAAAATGTAGTAACGAATATTGAAATTAATTATCCATTAAAAGGATTGGTTTTGAAACAATATTAGATAAATTATCATGTTGGTATTTGAACAAAGGATGCCTATAGTTCAATTGCCATTGTTTGAAATAGAGATACAGAATATATTCGAATTACTAGTTAAATTCGCATTTCCGGTAATAGAAAACATGGCATAAAGGTTAACTAGTGACTGCCCGCGGTTTCACCCGCGTTCCCGGTAGATCTTAATTTTCCCGGGGCAAAAAGTAGCCAATGTATAATTCCATGTTTAAAATTCATCCAAATTGAGTAAGTAGTTTTCGCGTGAAAGTGTAACAAATATCCATCCATATTCACAAAAAATTGCATTTATAATATTATTACAATTTATTCTTCGTTTAGTCTTTATTGTGCGAAAATAAGTATCTACATATCCCAGCATAATCACCATCTATTAATTAGTTTCAACCGGTTGGCTTTGTGATTAGTAACCCCGACTTTCAAGCGGCTGGTCGTAAGTTTGGATCCTAGTTAATATCTGTATGCATGAATATGTCTTTCTGTTTAGATGTAATGTATATTATCAGGTTTCTGGTTAGTTAGCAATCAGATTCACTGCGTGTAAAAAATAACAATAGTATAACAACAACAGTGTAAAAAACAGAAGAATAGGATGATTAGGCTAGAATTTCAGACCGTATGATTCCGGCTTCACAGCTAATATTTGATTCCAACACATGTGCATCGCTGGGAATACCGAACAAAGACTAATTGCGGTGTTACCCAAAATCGAGGCATATTGCCTCGTGCCTCGCCTCGCCTCGCCTCGTGTGTACAACCCTTAAGCCTCACTAACCGCAATAAAGCAACATTTTGGCGGAGGGAAATAATTATGTGGCAAAAACAAGTTGCTCATGGAAACTGTAAACTGTGTCTGTACAAAGTTTGTTTCGGAGTTTAGTCGGATTAGCGAACTTCCATTGATTGTATCCGTTACACGGGGCGCCGCGGGCGTCGATAGTTTCACTTTAGATTTCATACAGGGCATTTTGTCATGAAAAAGGTTTTATAAAGTCAAATTGGTTTACACGTAGGTAGCTGAACGCTAGAAATATTCTCACGGTAAATGTTTTTCAGACTATTTATTTTTTGTGTCGACTAGAAGGTAGCTTCAGATGGCTTTTACACCCTTACACTTTACAATGTTTCGGTGAGCGCAGAGGGCTCTCAATCAAATTATCTCACGAAAACTGAAGGTTACTTATTAGAACTTTATTATATTTACAAAAAAAATAATATTGAAACTGTTAACTTTTGCAATACACACACATAAATTCCCATAAACCCATACTTAAAACAACGTAGTAGAATAGTCTATAACAGTAACAATAAGACCTACGAATAAGGTTTAACATCAAAAGGGGTGAGTTCTGTAAAAGTCGAATAGAATTTACTATAAATCATTAATTATCCATTTAATTTAATTTGATCAGGCTGTCACGACACTGGGCCATCCCCCAAATAATGACGCAACTGAAATGAGAATGATTCATGAAACCCTGTTACAATAAGATTCGAATTTAACCATAGACTTATAATGTAACTAGACGTGATCAAAAAGCAGCAAAAATGTCTGCTCTCTACGCCACCATTTAGCTCTCATTCGCACGAGAGTTTATTTAACGGACGTTAAAAAAGCGTTCAAATACAACAAATGCATTCCCTAGTTGGTACTTGGGTATTATGGTTAATATGCTCTATTTCCAACGCCCAAACGAAAATGAAACACCGCTCGCTAATAAGTGTCGCGTTTTAAAAACGCTGTCGTTGAACATATACTTGGGAATGCATTTGTTGTATAATTGAACGCTTTTTTGACGTCCGTTAAATAAACTCTCGTGCGAATGAGGCCAGATTGAGTTACTTAGGTAGGTACGTCTTCTAGTTGATTATAAGTCTGTGACCATAGCAAATACTGTGCTGTATTGTTTGTGAGTAGAGACGGTAGGACTCCTGTCACGACTGACAAAGGTAACAGCTTGAATTCTGTTGAGTAAAATTACGTTTCATATGATTTATATTCTGTCCCTTTCATTACCAATGTTGAAAGGTGAGAGCGATGAACAAAGACTGATTTGAAATGTTTTGTCTGTTTGAATGCACCTTGCATCGCCCAAATGTCGTAATCGTATTTATATCACTACATATATACCTCTCACTTAATTACGAAGTTAATGAGAGGGATGGAGTGCTTTACGAACCAATATAGGAGTAAGTTTCTGTACTAGTTTAGTTTGCGATGCATTTCTCGTAAATGGAGTGACCTGCCTCATATGTTCATTAGTTAATTAGTAGCGTATATTCCTTTTGCACTTTAGTTTTTTGTCGCCATTTTTTTAGTTGAAAGCTTTATAACTTCGTTAGTATCGGCGTTCGTAAAAGCCCTTTTACATCATGAAATTGGAATCGATTCAATATTGGATGTATTATAGTGAAAAACTGTAAAAGCTTTTATAACCAGTGCGGCGACAGGGCACGGCGTTAGTTAGATCAGTTTACCCGCCTGCGGCCACTTCAAAGGGGGCCGTGCCTTTGACACGCCGACACTACGGGAAATGCTATGGGATTTGTCCCACACTAGTGGTGTCAAAACTTGAGTGTGTAGTGCTAGTAGGTTACGTGTGAAGGCTTTCAATATGGGGATTGTAAGAGTGTTGAAGTTTGATATATATTTATATAACCTACTTGTGGTCTACTCAACTATCTACTTATGGATTCGCCCATTTTCCAGTTAGTACTTAGGTATATGTGTCTATAGCAACCAAAAATTGCCTAATAGGTTCAGTCATTCTCGTGTTTTTGGCTTAGTAGCACATTAAGGCACTAATTTTTATTTAAATTTACACATAAACTTCTTTCAAGTGTTAGTTCGTGACACTACCATTAAAATTCAAAAATTGTATGCTATTTATATATTTAATTTAAGCCTTAAAAGGTTACTAAACCTAATACCGATAGAAAAAGGAAATAAATATGAAGCTAACCACAACTTGTACAGTAATCAGATAAGACGAGATTTAACAGAAAATTCTTAACCTAGATAAAAAGTAGTTTAAATAAAAAATCTGTCCCGAATCGCTTTCCCGCGAGGCGTGCCAAGAAGGCTGGCAAAATTAATTTGCACTAAACGAGATTTAAGTTACGACGACCCTTAAATCTCGCTGCCTTATAAATAACAATAATAAATATCCCGGGACATTTCTAACACACGGCCAATCTGATTAAATATAACTTGAGCTGTTATATTAATTTGAAATACGCTCTTCTATAGATACTTAGCTTTAGTTCGCGGACTTACTCACGTTTTATTTTTATTTTCTCGAGAGAAAATGTAGCCTATATGCTATTACAGAATACTCTACGCAAGTCCGTTTAGCCGTTTTAGACTGAGTAAGGAACAGACATCCAAACATCCACATTTATAAGATTAGTAGGAAGATGAACACGTAATTTTATCTAGACGAATAAGAAATAAGGCATCGAGGCAAAGTAAATAGATAACAACAAATTAACAGTTGAGTAATCAAAAAACGACCAGTAAAATGTTAATGAAAATTTACACACTTATTGGATTACGTAGGCTACTTTTATCCGGGGAAAACTAACGGTCCCCGGGGAGAAACTGTGGGGCAACTAGTTGTAAATAAAAATTGTTGTTGAATCCCATGTGAGAGCTTGTAGTTGGTACCTACTTACTCCACTTAAAATTTACGAGCACTTTCCACTCCGGTGGAGCGACTGTAAAGAGGTTTTTTCAATTTCACTTTTAATATAGAGCTTTTGTTTCAACCATTATTTTTTATTCCTTTTAAATACACCTTTGAGTTTTAAACTAATCTGTGTGTTTTCATGAGGATGCAGTTTCAAGCCCAACAAACATACGTACGGATTCACACCACTGGCTTTCGGTGAAGGAAAACGTCGTGAGGAAACCCGCATGCCCGAGATGTCACATTCAAAGGCATGTGAAGTCCGCACCGCACTAGGCGCGTGTGGACTATGGCCTAAACCCCTTCGATGTTAGAGGCTCTTGCTTTTGTAATGGAGGCTTGTGCTTTGATCTTTATAAATGGCCTAGTTTTTCGACTATAAACATGATAAACTTGTGTTGAATAAAGAATCCCAGGAAATTGAAAATCTATACATATAAAAAGAAAGTCGTGTTAGTTACACTATTAACTAAAGAATGGCTGAAACAATTTGGCTGAAAATTGGTGGGAAGATAGCTTAGAACCAGGAGAGGGATATAGGATACTTTTTATCCCGGGAAAATGTATGGTCCCTCAGGAACGCGGGTGAAACCGCGGGGAGCCACTAGTCTATATATGTAAAAGAAAGTCGTGTTAGTTACACTATTTATAACTCAAGAACGGCTGAAACGATTTGACTGAAAATTGGTAGGGAGGAAGCTTAGAACCAGGAGACGGACATAGGATACGTTTTTCGGGAAAATTGAAGATCCCAGGGAACGCGGGTGAAACCGCTAGTTTAATATAAAATGCATTTAATTGATAATAATGTCATTACTTAATAAATTTACACTAATAAGCCGGCATTCAATTTTGTGTCAAAATCCTTTCAACCAGATACTACGTCATCTCAATTTGTGGCACGTATAATAATAATAAATATCATGGGACATTTATCACACACGGCCAATCTGATTCCAAAGTAAGCTTCAAAGTGAGCTTGTGTTATGGTAACCAGATAGCTGATGTACTACATTATAATACTTTCAAATACATTCTTATATAGATATTTACATCCAGACACCGAACAAACAGGCATATTCATGCATACAAATGTTTGTCCTGGGTGGGATTCGAACCCACGACCCGCGGCTTGAAAGTCAGGGTCACTAACCATAAAGGCAACCGGGCTGTCAATATACGTATCATTGTCCCAGGGAATATTCAACCTTAAGCCGAAGCCATAACGTCCATTAGCAAGGAGACAGTCAATTTAATCGTGCATGGTAGTGGAATAAATTTACGAGGCAGTAATGAGACCCATGGAAAACATTTTCATTTGTCTCGTTTGCCTTTGATTTTTACTATACGGTACAAGTTATACGACTTAAGAGTATAATAATAATATTCTTTATTGTTCTCTCATAATCACAAATACAGTACAAAGTCATGGTAACACTTAATAGAGGCTGGTGTCTATAGGTAAAACCTGTATTACAGATCACCAGGTTTTCCCTCCATGGACATCTCACTTTTATGACCTAAGACTGTCATTATGAGTCATTGAAATGAAATGAAATCTATTTATTAAATCAAATAGGCCTTCACAGGCACTTATGAAGCGTCGATTCTAATGCTCGGTTAGGATTGCTTTTGCTGAGAAGAGCCGGCAAGAAACTCACTAATTACTCTTTTCAAAACAAGTTTTAACAATGTTTTTACAATAATAATATTAGTCCTGCTAGAACGATTTCTCTTTGATGTGATGGATCTTTACGTTTCTAACAAGCTTTAAATAATAAATATCCCGGGACATTTCTCACACACGGCCAATCTGATTCCAAACTAAGCAGAGCTTGTGATATGGTAACCAGATGACTGATATGCTACATATTGTATGTCCTGGGATTCGATCCCACAGACTTCTGGCTACCATATCACAAGCTATGTTTAGTTTGGAATCAGCCATGTGTAAAAAAATTTCCATGATATTTGTTTTTTTTTTTATTAAAAACTAGCTACTTATCCGCGGTTTCACCCGCGTAGATCTCGTTTCCGTGGGAGTACAGGGATAAAATATTGCTTATGTTACTCCATGATAATATAGCTTTCCAATAGTCAAGGAATTTCCGAAATCGGCACAGTAGTTATTGAGTTTATTCATTACACACAAAAACACAAAGTATTCCTTTTTATGATATTAGTGAATGTGGCTTTGTGGTTAGTGACCCTGACTTTCAAGCCGCGGGTTGTGGGTTCGAATCCCACCCAGGATGTCTGTTTGATCTGTGTCTGTATGTAAATATCTATAATATGTAGGTATTAAAAAGTATTATATGTAGTAGGTATATAATAACTATATAACACAAGCTCACTTTGAAGCTTACTTTGGAATTAGATTGGCCGTGTGTGAAAAATGTCCCAGGATAATTATTTATTATTTATAGTGTAGAAAAGCTTTAGTGAGATACTTCCCGCTTGGCTCTCATGTAATGCCCCCTTACACCACTCCTTGACTCTTTTATTTGTATTGTATATTCCTTTTGGCGTATTTCCAAATTACGCTGCGGAAGGCTGTTTCTACAGACTAATATTATCAAGGTCGTATAATCCCGAATTGCTTAGATACTGGATATCTTCCCTACGGATAAGTATTTATTTTTGGCTTCGTTCATCTACTGTTGCATGTAGGGAAATTGTATAAATATGTATGTCAAAGTAAAAAATATTATTTAAGTTAGTTTCCGGGGGATCTTTAATTTTCCCAGGATAAAAAGTAGCCTATGTTTTAATTCAGGTTTGAAACTACCTGTGTTCCAAATTTCATTATAATCCGTCCTCAATCCGTCGTAAAATGCCTCCGCGCGGTTTAACCCGCGTAGTTCCCGTTCCCGTGGGAATACAGGGATAAAATATAGCCGATGTTACTCAGTGATAATGTAGCTTTCTAATGAAAAAATAATTATTTAAATCGGTCCAGTACTTTTTGAGTTTATTCGTTACATACAAAAATACAAATCTTTCCTCTTTATAATATTAGTGTAGATTGCGTGAAAGAGTTACTCCATAAGTTCATACAGAGAAACTTTTGCAATCATAATATTAGTAAGATGGATCGACGAAGGTTTAATACTCAATTACTCCAAAGTGGCTGAAGGGATCTAGAAATTTGGCTGACGCAGCTCTGAAGTAGCACATGGCCAATTTTTTTTATCCAAGAATAAGTTTTATACCACGCGGGTGAAACCGCGGGGCTGACGTTAGTAAAACCCATAAAACTTAATGAGAGCTTATTTAATGAAGACATACATCACTATTACGATACAAAGTACTACAACAACGATATATTACATTACTAAGAATCAAGTTTCTTTTCAATTTACGTACATTAAGGTATAATAAATTTATGCTCAGAATGAATAGCAATGTAACTGAAAATCGCCGAATTTAAATATCTTCTTTAGCTTATCTTATATTTTTTTTTGCTTTCACTGTAATTTACAAACAATTTTATCTATAGATAATCATGAAAATAATAATAAAAAAAAAGAAAAATAACTGTTAATTGTAACAGATAAATTGTAAATGTGAGTTAGTATGTTAAGCTTCCACGCCTTAAACGCTAAACCGATTTTATAAGTATTTCACCAATGGGAAAGCTATATTAAATATAAATAAATAATCCTGGGTCATTTTTCACACACGCCAATCTGATTCCAAGCTAAGCAGAGCATGTGATACGATAACCAGATAGCTGATAAATTATATATATGTACTACTTTCTAAATACACACTTATATAGATAATTACATCCAGACACAAGAACAAACATACATATTCATGCATGAAAGTCAGGGTCTTAACCACAAAGCCAACCGGCCTGTCAAATAAACCCCTTACACCCCAAACAGCAAAACTTAACGGAAATTCAAAGATTACCAATTTCAGTTCAACGTTTGATACATAAGCAGATATCGACTAGATTTGATTCCAATTTCCCTGTGACTAGACACTCGCTATCTCTAGGCAGGTAAATTAGTTAATTTCCGATGCATTCCGCCGTTTCGCCTTGTGTTATCGAACCGAAGTAGTGTCCTCCTCACTGAATACATTTCTGTCTTGAGCATCTATCGAGCTGTTTGATTTGTATGCAATTTCTACTATACTTTAGACTGAAGGGTGGTAAATTTTCAACTCATGGTACCTCTTGCATTATGCGTAATTATGTTTACCACTACATAGTATAAAACGAAGACGCTATCCGCCGTCTATCTGCCCCTATGTATGCTTTGATCTTTGAAACTACGCAACGGATTCGGAGAAGTAATTCTTAAGGAAGGTTTTTATGTATAAATCATTACGCTATGACGAATAGGAGCGGAGCATCAATCAAAACTGTTGCATAAACGGGCAAGTGACGCTAACGAAGTTGCGCGGGTCAACTAGTATATGATATTTCAGAACATATTGTATACTGGAGGCTCCCCGTGGTGAGCCTTTTTATGATAGGTTCTGAAAATTTTCCGGATTAATAAATGGCCTATGTGTTATACTAAAACATTCTATGTTCCATGTTTCATCAGCCGTTCTGGCGTGAAAGAGAAACATATATCATTTATAATATAGAGAATTATAAAATTACAATGATAGTATAGTAGCATAGATAGTATAGACAATAATTTTTCTTTTTTCCCTGCCTTCCAGTGTAGCTCACGGAGTAGTGCAAGAGGCATTTAACAGATTTTCAACTTAAAGGTAACCAGTTAGGCAGGTACCACAAAGTATTTCGCCACCATTGCTATGGTTTCCTCACGTTTTCTTTTGTAAAGTTTACGACCTTTTCTAACAATTACAAATTCCTTCAAATGTAGGCCCTACTTTATGAAATGTTGCAATGTAATTGTAAAAGAAAACAGGCCTCTCGTTGACTTACGAGTTTCTTGGAATATTTGTAAACTTTACATTGTTGGTTTTTCTTTTGTTTGGTTCTGTGAAAAACATGTGACAACCCTTGCCTTCAAACGTAATAAAATACCGTGTACCAATGTTGAAATCTCCCGTTATAATAAACAAGTTGCCACCGCGCGGTTTCACCCGCGTAGTTCCCGTTCCCGTAGGTATACAGAGATAAAATATAGCCTATGTCACTCCTTGATAATGTAGCTATTCATTGGTGAAATAATTATTCTGATTGCTCCAGTAGTTTAGGAGCCTATGCATTACAAAGAAAACTGTTTTTAACGCTCCCAATCCTAAACCACTGAAGTGATTTTTATGAAATTTGGTACAGATATAGACTTGATATCGGGAATGGACTGACTACCTTTAATCACAGGAAAGTTGAAGATCCCCCGGGAATGCGGGCGTATCTACGGGGAGGGTGTAAGAAATAAAAGTAATTTGAAAATGGCGTAACAGACAGTCTGTTGAAAGGAAAAAGCTATTATATCTGTATTAACACATGCTTTATAATATTCCAAGTAAATTGCTTATCAAGAGTCAGAAACTATAAAGCACTAATTGCATTGTATCATAGGTAAATATATTGTAGCCTTCAGCAACAGACTGGAAGCAAATGATCACGTAAAAGCTTTGAGCTTTCTACATGCATTTAAAGCTAGGGTTACTGTTCAGTATTGTATGAAATCCGTTGGCGTCAAAGCTTTATAGGTGAGATAGACACAAAAGCTAATTAGTCATTTTGGAAACGGACATCCGCAGGGCTTTGGGTGACTGGTCCATACAGATCAAACATGTCGAATATTTGAGATACTATAGGAGCTAAGGCTGTGGTGCAGGGTGCAGGTCCAGGTCCAAATCCCTGGCCCGTATCTCTCAGTTTATAAAAAATTACTTACGGATTCACACTGGCTTTCGGTGAAGGAAAACATCGTGAGTAAACCTGCATGCCCGAGATGTCACAATTAAAGGCATGTGAAGTCCGCACCGCACAAGGCGCGCGGAGGGACTATGGCTTAAACCCCCTCGATGTTAGGGGAGGCTCGAGCTCCTCGGTGGAGACGGGTATGAGCTGATGATGATGATGATCAGGAGCTAAGGATTGGGTTTAAATGAGTTGGTAATCTGTTTGTACACGGAAAGAATATTGATGTACCGCAAGGCCTTAAATTTGTACAGATATTATAAATGCAAAAAAAAATTTGAGTTTGTTTTTTGATGAGTGAAAGCTCACGCCTAAACCACTTAAGCGATTAAAATAATATTTCACCAATAGAAAGCCACAATATCAAGGAGTGAAATTTGTTATATTTCATCCTCGTATTCCTACGGGAACTATGCGAGCAAAACCGTGGGATAGAAGCTAGTAAAATATATAAATATATCCTGAGACACCATTTTAGATATCTGTTTATCGAAGTAAAACAACGTCTCGGAATATTTATGTCAATTTTTCTTACGAAACACCCTGTCATATTCCCGGACAAATCCAGGGTAAGAAATCCGGGCTCCGGGTAGGTGATTATGATAATTTTCTTCGCAAAGTTGACCATCAAAATGATTTCAGGATATCAGAAAACTGTTTGTATTTACATAATGTCCACCACCGTGGAGCTTCAGAGATTCGTAGCTTTTAGATAAGGTTTTTAATTAAAGAAAGTGTTATTTCACGATTTTTTTCAGAGAACGCTTTCACCTTGAATGTTTTCTTTTCATTCGTTGATTAACGAAATTGTTTATCTTAAACTTGTATACTGAGTTATCAGATTGGAGAAGAAAGGGAAGGGATTTCCTTAAGAAAAGAAAAATGGTTCTAAAGGAAATTTATGTGTACTTGATAAGGCTGAGAGCATTTACTCTTTGTAAGATACGTGACAGAAATGCTTTTGGTAATGTATGCAGATTTGGTAGCTGAGATATGTTTACAAGTTACTTAGTTGTTCAGTTGTCGTTAAAATTGGTTTCTGAACGAAAAAATTAAGTCCAAAAAAGTTGTAACGACACTTTTCCGAGCGCGGCCGAGCGGCGCGCGGCCTGAGGCGCGGCCTACTAGTTCCGAGCGCACTATAGTATCTAACCACTACTTGATGTGCGTACAAAAAATATTATAACAATTTCTTCACTAATTAATCGAAAGGAACTTGGTTCCATCCAGGTGTCCCTTGAAACCTCTCAAGTTTTTTTTTTGTTTGATTTATACTACAAAGGTATACAGGCATAACAGGCATACGGCCCACCTGATGGGAAGCGGTAACCGTAGCCTCTGGACGCTTTCAACACCAGCGGCGTCACTCAAGCGTCCCGACCCTGTAATTATTTTAAGCTATTGCATAGCTTTTATCGCGGGCTCTGAGCGCGGCGACCGAATCAAGAAATTCCGTAACGAAAAAAACCTAACACATCGTCTAACGTCGTTTAAGTTCGGCAGACTTCGGCACGGTGTTTGTTTGCTATCTTCTTAACTCTTTGACGTTTTGAAAAAATGGCGTTTGACATTTATAAAAAACAAAACTCAATTTCCGTATTCGCGCGTAATTATTTTGTTTCTATTTCGTGGCAAGGGTACCACGTCATAAAGCCTAAGTATTAAAATACGTATGCACATCAGAATGCATATTATTAAAAAAAAGTTTTACGTGACAACGACTTTGAGTGGTAAAATAATTTGAATGTGAATATTCACTCGTATAGTAGGAAGAAGGATGAAATAATAGTAACAATTTAAAACCTAACGTGACGTGAGCGGAGCGTAACGCAGTTTCTTGAAGTGTCACCCGGCAAACCAATTTATAAGACGTTGTCACGTCAAAATATATGCTCAAGTATTTTTACAATGTACAAGGCGTCCTTTCTAACCTAACCTTTGTTTAAATCCAAATGTATCATTTATTTAGTACATGTAGCGGCCATTTGCATTTCTAAGCACGCGATGTTGGCGTATTGGTACAAATGTTTGTACGTTGGGCCAACATGGCAATGAAATTAGACCTTTTCTCTAAGATTTATATGAGCTAGTACTTATATATTTTTAAGCTATTGCATAGCTTTTATCGCGGGCTCTGAGCGCGGCGACCGAATCAAGAAATTCCGTAACGAAAAAAACCTAACACCCCCCAATCCGACGGGCAAGGAGGTGTGGCTTGAAGGCCGTGCATCGTCTAACGTCGTTTCAGTTCGGCAGTCTTCGACAGTCGACACGGCGTTGTGTGCGATTAGACGTATTGTACGAATCTACGAAACTCGCACGAATCGAGACGAGCTGCTCCGAAATCGGACGAATACATAAGCTGCTTATGAGAAAATATATAGGTGTATATGTATTTATGTACAACAGTGAATAGCTGTACTTGTAAAATTTGTGTATGAAGTGTTTTGAATATGAATGAACAAAGTGCATTTATTATTAAAATAAATAAATAAAATTATAATTGCATAAGTTGATACAAAATGCTATGCAATGCAATAGCTTTACCGCGGCAGTCCCCGAGTGCCTCACGTAATTTTGTTTTCTGTCAAAACGACTATTCTATTCTATTCTATTCTTATGACTTATATCCTACTTCTATATATATAAAACAAAGTCCCCGCAGCCTCAGTCTGTCTATCTGAACACAAGAACTACTAAACAGATTTTCATGCGGTTTTCACCAAATTACGGAGTATTTCATGGGGAAGGTTTTTATGTATAATACGTAAATTTGGACCCGGTAGGTGGCGCCGGTGGGCAGAACAAAGTCTGCCGGGTCCGCTAGTATATTATAAATGCGAATGTTTGCGACTATGGATGGATGTGTTTGTTACTCTTTCACGCAAAAACGGCTGAAGGGATCGCCATGAAAATTGGAGCACAGTTTATAACCGGCATTCACACAGAAGCAACTTTTTATCCCGGGAAAATTTAAGATCTCCCGGGAACGCAGGTGAAACCGTGGGCAGCCACTAGTAATATTATGAAGCTTAAGAGAATGCGGCTTTATAATATAAGTATAGATAAGCTAGCATATTTCTTGACACACGCTTCTATATTCCGCCGTGTCATCGCCTAATATTATAAAGTGGTAAAGTTTGTGAGTTTATGAGGTTGGTATTTACTAAACAGATTTTGAAAACTCTATTACCAATATAAAAGTCAGAAATGAAAAATGTTTTTTATTCAAAAATGATAATGAAAAATGTTCTTTCTGTATTCAAATAGGCCTTCAAGCACTTATGAATAGTCACTATTAATGCTCGGGTCTGAAGGTTGGTTTTGCTGAGAAGAGCCGGCAATAAACTCAGCAATTACTCTGTTCAAAACAAACTGAGATTTATTTACATTTCAAAGAATTAGTCTCACTGACAATATTTGGGTGTTGTTAAAGGCCATATTCTATCCCTGTGTATACAGGGTATCTACGGTATATATCCCGTAGGTATCTACGGGAACGGAAACTACGCGGGTGAAGCCACACGGCGGAAGCTAGTCAAATCCTTGGATGATATTGAAATCATGTTACTTTCTTACCTACGTATATAAAAGGGCCAATGTCTCTGTAACTTTGTGCCTGTGTGCGTAAATACGACTAGCTACCTCCGCGCGGTTTCACCCGTGTAATTCCCGTTCCCGTGGGAATACAGGGATACGATATAGCCTACGTTACGCCCTGATATTGTAGCATTCCAATGGTGAAAGAATTTTTGAAATCGGCAAAGTAGTTTTTGTATTTATTCATTACTAGCTGCCTCCGCGCGGTTTCACCCGCGTAATTCCCGTTCCCGTGGGAATACAGGGATAAGATATAGCCTATGTTACGCCCTAATAATGTAGCTTTCAAATGGTGAAAAATTTTTGGAAATCGGCACATTCGTTTTTGTGTATATTCATCACAAACCTACACAGACACAAACAAAAATACAAACTTTTCCTCTTTATAATATTACTGTAGATAATGTCTTTGAAAGGAAGTGTCTCGCTATGACAGGCAGTTTTCAGGAAATGTTACGTACTAGCGACACCACGCGGTTTCACCCGCGTTTCGGGATACCTTCAACTTTTCCCGGATAAAAGGTAGCAATTTCCTTTCCCAATCTCTAGTCTATATATGCACCAGATTTACGTAAATATGTCTGTCTATTAAATAGATATGTTGACACGCAGGTTGGCTATTGGCCCTAACTTTCAAGCCGCTAGTGGGTTGGAATCCCACCCAGGACAAACATTTGTATGCATAAATATGTCTGTTCTGTGTCCGGATGTTATTATCTTTAAAAGTATGTATTTAAAAGTAGTAAATCAGCTTTCAGGTTACCATATCACAAGCTCTGTTTAGTTTGGAATCAGATAGGCCGTGTGTGAAAAATGTCCCAGGTTTTATTTTTGTATTTAATGTAGGTATACACTAGAGCTTAGGAAAGGATAGGATTATACCCCGGGATAGTTGAAGGTTCCCGGGGGACGTGGGTGAAACCTATAGTCTTTACTATTGTGTGTGTCATATTACAATATCGTGTTTCTTTTAAATATGTTCTAAACTAAACTAAGTAAAAACTCAAAACTACTATGCTGAATTCATAAATTGTTTCACAATTGGAAAGCTACAACATCAGGGAGTAACCTAGGCAATATTTTATCCCTGTATTCATACGGGAACTACGCGGAGGCAGCTAGTATACTATAAATAGACATCCTAAAACATTATTTACTCGCAGCCAATCTATCGGTAAACCTTATTAAAGCGTCAAATAGCCAGCTGAGGTAATTGGATTTGAAAATGTATTAAAAACCTAGTTAACCTAAGTACCTAAGCTCTCATAAATAACTTGAAGCATATTGCATATTTGCCGTTTGTACATTTTAATAACTGCTTTATATGCTAACTAGCGGACCCGGCAGACTTCGTTCTGCCCACCAGCGCCACCTACCGGGTCCAAATTGATGTATTATACATAAAAACCTTCCCCATGAAATACTCCGTAATTTGGCGAAAACCGCATGAAAATCTGTTCAGTAGTATTTGTGTTCATCGCGTTCAGACTGACAGAGGCGGCGGGGACTTTGTTTTATATATATAGAAGATAACCTCTTTGATGCAAAGGTAACATTAGCTACATTAATAAGCTTTTATTAGCTTCGCCTGTATGTATTTGAAGTACTTCGTAGTGACGTCGGATTTATTTGAAACTTTACTATAATCATAGACAGATGACAAAACATTTGTATGCATGTCTGTTTGTTCTGTGTCCAGATGTAATAACACTAATATTATAAAGGCGAAAGTTTGTGAGTGTATGTTTGTTACTTCTTCACGTCTAAGTAGCTGGAGTGATACCTATTAATAAAATTTGGAATGGAGTCAGCTGACACCCTTCTGGCGTTCCCGGGGATATTTCAACTTTTCCGGGATAAAAAGGTAGCCTATGCGCTTTCTCAGGCTCTAGTTTATCATTGTACAAAAGTTCTTTAAAATTTACAAAGAGAGGTAAATTAGATTGCTTTTTCCAAATCTCATCTAATACTTCGAGGTGTTAGGTTATCACTACATATTATAAAACAAAGTCGCTTTCCGCTGTCTGTCCCTGTCTTCTTAAATCTTTAAAAATACGCTACGGATTTTGATGCGGTTTTTATTAATAGATTAAATGATTCAATGCTGGGGTCGTTAGTTGAATATAAATAAAACAACAAATACAGTATACAGCAAATGTGTTTATTTCATATAAAGTCGTGTGTTCTATAGTTACATATATAACATGTTATTATGAGACGCATCGCTTGACAGAAGTGTTTTTTTTAAATTTACGAGTACCTACCATTAGCATGGGGGAATGCGATGCGTCGAATTGGAACCTAAGCGCACAGTAGTTTTATTTTATTTTTGATGTTTGAATATTACAAATTCGTGGTTATTTCTTTTTAATCTGTTCTCACTGGCACTTAGTAATTTCTAGTGCATAGATTAAATAGATCCTCTAATGATCACGTGCTAGTCGCCACCTACCGGCGAAAGGGCGTAACTGGAAATGTTTTATTTTTTCAAAATTGTACTGTGCGCTTACGGGAAAGACATTGTTTTTACATAAGTACATCAATAGTAAATATTGTTCAAAAGAATCACAAAATAACAGCCAGATTTCAGACAAAACGCTTAGTTTTTTTTAATGCTAGTTAATAAAGGTTCAAAAATTGTTCAGTCGTAATTTATAAGAAATAGTCATAATTTTCATTCCACAATATATCATATATTAAATATACAATAAGAAATTCACAGCTTTTCAACGAGAACGATCGGCTCTCGTACATAGTGGATGGTTATTGTCATATAGACAAACAATTATATTTAAACAAATTTTTTTATATTAAAAAAACAATATTTTATGAATCATTCCATTCCCTCTTTGTATACTAAAGCCATTCGTTACACACCAATTTATAATAATAAACAATATTAACTGAATAAATACAATAACACAAATTTTAAAATTTCTTTTTACCATAATCAAGTAATAATAAGATACATTTCAATCAAATATTATTACAATGATCTTAAATAAAAAAAATATAACTTAAGAGACAAATATTCACTTATATAATAATAAAATAAGACATAATTATTACTATTTTACTTCATCACCAAAAGCTGTGAAGAAAGAAGAGAAAATAATATTCACATAACACTCGAAATGGCTTTCAATTCCTTTTTAATAGAGATTTTAAATTAATTTTTAATTTTTTTCATCCTAAAATTTCCAACCAATTTTTTTTACGTTAAATTTATTCGCTACCTACACTATTTCATTTTATTATTATTCTTTTACATTACAATAGTAAAATAAAAATATTTCTCATTATATTTTTTTACCGAATAGTTAGTTTTTTCTCTAATTAATTTTAAGTTTTTTTTCTCTCTCAACGCTTTACCTTCCATTCAATTCCAATTAAATAATGAAGCCATTTTTGTATGTGTTTTTCTTTGGAATTTTATTAGAAAAAAAATAATAAAAGCATCATTAAATAAATAAAAATATTAGGTTTTAGAAAAGAAAAGTTTACTGATGATTAAAAAAACAGACGTTATTTGCAGGATACTAGTAGATTTAGACTCAGTGATCGCGCCCAGTGACCAGTCACTGGGCCCTAAATGAGTGAAGAAGGAAGTGTGAGTTCACATTGAACATCTATCATGCATCTACAACACTGATTATACATAGATCCAAATTCTAATGTTAATAATTATGACAAAATTTTATCATATTTCAAATCTTAAAAAAATTACTTGCACCATTTTCCCTCACGCTTGATATTTGACATGGCGAAATGAATCCGAGAATATTGTTTTCAGAATCGTATTCAATAAGATAACATACCCAACATTGGTTCGACAAAAGATTTGAAATATGACAAAATATTCCTGTTCATATTCAGACACACATTATGAATACATCTACTGCAGGGGTGACACATACTCACGCACGTTACTGTTACAAAAGGTAAAGCAAAACACCATTTTTTTGTAAATAAATCCGACGACTTTTTGATGGAAACATTTGACAACTAACCTGTCGGCAACAAATCGAAATGGCCTATCAATAACGGGCTGTACGTGAGTTACAGATCTAATAGTACACAAATACGTCATAATTTAGCTTGACATGCATTGTCAGGCACCCCTGCACGGTTACAATATTCCCTGTGAGATACTGTCATAAATTTTACGGAGTAACATCGATACATTTATCATGTTTTAAAACATAGATACATCAATTGGAATCAAAGTGTCGGATATGACGCGTCTGCCGCCTCACGTGCCCCACTCCAAATATCTGCCCACGGAGTAAAATACCATTCGAAAACAGTAAACTAAACTCATTACAAGAACAGATGATTCTTAGCTTACAATTCGGAGACACTTCAACTTTAACATCGAAAAACAATCGGGAAAGTTTCGCGAAAGTCAGATCGATTTAAATCTTAATGGCAAAGTTTTGGGACGATGTCATTTATACGGTGTTATCTGCCGAGGTTGTGGAGCTAAATATATACGTACAGAAGGACCGATAAATAAAAAATGCTCTGTCACTGTGAACACACACAGATAACTACATTGTATATACCTTATACCGCGAAATGTGAAACCACAGATAATTTGTATAAAGACCAACTGTCACTTTTTCTTTGACGTCCAAAGGCAATAACGGTCGATCGCGGACTAAATGACGGTGTAGAAAGCGGACATGTTTGCTGCTTTTTGACTCGCGACGTCTAGTTACATTGAAAGGTATGTGAAGATAACATTCCCTTAATTAACAATAATTTAAGGTGGATTCATATTACACATCATGCACTGTATTGACTGCTTCACTGAAATAGTCCTTGCTCAGTCTGATATAAATCCACCTTTACCACGCATTCTTAAAGACAAGACTCTAGAATATTTATTTCTGTAACCAAGGTCTACAATTTAAAATTAATGTTGGGATATTTTTTTAAGTACAGAAATACCTACTTGTGTAATAAACGTCACAATGTTAGTGCAATATCAATGTGTGCGTGTGACGAGCTAAGCCTTCTGTACGTATATATTTAATGCTATATGGGGTCATTAGGCAGATAAATGGAGTGGTGTCAACGTATATATTTAGACGTATTCTGTGTAGAACGCGTTGCTCGTGCAGTTCCCGTTGTCGTTCGGCGAGTCTGGGTGCTCCTCTGGCTCTATGCCGTTTGTGCGCATCTCATCCCGAACCTGGTGGTCAAAAACTTCATTAAACACAAGAATCAAACTAGAAAGATTGGTTTGACAGCCGGTTGGTTTTGTGGTTAGTGCCCCTGACTTTGGAGCGTCGTGTGATCGAATCCCATAGAAGACAAACATGTGTATGCATATATCTGTTTGTTCTGTGTCTGGATGTAATTATCTAAAAGTATATATTCAAAAGAAGTATAGCTACCGGGGGATCTAAAATTTTCCCGGAATATATCCCTATGTATATAATATTCTTTAACTTTTTGCCAAATTTCGGATCCCTTTAGTCAAGCAATAAACTACCGCATTTATAATGCGAGGATTAATAAAGCTCTGTTTCTCCAGACCACTTACCTTCTCCACCTGCCTCATGACGCGCAGCATGTTCAGTCCGGCGAGGTTCTTCAGCTCCTGGACGGTCCACTGCCCACTCCTCAGCAGCTCGGCGAACAACTCCGGATACTTGGACACGTCTTCCAAACCGCGCGGCACCCTGGATACGGTAGAGAGAGTTAAACGTGAATCCTTTTTTTTATACCACAAGTGTGGCAATCAGGCATACGGTCCCACCTGATGGGAAGCGGTTACCGTAGCCTATGGACGCTTGCAACACCAAGGCAAGCAAGGCGTCATTCACGCATTGCCGTGTAAAAAGGAAACAACTGTATAGGCAGTGAAAGGGACAAAGCGCAATGTACTTTTCGTCGAAGAGCTGAACAGGTATCACTCCAGCATACCACTACGACGCTATTCCACCTCTGGCCTCCTCATAGAGCTCTGGCTACCTTACTCACCGCAGGAACACAACACTACATGTAGTGTTATTTGGCTGCGGTCTTCTGTAAGGTGGAGGTACTACCCCAGTCGGGCTGCTCCAAATTCAGAACGGACGAGTCCGTTGCGCCCTACCTTCTACTAAACTACTACTTCTACTTCTATAAATATATTTAATCTATTTCAAAATAATGGTTACTTATGGTTTTACTATGAAAAACTGTGTGAGATACAAAACTAAATAAAAAGTGAGACGGTTGGTCTTCATACAAATTGAGGTACTTACGTTGTCTAGTTAGATTATAGGATAGGTCTGTGGATTTACCTGTTAACGCCATCGAAGTCTCCGCCAATTCCAACGTAATCTGCCCCGATCATCCTCTTGATGTAATGGAAATGTTCTGTGGACAAAAAAAACGAAAAATTAAAAAGTTTTTCGCTTATTTCCGAACGACAGCATACTCTTTCGTTCATCGACAAATTGGCTTTAATTTATGTATACTACAACCTTTTTATTTATATTAATTTTATATCTTACCTACTAATATTATAAAGAGGAACGATTTGATTGTTTGTTTGTAAGGCTTCGAAAATACTGGACCGATCTGAATAATTCTTTTAACGATGGAAAGTTACATTATCTTATTACGAGTATTAATAAGTACCCTAATAAATAAATACCCTGGGATCGGATTTCAAAGTAAGCTGCAAAGTGAGCTTGTGTTATAGTAACCAGATAGATATAAATATTTAACATCCAGACACAGAAACAGATATTCATGTACAAAAATGTTTGTCCTAAACGGTATTCAAACACACGACCGGCAGCTTGATAGTCCGTCATCACAAAGCCAATCAGAAGCTTAAATTAAAACTTCAAACATTATTTACATTGAACGGCCATTTAGCTATCAAAATCTGTATCTTTATTCAATTGGTTGGTATTCCAAAACCAAATAGTTGTTCATTGTTAGGAAACTATTTTGATAGCTCAATAGTGTTGGGAACAACGGGGCTGCGGTCCCGCGCCCACCCCGGGATTGACCGCGTCCGGAACTTTGAAGGTATCCCGGGTAATGTCTTATGCAAATTGACAATGATAATTTTCTAAGTCCATTTATGGTGGCGAGGTTTATTGGTTCAAAACCAACCTTTCGCTTGTTCAGAAGTGAATACTGATTATGCTATGAGAAATACATACTTCCCTACTAATATTCATGCTCTATATATTTTTATGTTGTGATATCCTATTATTGGCTCTGGATTTAATATTTTAAATGTATTAACTAAGTAAACTTTTAAGTAGCTGTTGGATATCCATCCATCCATACTAATATTATAAATGCGAAAGTAACTCTATCTGTCTGTCACGCTTTCACGCTAAAACTACTGAACCGATTTAAATGACACAGATTCATTCATACACAGATAATCCAGAGCCTGAGAAAGGACATACGCTACTTTTTATCCCGGGAAAATTGAAGATCCCGCGGGAACGCGGGCGAAGCCGCGGGTAGCCACTAGTATAAAATAAATATTATAAATGCGAAAGTAACTTTGTCTGTTACGCTTTCACGTCTCAACCACAGAACCGATGATTTTGTTGCAGATATTGACTAGAGTTTGGGAAAGGATATTGGGTACCTTTTATCCCGGGAAAGTAGAAGGTTCCCCGTTAAGGTGGGCGAAATCGTGCAAAAATAACTTATAAATATAGCAACAAAATGATGCCAGATTTAGTTTGGTTCTTTATATCAATTGATCTAAAAACATAAATCCGCCAACGAAGTCCTAAACTACAACAAAGTCAAGTAAATAACAAAATAAATGAATAATGTACGAGAATAGTTTCCTATAACAAGAAGTTCGATTCAGTAAAGGAAAGGATAGCTCGATGAAGTTTCAGTGTCCATTATATGCTTTGTCCCTTTCGTTTACTACGCTATCACGTGAGACGGTTGCCACTCACCGACGAAGTTAGTTTAGGAGAATACAAAGGCAGTATATGACGTATGATGGTGACCACAGACCTATAATCTAACTTGATGACGTAAGCACCTCAATTTGTATGAAGACCAATTGTGTCACTTTTTCTTTTCTTCCGAAGGAAATAATAAATAAAATATCCTAGGACATTATTCAGACACGGCCAATCTGATTCCAAACTAAGCAGAGCTTGTGTTATGGTAACCAGATAGCTGACATACTACCTTTAAATACATACTTATATAGATAATTACATCCAGCCACAGAACAAACAGATATATTCATGCATACAAATGTTTGTCCTGGGTGGGATTTGACCCACGACCGGCTTGAAAGTCAGGGTCACTAACCACAAAGCCAACCGGTCTCTCATAACGGTCGTTCGACTAAATGACGGCATGGAAAGTAGGATTTTTGCTGTTTTTTGATTCACGACCTCTAGTTAGATTATATATCTGTGATAGGGGCTGATTCGCATAAATATTAGCTTAGCCTTCCCGGATGGCGCTGCGAGCATTAAAGTAACCAAGTTTAATAAACACACAAAATACAGTCATCTTCATAACATACATTCAGCGTTTGAAAGCTCTACAGCTAAGCTATGTATTCTTGATGTCATAAAATTTTAAGACATTAGGTTGACAAACAGGCAGATGGTTCACCTGAAGGTGTGTCAGAAATTGTCTGATCTTTTCAGCCATCTATCCACACTTTCGTACATATCATATAAGAACTTGGCTACGCTTGACTTTTCACTTGACTTCACTGTTTTCAGTGAAATTGATAGAGTGATTCAAGAGGAAGGTTTTTATATACATTACATGCATAATATGTTAGAGAAACACTGTCAATTTTGGAGGTTTCTAATGTGATGTATAAGCATTGCACCCGTGCGAAGCTGGGGCGGGTCGATAGTCATATAAGTTTGATAGTACATTAGTGACAAAGCAAATTTTCAAGTTTCAGTTCCTCCCTCTGACTTCGGCAAAGTTCGGCAAAGTTCGGGCCCCGCACTATATTGTTTATCTATATGTAGCTGGGTCTCTGTTGCAGACACTTTGTGGAACACGACAAATTTACAATATGCTAAGTGACATCCATATTTTGACGTTCATTTATGACGGTCACATTTCAGTTTAAATTTTTTAATAATTAATCTTTTGTGTTTTGTTTCGGTTTTTGTCAGTTGAACAGAATGTTTACATGCTAAGTCATATAGCGGCACTATGTGTATGGCAGGTTACTTGTAAAATACACGCAACGGTTTCATTTTTCAAGTAAGAAAATATTATTTAAGTTTTATTCACCTGCGCTTGTAAAGATTGTAATTTTTCCGATGGCAAATTTTATATAGATTCCTTCATTTTATCGTAATTGAGTAACAAAGATACATCCCCTAAATGTTTTTGCATTTATTAAGGGTATGTAAACCCTGCGTTATTCTGATACTTTTCAGCTTCGATATTTAAATTCATAACTTTTTTTATTGACGAAGGCAATATCCAGACACCCAATTTCGAAATTGAATCCTTTTGGAAATCCTATAGACATAATGGATTCTTACACATTTCACAATACACCTGCGACACAACTCTGAACGTATATGATGATTTATGATTACTGCTTTGTCTTTCAACTATTGTGTATCCGATTTATGGGAATATTATTTGGGAAATAAAATATAAAAATGTAAAAGAAAGATATCCATGAAAATTTAAGAGAATATTTTCATTGTGAATCATATTATTATGCTAAAATATATGTTAAACTTATCACACTAATTTTATAAGGCGAGTTGTATGTTTGTTACATATAGGCTACATATAGTTTTATGTCCATAAATAAATAAATATAATACTACTTTTTATACCGACGTCTCCCGAGAGCCGGAAGTAAATACGACTACTTATGCTTAATTTTAGGCTATAAAATACCTTGTGCATAAAAAAGACCAGTATTAGGTAACATTACCATGCCTTTCAGCAGCGAGTTAAACCGAGTCATTTACTCCCCCCCATAACCCCCAATTACATACCAAACTAAGCCCTTAAAATAACTTCGGACCTCTCACACGATGGCGCTGTGAATAAGGGAGAGAGAAAATATCGACGGTGATATATCATCGAGTTAGTAAAAGTCACTTTACAGAATACATACCCTGTTTAGTATTCGTTGTCGTGTGCCAACTGACAAGTGCCAAGTGGCAAGTAGAACGGCAAGTAACTTGGCAATATTGAAATGTAGATGTAATATGCAGTGAGAACGGGGTCGTTGACCGATAATCTACATAATACCTACTTATTACTGGTGATTTGAGAGTGACCAATCTATAAGTGATGGACGATTTTTTGCTACAATATGCATTAAAGGGTAAAAAATACTTTGAAAGAAAAAAGGGGAAATTTTAAATTTCCCGGAAACACGGGTAAATCCACATCTATATAAATAATCAATCAATACAAATCAAAATCTTCCCCTTTCTAATATAACTTAAGATATCCAATTTATGTACCTACAGCAATTCGGTGAAAAAAATCGAGAGGAAACCTGCATGCCCGAGATGTGACAATTAAAGGCATGTGAAGTCCGCACCGCACTAGGCGCGTGTGGACTATAGGCTACACCCCCTCGATGTTAGGGGAGGCTCGTGCTCCTGCAGTGGAGACGTATATGAGCTGATGATGTCTTACCAGCAACGTCCGAGAGAGTAGCGTTAGGGGCACACTTGACGAAGTCCGGGAAGAAATTCACCATAATAACACCGCCATTTTCTTTCTGCAACAAACATATTGAGTATTAAAATTGCACGCCTTGTATTTTCCAGCTATATTTGTAGTCTGTTGGGCATTTGTTGGGTCAATCATTTGACGCGGTTCTGACTTTTGAGTGGTATAGGCATGTGCCCTACTAGCTATGAGATATACTATAAATTTGTAGATTATTAGTTAATATTTCATACTATTGGCTCCCCGCGGTTTCACCCGCGTTCCCAGAGGTAGGTAGGTAGATGTTTAATCTTGGTTATAAACTTCTTTGGTCCAAATTTTCGTTCAGTAGTTTTTGCGTGAAAGAGTAACAAACAACCATTCATACTAATCGCAAACTATTTAGTACAGCTATACTTGTATAATAACATGGCTCGCAGTTTTACCCGCGTAGTTCCCATTCCCGTGGGAATACAGGGATTAAATATAGCTTATGTTACTCCCTGATAATGTAGCTTTCCAATGGTGAAAGAATTTTTGAAATCGGCACAGCAGTTTTTGAGTTATTCATTACAAACATACACACACACAAAAATACAAATTTTCCTCTTTATAAGTATTAGGTTTTTTGTAATGGACAACCACAAAAACCACTAGAAAAGATTTCAAAAAGCTTAAGAATAACCTGAGGTATATTTTAATAAAAATATTCTGTAACGTAAATAATATTGTGGTAAAATGATATTCTCTCTCATAGAAATGAGAATTTACTATTCTAGTCTAGTCAATATTAGAATCTAGACCATAATATATCTAGTATAGAAACCTAGACCTAGGTTTCTCTGATACATTTCAGTCAATGGCGTGAATAGATGAGTGACACCGCCCCACTGGGTCCGACCCAAGGACACATGACAACCTAAATTAAACTTTAAACTGAAACCCATACAACTTAGTTTTGATAAATTTGAGGTCTCCGAAATTAGTTACTATATACAATTTGAACTCTATTTGTATTGCTATAAGATTATTTTCTACCGAATAGGTGACAAAAACATGTTGGTTGTGTCTTGCTTGGAAACAATAAAAAAATATATATTCCCTAAATCAAAATTATAATTGTGGATGTAAATATCTATATAAGTATGTATTTAAAAAAACTTATTATATATAGTATATTAGCTGTCTGGTTACCATAACACAAGCTCACTTTGAAGCTTACTTTGGAATCAGATTGGTTTGTGTGAAAAATGTCCCAGGATATTTATTTTATTTAATTGATAATAAGGTATTCTTCTGTAAGGGCCTATTGGTACATCTTTTAAGAGCTTATTGTATTAAACTTGGCTGAATTTAGTCGTCTAAATTCAGAAGCTTCTAAATGATTCAGTCAGACATAACGTATCCTTGCTTTTGAATTTAGGATGCTTGCTAGATGAACGCAATTATGTCTCCCAAGATTACCCGCGTAGTTATTTATCCCGTAGAAATACGGGGATAAAATATAGCCTAAATTATTCCATGATAATGTAGTTTTGTATTGGTAAAAGAATTATTCAGATCGGTCCAGTAGTTTCTGAGCTATTTCAAACAAAAAATCATATTTCTTTTTAAAATATTAATATAGACTGATACATTTGATAATTTACTATAAGAAAAAATTATATTGGTTTATTTTATATTTATAATGAAGTAATTATAGTAAATAATACCCTCAAGTATACTGTAGACATAGTAGACATATTAAAATTATTATTTAACAGTAAACATAAATAACTTTTCAATTATTTATTTCGAGGAATAATGTTTCATTATATAAGTATTAATACCAAGTTATAATGTTCTGGATGCGAGAGGCAGTTTCATTGGAAAGATATTATGAGAATTGTACTCAACGCAATAACATTTAATAAATAATATATTTTCTTTTATTTACGAAAGGAAAATCCTATTAATAGATATAAATGGGAATGTTTCTGAGAATGTATGTATGGATATTTTTATTACTCTTTCACGCCATCACGAGGATCATGATAAAATTTAGCACAGAGTTAGAGTATGTTCTGGAATATCCTAATTTTATTTCGGGAAAATTGAAGTGCTTTTACCAGATTACAGCTTTTACCACAATTTTGCAATATTCCTGTAATTAATAGAAAAGAATAAACCTTAGGATACTCACCAGGGACTGGATAATATCATCAGGAACGTTCCGCTTGTGGGCACAGAGGCTGTACACCGAGGAGTGGCTGAAGATGACTGGGGCCTTGGACAGGCGGATGGCTGCCCGGGTGGTGTTCTCCCCGACGTGGGACAGATCCACGATCATGCCCAGCCGGTTCATCTCGCGGACCACTTTCTGAGAACAAATGACCGATTGAAACTTCATATATCCCCTAAGATCTTCTTACGCATACTTTCTATGATAAAATTATATTTGGTTTGGAATGCTGGTGGATCTTCAGCATTATCAGCATTATCAGCGTGGAGAAGCGAAACACGTGTCGATTTGAGTTGAGTTTCTTTAGAAGGAGAACTTTTCTAGAAAGAGATCCAGAAGAATTACATACTAAATATTTTATCTTTTAAAGAATTTTATAATAGATTTCCGCGAGGTAATGAGTGAGTAAATTAGTTATCATAAGAACCTTGTAAGAACAAACGTTTCAAGACCAAAAATAGCTTAATCGGTCCAGCCTTATCGAGTTTTTTGCTCAGCAACGCATTAGAGAGATAGATACATAGATAGATGTGGTACCTAACGCCAGCACATGATGGTGGTGTATGAGGGAGACAGATGAGAAACAGACGATTGAGCGAAAAATGAGAGCATTTTAGCAGAGAAATATATTCTTCTTTTAAACGAGATAAAATCTAATTCTTCTGAGTTGAAGACTGACATCCAAACCAGCAGATTTCCCTCTGTATAACTGATCTCATGCCTAAAATACTTATCCGATTTTGATGAAATTCCGAACAGAGGTTGGTAGACCACATAGCTCTTGAAGAAGGCTAATGTTTATGACTCATAAGTTGAAGGTACAGGAACGCGGGTGAAACCACATAGGGTAGACTAGTGAATAAATAAATGTTCCTCCAACCTTATACAGTATCTACAAAACGTGGCAGTTATTTGAAAAACTCGCAATTATCATAAAACGTCAGTAAATCAGAGGTACCTAAAGGTCGTTCTCAAATTGTGTACCATTAATTTGGCTCGCCGGAGTGGCTGACAGCAGATTTAATATCATGGTAATAAGATTCAAAGGTGAAACGGTATGATTGTATTTCAATTTCGGAAATGGCAGCTCAACTCTGCAGAGGTATTGCTTTTGGAGTATTTAATTGGAAAAGGCTACCTTTTATACTTTACTTACGAATTTTATAAATTGATACCCTAATATGCAAACCTAATAATTCCACTTCCGCGGAAGCTAGTTAGTTTTAAGCTTTAAGATACCAACTTAACATATTTTTTGGATTATTTTTCACTACATTTTTTTCTTTTTTTTTATACCGCTAAGGTGGCAAACAATCATAAGGTCCCACCTGATGGGAAGCAGTTACCGCAGCCTATGCACGCTTGCAAAACCAGGCGTCACTCACGTGTTGCCGACCTGTGAAAATCTTTTTACTCTCTTCTTGAAGAATTACTAATTTGAACCAGTATTGGCACTACTAAGAACAACGTTCCAACCCCTAAAGACACAACGACAGCTATATTAAGGTTGGGCTCTATCTAGGTCGCTTAAAAATATTTCCTCTATAAAGGGGAAAGAGTAATTCGATTGTAAAGCTATTTCATACAAAGTGCTTTTGTAAAATCTTACTAAGGTTTTTGATAAAGAGCAACTGATTTTGCACGAAAGTCTTTCCAATATAATGTTATAATGTTTATTCTTTTTTATTGTGCATAATAAAATGATAGTTTAGACTTAAAAAAGGAACTTCTATAATTTGATGTAAATATTTTATTAATTATTGAGTTCAAACATTCAAAGGTAATTTACGAGTATATCAAAGCACTATTTTCCTCATTATTTCCCATCGACCAATAATTATTTTAAACACGATTGTGCGATGCAACCATATTTTCTCTTCAAGCCTAACGTCCCAAATAAACAAACATACAAACCTTACCGCTATGAAAATAAACATTGCCTTCGCTTTGTATTCGCTGAGCTGATTTTTGCGCTTATTGTGATATATTAGCGTAATGTAATAGGGTTGAGAATCCCTTGCTTACCTCTCCGAATTCGGTGAGCCCGTTAGCGGCCGGTTGCTCGTTGGCAGAGTCCGCCCTATGGACAAACAGAACAATACAAATGGCGCAAGAAGGTAACAACAAATGTTGGATATTGTAGTTTCTTTGTTCGCCAATGGCCAAAGCAATGGCTTTTCACATTCGCCGGGCAGACTAGAAACTTTTCGAACGACACAAAATATGCACAGTCCTTAAGTACACCAGAGCTTTTAAGGTAAGTCTTAGTTGTGGGGCTGTGAAAAATATTTTTTGTGTAATGGAAGGTACAATGGAAAAAAAAAACATTCAAACTTAAAAAGGTATAAACAAACTATTTGATAGAATTGTATCTGTATATTTTTTACAACAAAGGTGGCAGCCATCAGGTGGGACCGTATCCACCTGATGGCGCGCGGTTACCGT
This sequence comes from Thyatira batis, assembly GCA_905147785.2. NCBI lineage: Eukaryota > Metazoa > Arthropoda > Insecta > Lepidoptera > Drepanidae > Thyatira > Thyatira batis. The sequence continues at coordinate 671,971 of LR990485.1, forward strand.
AGCCTATGGACGCTTGCAAGACCAGGGGCGTCACTCACGCGTTGCCGACCCTGTAAGAATTTCTTCACTCCCTAGGTATATACTTTAGTTAAACGGATGTTTGTTACTCAATAACAAATACTGAAAAATTCGCAAGAAACAGGGAAAATCTAAACTTAGACGTGCGCGGGTCAGTTAGTTACTACTAATATAAATCGAAAGTAATTATCTCTGTAATTTTTTTTAATGTAATTTGGTATAGATATAGACAAGACCTTAGGAAAGAACATAGTCTACTTTTTATCCCGGATACGCGGGTGAAACCGCGGATCAAAAGCCACTTATAAGCTGTATATACAATTGCTTATTAAACTCAATAAAGGAAAATAAAGAAAGTATATACATTGTCTTCGCTTTGAAATAATTTTAAACAATACTTTTTTAATTAAGTACGCTTATTCAAAGCGCGGCCTTTGTGGAATAAAATTGTGTTTTTGGGCAATATCCTGTCTCAAACTTTTTGGGTAAGTTGTATCTTGTTTCGGCACCTGTATCTTTTGTGATGTATTGCCAAAGTTCCTTCAAGAGTTGCCCATTCAGATGTAGGCCCAACACTTTATAATTAAATTCTTTCAAAGACCTTTTGAAGAAAGGAAAAAAATCCACTTTCGTTATTTAAAGTACCACTCAAAACAACAATGCAAAAGATAATGGTAGAAAAAAATTGTACATTTTCCAAATGTCTGTTATATTTTGGCCATTAACAATCTTATTCGGTTGGTTTTTGTAAAATAAAATAAAATATTTACGTCGCGTGAAATGGAATGGACAATATTTTTATTTGTACAAGACTAGACAGTGTCCTGTGGTTTTGTACGATTCTCCGGGCTTTATTGTTTCCTGGGCAAGGAACCGCTTGTGAATATAAATTAATATATTATTATGATTATATTATCATTTGAATATTATTATATATTTATTTGAATTACCGGAATTGTGATTTGGGTGAATCCATACTAATATTATAAATGCGAAAGTAACTCTGATATACGGATAAAAAGTAGCCTATGTCCTTTCTCAGGACTTAAGCTACTTAGGCGAAAGACTTGTCTTTTTAAATTTCATTTAAATCAGTTCAGTAGTTTTAACGTGAAAGCGAGACAGACAGATTACTTTCGCATTTATAATATTAGTTAGGATTAGAGTTATTTCCTGTTTTTGTTTAACTTTAATTTGTTTTATAAAAATAAATAAATATTTGTAGGCATTATAAAACCAGAAATAGGATGTTTAGTTTCAGAGATTTCCTAACCCAAAATTTAGGTAATAACATTAAGCGTACATGTCAGGTATATAGTATACTAGTTGACCCGCGCAACTTCGTTAGCGTCACTTGCCCGTTTTTGCAACAGTTTTGATTGATGCTCCGCTCCTATTCGTCAAAGCGTGATGATTTGTACACAAAAACCTTCCTTAAGAATCGCTCTATCTATTAAAAAAAACCGCATGAAAATCTGTTGCGTAGTTTTAAAGATCTAGGCATACATAGAGACAGACAGACGGCGGATAGCGACTTTGTTTTATACTATGTAGTAGCGATGTGCCGAGTACGGTTTGACTCGAGTCAGACTCGATTCCTGCTTTGGACTCGTCTACTCGAATACCAATTTATTTTGATTCGAGTACGCCAGACTCGATTCCGGTACTCGAGTCAGGAAGAATCAATTCGTACTTGCTAACTCGATTCTATTTATGCGAGTTCAATTGACTCGAGTCTAGTTTACGAGTTTTGTTACGCTCTATGTTTTTAATTATCTTTCATTAAAAAGTAATTTGAACAACATTTACCGGACTTTAAAACACAAACGAATAACTGAATAGTAATAACTTAGATACCTGATAAATAATAACTTAGATACATAAATATTTAAAATCATGAATTGTCTTCATAATCGGATATGAGCAATATTTCTTTTGAGGTCGATGCCAACCGCAACATTAGGAAAAAAGGAATCGGTAATGAGGGTTGATTCGAGTCTAGCCGGAATTCAAATACTGACTCGAGTCCAGCCGGACTCGAGTCAGAATTCGAATACCAAACATAGAATTCGAGTAGAGGGAATCGAGTCATGATTCGAATACCGTATAAACTGACTCGAGTCGACTCGATCCACCAAAACAGCGACTCGGCACATCACTACATGCATATTCAGTAGGTCTGAAAATCGGCTACTATCTATTTTTGCGACCCCTGTGATCACGGGAACGGGAACTACGCGGGTGAAACCGCGGGGCGGCAGCTAGTAATAATGTAGGAAACACAGTTTACACATATTGTACGTTCTCAAGCGTGTACTAGTTTACAGGACAAGACGCATTAGTGCATGGTCGACTCGAGTTCCACTACATATCACTACATAGTATGTAGTGATATGTAGTACCTACATATGTAGTATATGTAGTTTACAGGACAAGACGCATTAGTGCATGGTCGACTCGAGTTCCACTACATATCACTACATAGTATGTAGTGATATGTAGTACCTACATATGTAGTGGAACTCGAGTCGACCATGCACTAATGCGTCTTGTCCTGTAAACTAGTACACGCTTGAGAACGTACAATATGTGTAAACTGTGTTTCCTACATTATTACTAGCTGCCGCCCCGCGGTTTCACCCGCGTAGTTCCCGTTCCCGTGATCACAGGGGTCGCAAAAATAGATAGTAGCCGATTTTCAGACCTACTGAATATGCATATAAAATTTCATAAAAATCGGTGAAGCCGTTTCGGAAGAGTATGGTAAATAACATTGTGACACGAGAATTTTATATATTAGATGTGCTAAGCTTCGTTGTTTCTAATGTGGTTAACACTGCCTCACCCTTACAGCGGAGGTCTAAAACCTGGCCATGAATGGATTTTTAATAAAAAAAACCGAATCACACTAATATTATAAAGATGAAAGTTTGTGGGTGTGTATTCACAAACTTTACTTCCTTCTTCCCTCTTGTTACTTCTTCACGTCTAAACTAATAAAATTTTGTATGGAGTTAGCTGACACCCTGGATTAACACAGACAAGAATTTCGTATGCATTTTTGTTACCTCAGAACTCCGTCATTGAACCACGATCTGCCCCGCGGTTTCGCCCGCGTTCCCAGGGCATCTTATATTTTACCAAAAGTAACATTCAGTTTATAAAAGGTTCTAAATGTCATCCAAATCTGTTCATTACTTTGGCGTGAAGTGTAACACTCACAAACTATCGCATTTATAATATTAGTAGGATGTAGATGTACAGCCTAAATATAGCTTTGACAATTAACTGCGGCTTACATAGGTACGACTATGATGTGGTCTCCTAGCCTCTAATGCGAATCTCGTCGAGACATGTACATGCCTCTCACATGATTGCGTAATTAACGAGGGAGACAAACCTATTGCTGAGGGCAGTCAAGCGATGAGAATTCTAGGTATTATAATATGCACGTATATTGAAACCAGGATATTCCTGGAACTGTCTTACGCACGGCTAGTCTGATTCTAAACTCGGCCGAGCTTGTAGCATACAGCTGATTAAATTACCGATTATAGGCTAAAACTACCGATTATACCGATAAACCGATTTAAATAAAGTTACGTACTCAAGTAGTCTAGAACATGAGAAATGACATAGGCTACTTTTTATCTCGGGAAAATGGAAGATCTCCTGGGTACGCGGGTGAAACCGCGGGGAGCCACTAGTAATAGATATATGAAATAAGAAAAAGTGTATTTATTTTTTAGACTTCAGAATTTTTTTGACATGATTGGTTAAATAAAATATAATGCCATCTATTGAAGATACTGTGTTATTTTAAAGATATACCTAAACACACATAATTATAGTTAAAAAATTGGTTGCCTGTAAAGTCGGTATACGGGCGAAAGTTTTACGTGACAACGACGCAAGGGACGCGTGCCTTTCACTTTTTATGTCTGTCTCTCTCGCTCTTAGGCGGGCTAACCATGCCCGAGTGGAAGGGACGCGTGCCTCTCACTCGCTCTCATTGTGAGCGCATAACGTGAGCGGAGCGTAACGCAGTTTCTTGAAGTGTCACCCGGCAAACCAATTTATAAGACGTTGTCACGTCAAAAAGGTCATAATACATTCGCCACAGCAATTAATATATCAACTAAGCCTCGTCCCAAAACACAGATCAGTAATATAATAACTATCTAACTAGATAACGTAAGCACCTCAATTTGTATGAAGACCAACCGTGTCGCGTTCTTTGACGTCCGAAGGCAATAACGGTCGATCGCAGACTAAATGACGACGAAGAAAGCAGACATTTTAGCTGCTTGACTCGCAAAGTACAAATTCTCGAAGTCTAGTTAGATTATAGGTCTGTGTTTCAAACTATACTTACTTATGAAGGTAGGGGGTAAAACTGCTTATGTTTATAGAGGTTCTACAGTTTTATAAGCTTTTCCTCCTTGTAGAGTGAGTACTTAATAATTGAATAATCGAATCTTGATACCCCAAAAAGGAACCTACCCTTCATAAAGGTTTGATTCGTTCAAGGCCCTACCGGTCACTAGAATATTTGGATGCAGATAAGCAATAATGTGTCAACCCACAAAAGGTCGAAAACAAATGTTTTGATATATTTTTATAATGCATAGCGTATTTAACATTCAACAGAAGTGTTTCAAGTCATCTAAAACATAAAAGTATATAAAAATGGATTTATATTATACAAAAAATCGTAAATCACATAGACATTTTAATCTTTAAACGTCATTTTCTCAAAATCAAGTTTATGAGGGTTAACACATTATTGCTTATCAGCATCCATTTTTTATCACATGGTCGCGTTTTCTGCTGTCAAAAATTTGCTTATTGGTTACAATTGTTGGTACCAATGTTGGCGGTATAGACAGTGTTGTTGCACCAAATGTTGGTGACAAACATCCCCACTTACCAGGGTGTGTTGCAGGTGTGGGTTAGGGTCATGTAGCGGACCCCCAGGAGGTAGTAGCTGCGGAGGACCCCCAGAGAGTTGGCGATGGAGTGCCCCCCCTCTATACCGATGAGGGACGCGATCTTGCGGGGACGAGCGCTGTGGGCCTCCAAGATATCTGGGGACAAAGGTTTATGTTACTGGGTATCATTATTTACCCCCGGGGATTAAAAAATTCCCGGGATAAAAGTAACTTATATGTGTTATTCCGGAACTTATTCCGTAATAGTTCTACATCTTGATGTCGTTCTAGAGTAATTGAGTAACAAAATATTTGTATGTTTACCAAAAGGCTTATATTTATAATCCGTCTAAATATGTGCAAAAACAGATCAAAGCTCCAAAAGCACTAAAATGTGTAAAATAATTAAACGCTCTGAATTTACAAACGGTAGTTTCAAATAGGCCGAAGCTTTGAAAAAGCTTTAGTGTTCACAGTTGAGTGAAAGCATGGAAGCGGAACGAAGCTTCCAAAGCTCGCTATAAAGCGCTTAAACTGAATTACAGACGACGAGACGCGTAACAAGTCAAACAATTTAAATGAATATTTAATGTGTCGAAATTTTAGCATAAATACTCACGCTCGCAAACATAAATGAACAATTTTAACAATGTTTTACCCTAAGCAACCATAAAATAATAACATTTTGTATTAAAAAGAAATCTATTTTAGAACACAAATGCCGCAGTTTTGATTAAACTTTTTTTAATCTGGATTCTGCTGGAAAACGAAAGAGAAATGTTGTTTGTATCAGAACCACAGACAGAACAGAAATACGTAAAGGCAACGTAATAGAAAACAATTTTAATCTAATCGCTTATTTCAACATTGTTCCAGACGATACAAAAGTAAACGAATTGTAAGCAATTACTTAGTAAATGTTGTAGAAGTGAGTGAAAATAAAAATGGCGTCTTCAATTGAATGCAGTCTGTGTAATGATTGTAAAGTATTGTGCATTTAGTATTTATGTCGCTCATTAAAAAGTAATATAATTTTGGTTATCTAAATATATGAAACAAAGTCCCCGCCGCCTCTGTCTGTCTGAACGTGATGAACACAAAAACTACTGAATAGATTTTCATGCGCTTTTCACCAAATTACGGAGTATTTCACGGGGAAGGTTTTTATCTATAATACGTCAATTTGGACCCGGTAGGTGGCGCTGGTGGGCAGAACGAAGTCTGCCGGGTCCGCTAGTAAAGATTTAAAAGTATAGACAGGCCGGTTAGTTTTGTGGTTAGTCAACCTGACTTTCAAGTGAGTGGTCTCGAATCCCACCCAGGACAAACATTTGTAAGCATGAATATGTCTGCTTGTTCCGTGTCTGGATGTAAATATCTATATAAGTATGTATTTTAAAAGAAGTATATGCCGTATTTCAGTTAACCCTGCTCATCTATACTAATCTTATAAAGGAGTAGAGTTTGTTTGTTTGCTTGAACGCGCTAATCTCAGAAAGTACTGATCCGATTTGAAAAATTCTTTCGCCATTAGATAGTCCATTTATCGAGGAAGGCTATAGGCTATATATCATCACGCTACGACTAATAGGAGCGGAGCACCAATGAAGATGTTACAAAATCGGGAGTTTCTATTTCCTTTTGAGAGCTTCCGCTGCGTACGTTTAAAATTACATCGCCGCAAAATAATGATCAAGTACCTACTGCGCGCGCCTTTAAGCGCTGGGCCGGCGCACGGGCAGTCATCAGTTGGCTCTGCGAGTCCATCCTTCTACTTAAATGTAGTCGCGTGTTGAAAGTTAGCGTTAGCACAAAGTAACTTTTCCACGCGGACGGAGTCGCGGGCAGAAGCTAGTTATAGTATAAGCTGTTTAGTTTGGAATCAGATTGGGCATTTGTAAATAAAGCTTGTTTTGTTGCTTCATCATCATCATTATCATCATATCAGCCGTAGGACGTCCAATGCTGATCATACGCCTTCCCCATCGACTTCCATGTAGACCGGTTGGACGTTGCCTGCATCCAGCGGGTTCCAGCGACCCTTATCAGGTCGTCGGTTCACCTTGTGGGTGGACGCCCCACGCTGCGCTTGCCGGTGCGTGGTCCCCACGTTGTCGCTTATATTTATTTTATTAAAGCAGATGAGACAGTTTTTGGTGCTTCTCAGTAAAACCGGTTAAATTAAAAGCTATATCTAAATCAAAATCGAATAGTTACCACCGATTCAGTAATGAGGAACCGGAAAGATAGTCTCGTTTCCCATCAAATTGTTGTTCGGAATCCGATAGGTAGCCACGTCCGATGCTGGTGAGCTAAACCAATTTGTTACGTTAAAATGTTCCGCACTCGTTCTAAAGCGGAAAATCGGATTTATGTTACACCGTTTTAGATTTCACTTTTTGTCTTTCTCTGTTAAGTGCTGAGCGATTGAATAAACTGTACTTTAACAGTCAATATTGTAAAAGTCGCGGATGTAATTGGATTGTTTTTTTTTTGCAATCGACGTATTAAATATAAACATATTTTATGAGGTCAGCATCACTTAAAAAGCTTAAATAAAATCCTATTAAAATTACAAACGCTAAAGTTTGGATGGATGGATGTTTGTTACTCTTTCACGCCAGAATGGCTGAAGGGTACGCGATGAAATATAGCACAGAGTTAGAATATGTTCTGGAACAACACATAGGCTACTTTTTATCCCGGAAAAAATTAATATCCTCTGGGACGCGGGTGAAATAGCAGACACTAGTACTGCATATATTTTACTACTATGTATATGATATAGCAGTTATTTTATAGTGACTCATTATCCTTTCCATCCAACGGTTGTCTGGAAGAAATTGCTTTTAGTGATAAGACCGCCGCTTATGCATTATGTTAAGTTTTATTGTTTTGTTGTCTTTGGTGTACAATAAAGTGTTATCTATCTGATCCATCTATCTAGCAGTAGGTACAAAGCTAAGACTAACGTTTGGGCCATTTATTTGTATAGTTTTGCTTCACTGGACTTAAACGTTGTACGTGCTACCTGAATACAATATTTCAGCTGAAATTCAGCGTTCCTATTATGTAAGGTAAGTCACGTTAGTTCTACGATGTTTCTATATTCTGTCTCTTTTGTTACTATGCAGTCGCGTGAGACGGCTGCCCGAATAGAATACACAACCTGATTGACTGAAGTAACCATTGGACGAGGAATAAACCAAGTATTCGTACGAAAAGTAGGCAGATAAGCTCTTTAAAATGTATTATATAAAAAAAAAATTTAAGTATGTAATTAAAACATAGTACCTATATCAGCTATCTGGTTACCATAACACAAGCTCACTTTGAAGCTTACTTTGGAATCCGATTGGCCGTGTGTGAATAATGTCCCAGGATATTTATTACTTTCTCAGCAAAAGTTATTTCAGCGCTTTATATCCTCAACTACATTTCCTTCAAAACAAAATATTATCAGACACAAAATGTTCTGAATTCGACAACCCGGTTAGCTTTGTGGTTTCAAGCGGCCGGTCGTAGAATCAAATGATGAATATGCCTGTTTGTGCTTTATCTAGATGTAAATATCTATATAAGTACTTGCTACTGCCCCGCGGTTTCACCCGCGTATTTCCCGTTCCCGTGATCACAGGGATATCAAAAATAGATAGGAGCCGACTCTCAGACCTACTGAATATGCATATAAAATGTCATAAAAATTGGTCAAGCCGTTTCGGAGGAGTATGGTAACTAACATTGTGACACGAGAATTTTATATATCAGCTGTATGATTACCACAGCACATGCACAGCTTACTCCGTTTGTCCAAGGATATTTATTATTTCTACTTGTTTTAAAGTAAGTACGTCCGTTATTACATGTCCAGTGGTTTATTAGTCTAAGATGGGGTAGCTATAAATAGCCCTGTGAGTCCCGAGTTGCGACAGACGCAGCCAGCTGCCCACCGGAGGTTGTCTTCTGGAAACTGTTTTGACATTTAAAATTATATTTAACTAGCTGTCTCCGCGCGGTTTTAGCCGCGTAGTTCCCGTTCCCGTGGGAATACAGGGATAAAATATAGCCTATGTTACTCGGGGATAATGTAGCTTCCAAAGGTGAAAGAATTTTTGAAATCGGTCCAGTAGTTTCGGAGCCTATTCATTACAAACAAACAAACAAACAAACAAATCTTTCCTCTTTATAATATTAGTATAGATGTCGTATTGTTTCTTATAGTTTAGCTTTTCCATTTTATATTACCGTTGTTGTTTTATTTATACTAATAATAACATAATGAAATTCGATAGTTTGTTTGTGCGCGTTTATCTCTGGAAATAAAATATCTTAAGGTATCTAGATCTCGAAGTATAAACAATAAATAAATAAAAGTAATAGATATTATTTTCTTTCGGTTCCACTTTCATATAAAATACTTTAAGACTTTATGTCATATCATATTTATCAAGTTAACGAGATTTTATATAGAGATTTATTTTATAAATAAAACTTAAGAATTTATGAATGTTTGTTTGAATCTTTTTATTTACCGAGATGAATTTATTTGTAAGCAGCTGGTGCAGCTTACACTCGCTAACGGGATTCTATTTGAGCTTACAATATAAATGCTAAGAGCTTAAAAGCGCAGTTTAGGGATAATTATGAGCTGAACATTAAAAGCTTGTGTTGGAAAATTTAATATCTTGGTTTTATAGAAGGATAATCCAATATTGACCATGATTTACCAACGACATTTTTTTTTATTCGAATATAGCTAGCTCCGCGGTTTCACCTTTGTTCCCGGGGTTCTTCAATTTTCCCGGGACAAAACGTAGCCTATGTGCTGATAAAGGTTATAAACTACTAGAGGCTCGCCGTGATTTCACCCGCGTACCCGGGAGATCTTCCATTTTCCTGGGATACAAAATTAGCCTATGTTCCTTCTCAGGCTCTAGAGTCTAGACTATCTGTGTACCAAAATTCATTTAAATCTGTTCTGTAGTTTAAGCGTGAAAGGGAGACAGACAGAGTTACTTTCGCATTTATAATATTAGTTGGAGGCCTAACGCTTATGTCACGGGGTCTCCTAGTACAGGCGTTATATTAGGTGCTCGACCGAGCAAAATCTATACCTAACCAGCTGGCATCCTAATTATAAGTATAATCTAGTTGCACAATTATGTACATCCATTTTATTGAATAAATTTATTACTTATTATAACTATTAGTATAGATACATACAGATCTGTGTTCCAAGTTTCATCCCAATCTGTTAATTATTTTTGCGTGAAAGAGTAACAAACATCCATTCAAACTTTAATGTATAATATTAGTTTATTTTACCTGTAACGGAGGTGGCCATTTGGAAGTACTGCGGGTACTTGTCGACGAGGCGCTTGATGACGTCGATCTGTTCCAGGGTCAGCTGTACAGCATCCTTGTTCTGAGCTCCGCAGGGGACGAATGCCGACCAGAACTGGGGGCAAAACATAGTATTGCGTTAGAGTCTGACTATGTTTTTTTTATTTATTTATTTTACAATTATATTAAGTACCTACATAAACTATACATCGCCAAACTGCCCTTTGTAGGCGCTCTGCTCATTTAATAATAAATTTATCTGAAACTACCTAACTACATTCTTATTCTTATACAATTTTATTAATATACTACTACCTTAGATACTAATATACTACTACTATATTTAGAAGAAAAGTGCTTTTAAGAAGTCATCATTCCATTTTCAGCTTCATTTTATGTGAAGGCCTATTTGAATAAAAATCATTTTTTATTTTCATTTTCATATATTTAATGTGAAGTTTTAACCATCTCTTCTCCTGACCACGTTTAATGCAATTTGATCGAAACGACGAGGTATGTTAAAATCTAAACTAATACTAGCTGCCGCTCAGCGGTTTCACCGGCGTAGTTCCCGTTCCCGTGATCACAGGGGTATGAAAAATAGATAGTAGCGGTTCTCAGACCTACTAAATATTCATAAAAATCGTTAAAGCCGTTTGGGAGGAGTATTGCAACTAACATTGTGACACGAGAATTTTATATATAAGATTATAAATGCGAAAGTAGCTCTGTCTTTCTATCCGTCAGAAAATAAAATTTGTTGAACCTACCACGGTATTATTAAGTGCTTTTTTATGAAGTCGGTTTTATATTTTGTTCTATACTAATCTAAACTAATCTAAATATTAAAAAAAAAACCTACATGAAAAAAAAGTCAATCAGCACTCGCAAACAAGTACATAAACTTATTGCCAGACGTGACTTACTAGTTCACAAATCAAGTAGGTCACGACATTAAAACAGTAATGGCTGATCAAGACACAATAGGAGTAGTCCTTGATACCGGTTCACAATGTACAAAGGCCGGTTTCAGTGGAGAGTCGTCTCCCAGGGCGGTGTTCCCGACAACAGTGGCCAGGTAGAACTTTGTATCATTCAACAAACTCTATACACACAGTTTGAGTAACATGTTCCACTTTTGAACAATGTTACACCTGAAGTGTGATTCTGTCACGAGAATTTGTGTTGACACAGAACAATAATATCTATTTATATATGTATTTAAATGTAGTATATTATTATGTAGTATATCAGCTATCTGGTTACCATAACACAAGCTCTGCTTAGTTTGGAATCAGATTGGCCGTGTGTGAAAAATGTCCTATTTAAAAAATATATATATTCTGGGATAGATAGCTGAACTGATACCACGTATTAAATACATACTTATATAGATAAATACATCTAGACACAGAATAAACAGACAAATTGCATACAAATGTTTGTCCTGCATGATTCGAACCCACTTGAGAGTCAGGGTCACTAACCTCAAAGAACACCGGGCTGTCAAATGTAATTTAATTAAGTATGTACTTCGCGAGTCGAACAGCAAAAAAATCCGCGATCAACATTGCCTTCGGACGCCAAAGAACATAGTATACGGTTGGTCTTCATACAAATTGAATTACGATATCTAGTTAGGTTAAAGGTCTGTGTATTCGCTATGTTATATCCCTCTCGTTTTCTATGCGAGTGTGTGAGACGGCCTTTGTTTAGTTCTTCGTGGAGTTTGTTAAAACTAGACAATGTTTTTGATGAAGCTAAATTCAATGGTCGACATTTAATCTAAGGTATGCTTATTGAAGATTTGGATCTGACTGAAGATCGAAAATTTTTGCAGAACGACGTATAAAGCTTAAAAATCCCTTGATAGATAAAATAAATATTTTATCAAAACTGTAGGAAATGATACAAATATTAGATATAACCAAATTAAACAACAGGTTATGGGCCGTCTCATATACCTATATTAGATCAGTAATTAAAGTACAGTACAATCAATCGCGAATTCGAACCACTCCGTGAACAATGGCCACCGCTAATCTACAAATTGACAAATTAGCCGGCCGGGAAAATTATTCAACGTGGAAATTCGCAGTCAAGTCATATTTGGAATTAGATGACTTATGGGAATGTATTGATCCTGGTACCGATGTCGATCCGAAGAAAGATAGAAAAGCTAAGTCAAAGATAATTTTGTTGGTCGAACCGATAAATTACGTCCATCTTGAAAATGCTACGTCATCGAAACAAGTTTGGCAAAACCTTCAAAATGCGTTCGAAGACTCTGGGCTATCTAGAAAAGTCGGCTTACTAAAGGATTTAATCAACACTTCTTTGGATAACTGTCCTAGTATAGAAGAATATGTGAATAAAATCATGAGTACAGCGCATAAATTGCGGAATATTGGCTTCGAAGTTGGAGATGAATGGCTGGGAACACTCATGTTGGCAGGTTTACCGGACAACTATAAACCTATGATCATGGGTCTGGAAAGTTCTGGCATCAAAATTTCATCGGATTTCATAAAAACAAAGCTTTTACAGGAAGTCACAGTATCTGAAACATCTGCATTCTTTACTAAGCACAAAACCACCTCTAAGAATAATACAAAGCCAAAAGGAAAAGGCCCCCGTTGTTACAATTGTAACAAATATGGACATTTCAAAAATCAGTGCACATTGCAGAAAACTAATCAAAATAACTTTTCAGCAATTTTTTCAGCTTACAGCTCATTGAACAAGGATGACTGGTATATTGACTCCGGCGCTACAATGCACATGACAAGACGCTCAGACTGGATGTATGATAAACAATCACCTCCGATTCAGAATATAATGGTGGCAAACAGTGAATCAGTCTCTGTGCAAAGTATGGGTAAAGTAAATATACAGACCAAATTAAATAGGAATGAATGTCAAATCCAGGTGAGAAAAGTTTTATTTATTCCTGAATTGAGTGCAAACCTATTATCGGTCAGTCAGTTAACGAAGAGCGGCTGTAAAGTAGAATTCACTGACACTGGATGTAATATTTACAATGTCAATAAGAATTTAGTGGCAACGGCGAGATTAGCCAATAACGTGTACAAACTCAATACTGTTACTGGCAATGCATATGCTGTGATAAGCGAAAGTAAGTCAGATTTAACTACATGGCATAAGAGAATGGGGCATTTAAATATGGCTGATGTAAAGAGGTTAGAATTGTGTGCTGAGGGTATTTCTATAAGTAACAAAGAAATCAAAGAAATGAATACTGTTTGTATACCATGTTGTGAAGCAAAACAAACACGTTTCCAAAATCTGGTTCTAGAGCAAATGCATTACTTGAGATAATTCATACAGATCTGTGTGGTCCGATGGAGACTCCGTCCGCTGGTGGTGGAAAGTATTTCATAACCTTCATAGATGATTACTCACGCAAAGTATATGTTTATTTTCTTAAGAATAAAATGGATATTAAATCGGTGTTTGAGAAGTTTAAGGCTGAAGTAGAGAATGAAATAGGAAAGAAAATTAAAATTCTTAGAAGCGACAATGGAAAAGAATTTTGTAATAAAGAATTATCTAATTTTCTAGCAGCTTCTGGCATCAAACATCAGACCAGCACTCCGTATACGCCAGAGCAAAATGGGCTAGCGGAAAGAATGAACAGGACGCTGGTGGAGCGTGCTAAGTGCATGCTATTTGAAGCAAAACTGCAAAAATCTTTTTGGGCTGAGGCAGTCGCTACTGCAGCCTACGTTGTCAACAGATCACCATCACGAGTTCTGGCTGAGGTAACACCATATGAAAAATGGACTGGTAAAAAACCGAACATTTCACATTTAAAGATATTTGGTTCCAAGGCCATGGTACATGTTCCTAAGCAAAATCGTTTAAAATGGGATCGTAAATCACGTGAACTGGTGTTCATAGGCTATTGTGAGAACACAAAGGGATATAGATTCTTTGATACAGATTGTAGAAAAGTTGTGATTAGTAGAGATGTGACATTCACTGAAAAATGTGATGACATTGAAAATATCACTCAGAAAAGTACATCAGTGCCGCAACATGTTACTATCCCTATTTCTACAGAGAATGATAAATCGGACCCACAGAATTTGACAGAAGACAGTAGTTCAGAAGACACAACAACTGTTAATGATACCTCGTATGATAGTTGTGTGTTGAATAGGAAAACTGATGATGAGACTTATTATCCTGATACAGATGATTGTTATGATGATGATGATGATATTCAAAGAAATATCACACTGAGGTCACATCAGAAACAAAACAAGCATAACAAACATTGTAAATTTACAAATTGTTTTCATACAATTTATCGGACCACCAATGTTGGTGTAAGCACTCGCCAACTATTACGTAGAAAAACCAATCAAACGTAGTTTACCTTGAACAAACATACAACTGAAACAGATTACTTTGTCCGGGTTATACTATAACATATTTACTGAACAATCTTGGTCAAGTTTGATTCACAAGGGGTTCTCACCAATACAAACATTGATAGAGATATATTAATTTGCTTTGTCTCTTCTGTAAAAGAGATGTTGGGATAGTTTTTCCTTGTGATCTGATGTTCTTGTAAATAGATAGCGGATGTACTTTCTAAGACCCAATTGGAGATTCAAATGGAAATATTCTGTTAAACAATCTGATAAAATCCTTCTAATATCCATACTAATATTATAAATGCGAAAGTAACTCTGTCTGTCTCGCTTTCATGCTAAAACTACAGAACCGATTAAAATGAATTTTGGTATACAGATAGTCTAGAATCTGAGAAAGGACATAGGCTACTTTTTATACCGGGAAAATGGAAGATCTCCCGGGAACGCGGGTAAAACTGCGGGGAGGCACTAGTGTATTATAAATGCAAAAGTTTGCAAGAATGTATGCATGATTATTTGTTCTCTTTCACGCAACAACCGTTGATGGGATCTGGATGATATTTGGCACAGAGCTAGAATATACTCTGGTATAGCACATAGGCTTATTTTAATCTTCGAAAAATTTAAAGTCCCCCAAAAACCGCACGTGAAACCGCAGGATGGAAGCTAGTCCGCCATAATCACACTAATATCATAAAGGCGAAAGTTTGTGACTATGCATGTTTGTTACGTATTCACGTCTAAACTCCTTATTTTGTTTGGAGTGAGCTGACACCCTGGATTAACAGATAGGCTACTTTTTATCTCGGGAAAATTTAAGAGCCCCCGGGAGCGCGGGTGAAACCGCTGGACAGAAGCTAGTCGTTCATAACACCCACAATAAGGCGTGCAGTTTGAAGATTGACCGGGCTTTAGAAATTCTGTTAAAGCCGATACAACCCTACCATGGTGATTCCAGAGTTCATATTCTAGACTTAATCCATCTAAAGTTAACAGGTATTGCTCCGGGTCTGAGACTTAAGTAACCTATCAAATCTGGTTTCACTATACAGGTGTTTTGTTAGCTGTTAAGCTGCTTACATTCCGAATTACTCTAGAAGATCGTTCATTTCCAAGTTATTGGCAAGATGTCTATTTATTACTTAGTGGTTCCCCGCGGTTTCATCCGGGTTCTCAGAGATCTTCAATTTATCTAGGATAAAAAGTAGTCTATCTGTTAGTTTATGTTATGATCTATCTGTGTTCTAAATATTATTCAAATCTGTTAAGTAGTTTTTGCGTGAAAGAGTAACAAACTTACATCCATACTCGCATTTCGCATCTATATATGTATATAAAAGAAAGTCGTGTTAGTTACACTAATTTATAACTCAAGAACGGCTGAACCGATTTTGCTGATAATTGGTGGTGAGGTAGATTAGAACCAGGAGACGGATTAGGACACTTTTTATCCCGGGAAAATTGAAGATCCCCGGGAACGCGGTTGAAACCGCAGGGAGCTACTAGTTTACAATATTAGTAGGATACAGAAACAGCTATATCTTGCTAAAGGTAACTCGCCACTGGCTTATCTATTCAATAGGCGATCCCATCCGAATCTCCAAAGGAAACTTGGCAAGGAAAGTAAGATTTTGATCTTTATCACTAAAGCTTTAAGGATGGAATTATATTTCACCATATTTGGCGAACTACGGCCCTATGTTATGACCGGATGGTGTTTATATGTTGGCGAACCAACCAAATGAAATATTTTATGCGTTAGACTGACTATGTTGTTTTAGTTTTTATTTGCGGGATTATTTTACCGGATTTCATCAGCAGAAATACTCTTAAAACGTTAAAAAATCTTTGTTATAACATCGAAGATATTAAATAGGTTACACGGTTAATAATAAAAGAGGACAAAATGTGAAAATGATTTGTTTTTTGTTAAAGACTTTCCCAGAATTTTATGAATAGTCTTTCTCTAATAGGGGTACAAATAAAGAATCTAAAATTAACTTGAAACATGAATTTGTATCCTTTATATTCAATTGAAACTAATAAAATAAGAAACTAAATTTGTCCTAAATCATTGATCGTGAAAGCGTGCCAAGAATATAGGATTTGCTACGCTGAAGTTCCTGTTCAATGAAATCAATTCTAGGGTATATGTGTTCCACATAATTTACCTGCAATGCTAACATAATGGTCAAACAAGGACGTTTTACTAATATTATAAATGCGAAAGCTTATGAGAATGTATAAGTGTTTGTAACCCTTTCACGCTCGAACGGCTGAAGGGATTGCAATGAACTTTGGTACAGAGCTAAAAAAAAACTGGAATAATACATAGGCTACTTTTTATCCCGGAAAAAATTAAGCTCCCCTGGGAACTCAGTTAAAACTGCGAAGAGCTAATAGTCCTGTACTACTTGTCTATGTCTATGCAAGCTAAATAAACTATTTCCATCCTCGGTCCATAAATCAATAGACCAAATTATTCCACAGATTCCGTCGAACAGGTCTTATCGATGGCTTCCCGCTCATTGTCTGTGGAAAAGAAGCCATTAAAAATCGAGGATTATGCAACCTGACCTGGCCAGTGCAAGAAGGTTTGATCAATAACTGGGAAGAGATCGAGAAGTTGTGGCACCACACCTTCTATAAGGAACTGCATGTTCCACCAGAAGAAGCATCAGTTACCTACGGTGTGCATCCTCATGCATCGCGGAAAGACAAGTAAGATTTTATGACCGATGTTACTATCGCTTTAATTTGAGCCTTTTGGACACTGATAATGAGTCTTCTTTACTTCTTATGCTGTTCTACAGCACATAATAAAATTAAAAGGAAATGAAGTTTAAGGGAAAAACTGATGATATTATTATTTTAGAAAATTGTTTAAACTAAGAAAAGTGTCAAAACTGATGCATGTTTATTCAGAGTTAGTTTAAGATATTTAAAGAATGTAGACAAAGTAAACTATATATTTTTTATGTATTATTCTTGTTCCAACAGAGAACGTATGACGGAGATTCTCTTTGAAACATTCACCGTGAACAGCCTCTACCTGGCCATGTCTCCAGCGCTCGTGCTACACGCTAGTGGCAGAACTACTGGAGTAGTCTGGGAGAACAGCTACTCCTGCTGCTACGCTGCTCCAGTTTTCGAAGGATTTCCACTTAAGCACGCGATGGTCTGCTCTCCTCTGACCGGAAGAATGTTGAGTGAAAGACTACAAAAACTTATGGCTGATATTGGGTACTCCTTCTCTACTCCACCAGAGTTGGATCTAGTGGATAAAATCAAGGTGATTTTATTAGATAGAATTCTCCCTTTTCATGATTACTAGGTAATTTCTGTTTTTTTTTTGGGAAAAACTGATATTGAAAGACTATAAAACCATAATAATTAACATTACAGGCTGATCTTTGTTACGTGGCAAGGGACTACGAAGGTGAGCTTGAATCATTAGCTTGCGCAGGCGAAACACAAGTTCGATACGATCTTCCTGATGGCCAGCATATTCTTCTTGGCCAGGAGCGGTTCCAATGTCCAGAGATACTGTTCCAACCGTCTTTGGGAGGTCTCCAATGTCCTAACACAGTTGACATGATTTGCTCAAGCATCAACAAATGTGATTTGGACTACATAGGACTGATGTACGAAAACGTGGTGATCTCTGGTGGTTCCAGCATGCTGAAAGGTTTGGTCAAGCGTTTGAAGACGGAAATGGCTTTGAGGTCGATGAAGACTGGACTGAAGACCAATGTAGATGAGTTGCCAATGAGGCAGTTTGCAACTTGGGCTGGAGCTTCTATTCTATCCTCTTTAAGCACATTGAAAGGTTTCCACATGACCAGACAGGAGTATGAGGACCACGGGTCGGATAGGGTAAAATATAAGTTTTTCTAACATAAGCGGATTGAGCTGGTTACGAGCCAATTTTTACGTTACTAATAAAATTCAATGCAACCTTTTTGATCGAGCCTTTCACTTACCTTGTCACTTATGACAGTACAAACAACAATGCCAAAATAAACAGTATATTAAAAAATAAGTTTATTTAAATTAGTAAATGCCATCATGTCTTTCGAGAAACCAGCTGTGGTAATAGATAATGGTAGTTATAACATCAAGGCTGGGTTTGCGTGTGACAACCATCCCGTGTCAATGTTCCGAGCTGTGGTTGGAAGACCAAACTACTTGCACGGGTCGTATGGAAGAGAGTATTATGATGTGCATATTGGTAGGTACCAATTTTTTAAACAATACATGGTAATTAATAAATAATAAATAAATATCCTGGGACATTTGTCACACACGGCCAATCTTATTCCAAAGTAAGCTTCAAAGTGAGCTTATGTTATGGTAACCAGATAGCTGATATACATATACTACGTTTTAAATACATACTTATATAGATATTTACATCCAGAAACAGTACAAACAGACATATTCATTAATTAATATTGTCTGTTAGTTCATGAACAACTACTATAGTCGGATTAATAATTCGAGTCAGAGCAATGACAAGTGCAACTGTCACTGATACAATAAAGGGTGACCCGCTACAATAGTGATGTTCGGCAGTTTTGTTCTTTCAGTATCCGATACATAAATCTAGTCGAAAATCCCAAAATTTAATTTTTTTTAAAATAAATTTGAATTTAATTGAAACCAAAATGAAATAAATAAAATGGAATAAATGTTATTAATTTAATTAACCTAACATAGGCTAATCATCCAATTCATGCTTAATTAAAAAAAATGAATAAAAATACGAATAAATATAATTTATTTGTCCAGTACCCGTACAAATAGTCACTTCCAAAACAAAATGGGGTCCATAGCGTGACAAGTGATGACTATAGTTCTTCCAATACCCCAAAACAAATAATATGCATAAGAGTATTTTATGTAATATTTAATTACCTACCGTGTATGTCTTCTGTTTTATTACCATAAATTACATATTTTTATTTATATAAAGGCAATTTGACATTGAATAAAAAAAAGGAAACTCTAGTCGAGTTTCCTTTGTCCTTAGCCGACTTTTAGTTGTAAAAATTCGAATCTACCACAACACTATTTATTTGGGACTAAAAAACTGCAACACTGGAAATGTCATTTCTCTGCCTACAATGAATAATCTGAGTATAAGATGGTTTTCTTCTTTCTTTACTGAGAGGCAGCTATAATTGTTCAAAAAATTTAAATCTTTTTTATTCAAATAGGCCACAATAAAGCACTTATGAATAGTCACTATTAATGCTCGGTTCTGATAGTAGTTTTGGACCCTCAGATGATGCACTTGGTTTTGAGACAGACCTGATAGCGAACAGTCACCATCGCCTATAGACTATTGTCATCTTATAGCTCATCTACAAAGTCTAAATATCCTATCTGAGCCAACTCTAAAAAAAGTTTCATTTATGTCAATTTATATTTTGGGCAAATTAAAAACCATTTTTTTTTCAATCTTTGAAAACTTTTAAACTTTTTTTTCTTTTCATTAACGATTCCTCTTAAAAAGGTGATGATGCCATTGCTTATACAGAAGACTTGGACCTGAACAGTCCTATATCGAAGGGCAGAATAATCCACTGGGACAACATGGAGAGGGTATGGCACCACGTGTTTTATAAGGAGCTGAAGGTGGCCCCCGAAGACCGATCGATCATCCTGTCTCTCTCACCGACTACGCCCATGAAAGAAAAGTAAGTATCAGCTTTTTACTAATAAAAAAAATTGGTTTTCGTTCGCGATTTAAAGTTTGAAGGGGATTTTCTCTGTTTGGAAAAACGTACTGGAGTTTGAGGTCGGCGTGATGGTAAGAGGTCTGTCAAAGATTTGATTCCCACATTTTTTTTTTATTTCCCACGTAGTTTTTCATCGATAGTATTTCTTATCATTCTCATAATCTATTCTCAAAATTACTTTTACACCGACTTTTCTTTGAACTCACACGGTATCTAAGATCCAATGTGATATAGGCCCCATTATGACAATACTCCCCATTCGATGCGAAAATTTATTATTGCGCATCCGGAGCGCATAATTCGGGTCTCATCAATCAATTTCATTCATTAAACATCCGCGAAGTGTTCACGTTTTAATCAAAATTCCATCCACAGATCTGCGATGACAAATCGAAATTGCTGATAAAAAAAAATCTTTGGAATCCAAACACGTCTATCACTATTAAATTACGGATATAACCTGGGTATTGTGACAAGCGTGCCGGCCGTGCCGATCCCAAATGCGGGATTCCCCCGGAATATTAATGGCATGTGGGGGAACCGCCCTTCGCTTTGGGGATCAATTTCGGCGGCGAGCGATAATTTTCAGCCGCAAAATTGTTATCATTACTCTGGTATCTTACGCGTCATATCCATCATTTTGTCACAGAATAAAATGTAGATGAGTTATCATCGCGTAGTTTTGTGTTCATCGCGTTCATATACTACGAGTATCTGAACGCGATGAACACAAAACTACTGAACAGATTTTCATACGGTTTTCACAAAATTACGGAGTATTTCATGGGGAAGGTTTTTATGTATAATACATCAATTTGGACCCGGTAGGTGGCGCTGGTGGGCAGAACTTATTCTGCCGGGTCTGATAAGCAATAATGTGTCAACCCACAAAAAGTCGAAAACAAAGGTTTTGATATATATTAATAATGCATCGCGTATTTAACATTCTACAAAAGTGTTTCAAGTCATCCAAAACATAAAAGTACATTAAAAATGGATTTAAATCATACAAAAAGTCGTTAATCACATACATCATATTATCTTTAAACGTCATTTTATCAAAACTATGTTTATGAGAGTTAACACATTATTGCTTATCAGCATCCATGTATGCTTTACAGTTTATCATGCATATATGGTAAGGGGTTCAATTCCTGTAAATTATATAGGCCCTAATATATAGGCCTAACACACACACAGATGATTAATAGGCTCCTCAGGTGACATGCTATTTGATATCATGATACTACAGGTCTAACGAGGCTGGGCTCGATTCTGTTATGTAATAAACTTAACTAAAATCCACGGGCTCTTTTCTAAAAACCCTTGGAAATGAGTTTAGTTCAGTTCTTACTAGCGGACCCGGCAGACTTTGTTCTGCCCACCAGCGCCACCTACCGGGTCCAAATTGATGTATTATACATAAAAACCTTTCCCATGAAATACTCCGTAATTTGAAAACCGCATGAAAATCTGTTTAGTAGTTTTTGTGTTCATCACGTTTAGACAGACAGAGGCTGCGGGAACTTTGTTTTATAAATACGAGTGTAGAAGATTATATATACATAGATACCTAGGTACAAAACAAACACACGTTCATACCCACATTTGTCATGGTTAGAAATCGAACCCAAGACTAAAAGCTTGAGAGTCGACTAACCACAATGCCGACCGGCCAGTTTGATGTTCAAAGAATTTTCAGTCCTATTAAGGGGCGGACTGCGCTCGGCATTGTGTCATAAAAACAATTTATATAAACATCCCGTGACATCTATCTCAGACTAGCTGCCTCCGCGCCGTTTTACCCGCGTAGTTCCCGTTCCCGTGGGAATACAGGGATAAAATATAGCCTATGTTACTCGGGGATAATGTAGCTTTCCAAAGGTGAAAGAATTTTTGAAATCGGTCCAGTAGTTTCGGAGGTTGTTTGTAATGAATAGGTTCATTACAAACAAACAAACAAACAAATCTTTACTCTTTATAATATTATATTATTATAGTATAGACGACCATCTGATCCTGTGCTTTTAAAACGGATACCAGATACCTACACTTTAAGCTCTCCTTGTTTGTTTACTAGCTACGGTACCTGGTGTCACCCGCTTCCCCGGAGATATTTAACTTTGCCAGGATAAAATGTCTATGTAATCTATAACATAGTCTATCGTTATGTTTAGTTTCGTCTGAATTCCTTCGTTGTTGCTTGAAACTAAAATCTTTACAAATTTTTGCATTTATAATATTAATAGGTTTTATAATGTCTGAAGGAAGTTGTAGTTTCATACAACGAGCCTACTATAGCGATGTATTATATGTATGTGTGTGTATACACTATTTGTATATGTAGTGTTTATTATGTGTAAGTTGATGTGTGGGTATGTTATATATGTGTGTGTAAGAGGGTACATTGATATATAGTTCCAATCTAATAAAGTTTGGTTAATTGCTATTGGCGTGTCTTTAATAAGTATGACCATAAAAAAATTAATACTGCCAGTATTCATCACCTTAACAAATTGACGATAGAAATTAGACCCTATTTCTTTATTTATACAGATCGAATTCCGATGAAAATGGTAATTCTTTTGGAAGTAGCCACAGCGGCGTTGTCAGATATGTCAATTACAATTTATGGGCGATTAAAAATGTATCTATCTCTCTTTTATGTACAGCTATTGACGAGACAGAATATCCATTAGCATTTATTGACTCACTAGTTTCTGCCCGCGGTTTTATCCGCGTGATAAAAAGTAGCCAAAATGGTAATCTAAGGTGTCAGCTAACTCCATACAAAATTTTACTAAAATCGCTCCAACCGTTTAGACGTGAAGAAGTAACAAACATACACACTCACAAACTTTCGTCTTTATATTATTAGAGTGATACTACTTTACTTTGTAAGGGGAGGCTCGAGCTCCTCGGTGGAGACGTATATGTGCTGATGATGATGATGACAGACTACTTTACTAGCTGTTTGACGTATTTGCAGGGATCTTGAATTTTCTCACGAAAAGTGTTCTACGTACCTACATAACATATGCCATGTTTCACCTTAATCCCTTCAGCCGTTTGTGAAAAGATTAACTATCAACTTGACAGCCCGGTTGGCTTTGTGGTTAGTGACCCTGACTCTCAAGCCGGCGGTCGAATCCTACCCAGCAGAAACATTTATATGCATAAATATGTCGGTTTGTTCTGTGTCTGGATGTAAAAATATATTTAAGTATGTATTTAAAACGTAGTATACTATAGTATAATACAAGCTCACATTGAAGCTTACTTTGGAATCAGATTGGCCGTGTGTGAAAAATGTCCCAGGATATTGATTTTTATTATTATTTATTATCGAACCGTTATCCCAAACATTCACATTCAAAAATATATTTATCATTCATTCGTCTAGTGAAAAAATACAGATTCCCATCCCTATGCTAAACTCGATGCTATGTACATAATATTAGAACTGGTTTTCCAATGTAGCTGGCATTTTAGACGGTGAACCGAATTTCGTGGCTATACAGCGCAAATGGATGCTGATAAGCAATAATGTGTCAACCCACAAAAAGTCGAAAACAAAGATTTCCATATATTTTTATAAAGCATCACGTAATCATAAATCTACAAAAGTGTTTCAAGTCATATAAAACGTAAAAGTACATAATTGTTTTTTATATCATACAAAAAGTCGTAAATCACATAGGTCGAATCCAGTAAACGTTAACGAACAAAAAAAAATGAGAATTTTGATTTTTTCAATATTTTAAAAGTAACCTTAAGAAATGAGCTTTTCAAATCAATTGGGTTACTTTTGTGTTACACTTTGGGTTATCGTTACATAAAAGTTTGTGTTATAAATGGTAATTTTGACAGCCTTGCCCATAGAAAATATTATCTCAAGACGCCATTTTCTCAAAACCAACTTCATTTAGGTTAACACATTATTGCTTATCAGCATCCAAATATGGCGGTTTGGTGAGCGTACTGTAACAATAGATTGTTAATTACAACTGTTTTTGTTACCAACCTTCGATACCTCGTTACGTTTTCGATTCCCTTCTATAAATGTCCTCCATTTTATTTCACCCTGACTTGTTGTATCTATGAATTAATTGAAAATTTAATTGACTAAGTTGTCGAGGGTATGCCCGTGTCAATATTATTGTGGGCCGAAACCGAAGCTTTATTTGAAATGAAACGTTTACTTAGGGGTCCATGTAACATTGTTTTGATTACAATCTTCAGTGGGTAACTGAAAATGTTGGTCTTTGTCTCACATAATCAAATTTTGTACATATATTAAAACATACGTATAGACCGACTTTGTAATAAAAAAGCACTTAAAAGTACCTATCACTTCAGCAAATGATGTTTTCAGGACGTACATTTTTGACATATTGATAAAAATTTAATTTAAGGAGTTCCTGCTTAAAATGTGTCGAATTGAGAACCTCCTCTTAACTCGGTAAAAAACAGTCTCTCACCGTTTCAGAATCAAATGCTGCGAAATATTCTTCGAAACTCTGAACGTTCCAGCCCTCTGTATCCAATCACAGAGCGTTCTCGCCCTGTACGGCTCGGGGCTCACCACCGGCCTGGCCGTCGACCTTGGCTACGACATGGCTGAGATCAACCCGGTCTACGAGGGCGGGTTCATCAGCTATGCACACATGCAGACCAACCTTGCAGCCCGACAAATCTCCGAATACATCGAGCGTACTCTTCAAGCGAGGCAGATCAACCTTGGTAAGCGACACCAGGAGATCACTGACGGCATCATTCGAGAGTGCCTCTACGTCACACAGGACCAAGCTCTGCCCCTTAGCACCTACCAAAGGCAGTACACACTACCCAGTGGAGAGGTGATAGACGTGAGCCAGGAGGCCTTCATGGCGGCAGAAATCATGTTTCAACCAGATTTGGTCCTCGGCGAGAAGACACACATGATGTCATTGCCGGAGACGGTTGTGACTGCGGCATTAAAATGTGATGCGGATTTGAGGCCCGATTTATATAATGCAATTGTCCCTTGTGGTGGTATAGCTATGATCCCAGGATTGGTTCAGAGGTTAACTTTTGAGTTGGAGCAGCTGGTGCATAGACCAGTGAATGTGTTGACGACGGATGAGGCATGCACTGTAGCATGGCTAGGTGGAGCCACCTTCGCTAGCATGCCAGATGCAAAAAAGATGTGGGTGCAGAAGAAACAGTTTGAAGACCACGGCGCAAGAATTGTTATGAATAAGTTTATGTGAGGTTATTTTATGCTTACACTTCTTCTAAAATAAAGTCAGCGCTCTAATTTGAGTCACTGTTTACAACATTGAGAATTTTACTGGTTCTACTAATGTTATTATTGTAGTTTGTGAGGATCTATGGATTTAGTTGAAATGTGACACAGTTAAATATGTTCTGTATTTAGAAAGGAGTTTTTACTTTTATTTGTTTTGTTTACATTTAATATACCCCGGAAACGTGGATGAATACTGCAGGGCGGAAATTTAAAACATTGTTGAAATTCATAAAGACTGTGGAGACCAAAATAAATGAAATGATAAATTGTTGTTACAATTCCAAGTTGTTTGAACGAGATTTCCAACGTAATTAGCGTGAGTTTCTGTGAAACTTTTAGGGTACAAAATAGAATGAGAAAATCCTCATTGGCAGGTTGAAATTGTTAATTTGATGATATTTGGCTGTTGGCGGAGACAGAATTTTATAAGCATTTTTTTTGTCATAGGAAATCTAATTATTTTGAATTAAGGCGATTTATTATTTCAAGTAGCTTTAGGAAATAGTGTAATACAATTTGCAATGCCAGAGTTAGGATGCGTTTCCACCAGAGATGTGCGAGGATGCGTTGCGAGGAATGTGTTTTTAAGAACCAATAGAATCGCTTCATTGAGCTATACTAAGCGAGGCTAGGTCAATGAAGCGATTCTATTGGTTCTTAAAGAACACATTCCTCGCAACGCATCCTCGCACATCTCTGGTGGAAACGCACCCTAACTGTTTAAATTATACTGTATTATTTAATTTATTTGTACTCACTACAAAAATAACTGTTCATGTCAGACTAATAATAATTAGGTCTCAATCTAGTAGTAGAAATAGGTAACATACCTGGGAGAAGCCTGTAATCTAGGAAGTTAGCCTAGTCTAAAAGTCTAGTTAAGTACATCATTAATAAAATTCGTGTATCAATCCAACTGTACAAAATTTTCTGTGACTGGTTAAAATTTAACTTGCCTAAGTATTTAAACTGTAATTTCATACGCTTTGTCAAAGGACTACACGATAAAAGAGAGTTTTATAAACTAAGTTTCTCTTCGCTCCTACATTATGCAACAATACAGTTCATTCAAAGACAAAAGACAAAAAGAACGGAACGCTAAAAGGTTTCTAATATCATTGAAAGTGCAATATTACAGGGCATCGACCGTCGGGTACTCAGTTCGTTACTAAGTTGAATTATTCATGCGGTTACGTGATGAAAGATAGACGTGAGTATATACAGTGGTACAACCCATTTCTATAGTCTAGTCTAGACCAGAGATATTGGGTCTTACTGCCCAAAGTTTATTATAGGATTTTGGTTTAACCCTTGATCGAAATGTGGTTGGACATAAATGAAGATTTGTCGACCAGGTTTAGTTTGCAGTCGTCTGGCTAGTATATGCCCGTGACTTTGTTTAAGTGTTAAGTTGATGAGTTTGTCTTTGTCGAAGAGTTTTTGTCCTTTGTGTGAAATGACAAGAATTTTGGGTGAACGGGGGAAAAAAAAAAAAATGTGATTTCTTACCTTGAATGAAACTATTTACATTTTCGTTGTAACTTTAAGAGTTATTTGTTTTGTAATAGTTACATATATTTTTAGAAAATTATATTACCTATGCAATGAAATCTACCCAAAGTACACTATATCTAAAACAAAACTCAAGTATCAAAAACAATAAGGTTATAGAAACTTTTAAAGGAGACTGGTGTTAATCTCAAAATGTGAGATTTATTTTCAACGCAACAAGGTTCCTTTTCCAATGGCCGTATTCAAGTTACCATACGGCTGCCCATCGTAGAACTACCTACACGCCACTTGAGCCACCAAAAAAGGGGAAATACGTGATGTAAAAATCAAATACCACACACAAATATGGATGCTGATAAGCAATAATGTGTTAACCCTCATAAACTTGATTTTGAGAAAATGACGTTTAAAGATTATAATTTACATGTGATTTACGACTTTTTGTATGATATAAATCAATTTTTTTATGTACTTTTATGTTTTAGATGACTTGAAACACTTTTGTAGAATGTTAAATACGCGATGCATTACAAAAATGTATCAAAACCTTTGTTTTCGACATTTTGTGGGTTGACACATTATTGCTTATCAGCATCCAATTGACCGCAATATTTCCGTAGGAGTAATTGAATATGGAGAGGAGATAACATTTTGCTTATAAATTCGTAAACGGATTGATATTAGACCTATCGTACAGTGCTTGGGCCCATTTTGTAGGCCTTTAGGTTCACTTTAGACGCTTTGGATGTAAATATGAATAGGATTGGTTATATTCTAACCCCTATGTCCCTTTATAGAACCTCCTGTTTATATCCTTTGATTTGCGATACTGCCAATAGAATTATGCTTACTTTGACAGCCGGTTGGTTTTGTGGTTAGTGACCCTGACTTTCAAGTCACCGGTCGTGGGTTCGAATCCCACCCAGGACAAACATTTGTATGCATGAATATATCTGTTTGTTTGTGCTTGTGAAGGCCTAAGTATTTGAATAAAAAAGATTATGATTTTGGGTCCGTATAGAAACAAATCGTATGCTTTTTGTAATTTTTATAAATGGAGTTGACCTCCATATTGCAGGAACTAATAGTGATAAATCCAACAAAAACTAAGGCGAGAATTACGTATTCCCCCGTTGAGATGTTGCTAGAGAATTCAAAATGGATGTCAGTCCCCGCGTCCGAGGCTCTTGAGATGTCCCGTTGTGTAGTCGCCACTTGAGAGCGTTTCCACCTCACCGGTTATCGGTTTTTCAAGAGATCCCTTTACCACTCCACAATGCCACTTCGAGATTTAACGGAGAATTTATTTTTACAACATTTACATCGTTTGGAATTGATTTTATGATGTTACTACACTAATCTATATATATAAAACAAAGTCCCCGCCGCCTCTGTCTGTCTGAACGCGATGAACACAAAAACTACTGAACAGATTTTCGTGCGGTTTTCACCAAATTACGGAGTATTTCATGGGGAAGGTTTTTATGTATAATACATTAATTTGGACTCGGTAGGTGGTGCTAGTGAGCAGAACGAAGTCTGCCGGGTCCGCTAGTATTATAACACTGGCGGCCTAATAATATGATGGTCTAGAAACTCTAGGTCGTAAGTTCAATTTCCACAGGGCAAACATTTATACTAAACTAGTGGTAACGAATTACCCTAGCGTTAGCTGTGTAAACAATAAGCGGATATATATTACTGGATTTCATTAGCTCTAGTTCTTTCTTGTTTTATTGCTGCTTTTTAGAAAGGGACAGACATGTTTTATCACTACATATTATAAAACAATGTCGCTTTCCGCTGTCTGTCCCTATGTTTTAAAACTACGCAACGGATTTTGATGCGATAGATACCTATAGTGATTCAAAAGGAAGGTTTTTTTATACAATACATGCATAATATGTTAGAGAAATACTGACAAATTTTGGAGGTTTCTAATGTGATGTATAAGCATTGCACCCGTGCGAAGCGGGGGCGGGTCGCTAGTCATACATAAAACTCTAATTGAAACTCAACTTCCAGAAATACTCGTAGCATTTCGTAGCGTTTCGTAGCACATCGCTACGAGGTATAAAGGGTAATTGAATTTCACTGGACTTTTATTTAGGTGAATTAAATTTACTGTATTTATATGGACAGTTTATTTTATCTTTAGTTTATTTGTTTATATATTTATTCATATTCAAATACATACACATCATCACATCATCATTGGCTCCTACACGTCTCCACCGAGGAGCTCGAGCCTCCCCTAACATAGAGGGGGTGCAGGCCAGTGGTGTCGATCATGAGGGTGCAGGTTCAAATCCCTGGCCCGTACCTCTGAGTTTATAAAAAACTTACGTACGGATTCACACCACTGGCTTTCGGCAAAGGTAAGCATCGTGAGGAAACTTGCATGCTCGAGATGTCACAATTAAAGGCATGTGAAGTCCGCACCGCACTAGGCGCGCGTGGTGGACTATGGCCTGCACCTCCTCATTGTTAGGGGAGGCTCGAGCTCCTCGGAGGAGACGTATATGATTTGATGATGATGATGATGATATTTATTTTATTATTTTAGTTAATTATTCTTTTGTCCGGTTGTTGATATGAAATCGCTATATCAATAATGTTAATTACTCTGCAATCGCTTTGTTTTTCACTCTTTCCGTGTTATTTTAGGTGCTCTCAAACATGTCGTTTATAATAATAATATTTATCGTTTATAAATATACACACAGGAAAATACACAGAATATGGTTTGTTTGTGTTGTACGTACAAATAAATGATATTTTTTTAGTTTGTTGATGGTGGAACCGCAATTTGGGTGACGCCGTGGGCGATAGCTATTTTATCTCTACTAATATTATAAAGAGGAAAACTTTGTTTGTTTGGTTGTAATGAATAGGCTCAAAAATTACTGGACCGTTTTTAAAAATTCTTTCACCATTCGAAAGCTACATTATCCACGAGTAACATAGGCTATACTTTATCCCTGTATTCCTTCAAGAACGGGGTCTACGTGGGTGAAACCGCGCGAAGGGAGCTAGTTTTAAATAAAGTGTAATGAGCAAGGCAATTCTAAACTAATATAATTGTTTAGTGGCTTCACGCGGTTTCACTCGTGTGCCCGGGATAAAAAAAGCCTATGTATTAATCCAGGCTATAAACTATATGTGTTTCAAATTTCATCCAAATCCGTTCAATAGTTTTTGTGTGAAAGAGTAACAAACGTCCATCCATACAGTCTCAGAAACTATCGCATTTATAATATTTTTTTAGTTTTATAGTTTTATTTACAACCATCAATATAAGTATATAAATTATTAAATTTAATTATATACACCTGAAACTAAATAATAATAAAAAAAAACTAACATACAATAAAGGATCGTTAATAGAAAATATGTCCGAAATCGCTACCCTTATTTATAAAACTATATTAGTAAGATATTGTTTTTCTGAATACATTATGTTTTTTAGTTACAACCCAGATTGAAATATTTATTAATGCTTTTATTTTGATGAGAAAAACATTGATGGCTTGCTTCTTTGTATTGATACACCTACCCCAATCTACTAGTAAAAACATTCAAAATAAACAATCCTAGTAAACGTTCATAATAAATAATGATTTCCTATAATAACTTAACATAAATGTACCTATATTTTAACTTGATACCGTATCCATTTCATAGAAATGTTGTATTTTCCGGGTAAAATTCGTTTTCTACGAAATGAAAATTTGTTCCAGTTCAAATGAATATAGGTACCTACAGTGATCGATCCGGGGAGAGAAGTTAATTAACACAAACACGTTTATACCGATTCTACGATGAAAACGTATAAAAAACAAGATTAAATTATTGATAAACTAGCGGACCCGGCAGACTTCGTTCTGCCCACCAGCGCCACCTACCGGGTCCAAATTGATGTATTATATAAAAACCTTCCCCGTGAAATACTCCGTAATTTTGTGGAAACCGTATGAAAATCTGTTCAGTAGTTCTTGTGTTCATCGCGTTCAGACAGACAGAGGCGGCGGGGACTTTGTTTTATATATATAGATATTCTAGCAGTTAATTCTTGGTATCGATATAGTGAATTGATTGTCTAGCTACGAATTTCTCGATAACTAATTAATTAGATAGTGAAATACTATATCTATTGACTTTAATTAGAAAGCTACACTGTTAATTATTGGCCGCTATTATAATGTTTCACCGGTAACTTGTATCGTACCAGGATACAAGCAATAGAATATTCATTTAGTTAAAGTGTGGTTCTCTGCAGTTTCACCCGTGTTCCCGGGGGGTTCGTAAATTTTCCCCGGATAAAAAGTAGCCTATGAGTTAATTTAGGTTTTAAATTATCTGTGTTTCAAATTTCAACCAAATACGTTCAGTAGTTTTTGGGTTTTTTGTTTTTCCGATACTACAAACTTTCGCATTTAAAAGTATTATGTTGAAAGTATTATAAGTTTTATTTTTTTTGCAAAACGTAACTATAAAAGGATAAAAAATCGGCAAAAAGTTTAAATGTAATCCTCAGTCTAAATCAGTTCTTTCTGATATAATATCTTATTCAATCCTGACTAATATTATTAGTCCAATGTACATAATTTATACGAGCTTCCGTCCCGCGGTTTCACCCGCGTAGTTCCCGTTCCCTTAGGAATACGGAAATAAAATATAGCTTATGACACTTCCTGATTATATAACTTTCTATTGATGAAAGAATTTAAAAAACCTTTCATGTAGTATAGCCGCAAAAGCATAACAAACAAAGTAAATAATTCTCATATATAATATGAAATATAGCCTATGTTATTTATGAACAACGCAGCTTTCTATTAGTGAAAAAATTGTGCAAATCGGTCCGGTAGTTTCGGAGCCTATCGTTATAAACATACAAATCTTTCCTCTTTATAATATTAGTATAGATTAGTTTTAATAAGTATCTCAGTATAACAGTATCCACGCCAAATATACGGCATAGTTGTACGCACTGGAATTAATTTCTAGTAAATAATTAAACTATCATTTTATCAAATAAATTGATATAAATTTATTGATTTATAAACAATTGCATATCACATATCGATGGTCCGGTTCGAGTATTATTAACTATTGACACTCAATTTTGTAATAACATACATGGATTTGAAGTTAATATTAAATTGTTAATTAAAATCATAGCGGTAAAATTTATAGGTAAATATTAGGTCTATTTGTTCTGTGATCTATAAATAATAATAAATATCCCGGGATATTTTTCACACACGCCCAATCTGATTCCAAAGTAAGCAGAGCTTGTGATATGGTAACCAGATAGCTGATATACCTACTACGTATATGTTATTGAATAACATAGGCTATTTTTATCCTGGAAATATCCTCCGGGAATGCGGATAAAACCGCCTGAAGTTACTAGTCATCCATAAAAATGGCTATTACAGATTCCTTTCATACCTGCCGAATGAAATGGAATTAATGGATAGAAAAAAATCCAATGAACAGATCATTATTGCGTCACTTATAATGGGTCTTAAGTCGTTTCCTCAAAGGCTATATTCCATTAATATGGTGTTTGCTACATTTCACATTGACCGTTCAGTTTTCGCTACCTGACTGGTCACAGTTAGATTGGGTGCTCGACATGTCCTTTTGTTGAAGCACCTTTGTATGACCATTGGCTAGTATATAGTTTAACTAGTTGACCCGCGCAACTTCGTTAGTGTCACTTGCCCATTTATGCAAGATATGCAACAGTTTTGATTGATGCTCCGCTTCTATTCGTCAATGCGTAATGATTTATACATAAAACCTTTCCTTAAAAATTACTCTATCTACTAAAAAAAACCGCACCAAAATCCGTTGCGTAGTTTTAAAGATCTAAGCATACATAGAGACAGACAGACGGCGGATAGCGACTTTGTTTTATACTATGTAGTGATGCATTCTTTTTGGTAAGTTACTTAGGTGGGTGATTTAACGGGTCCGTAAAACGGCTTACATGATTTCTGATCTCTGTAGACAAATCTATATAATGTCTTTAAACTTTGACAGCCCGGTTGGCTTTACGGTTAGTGTCCCTGTAGTGAAGCCGCCGGTCGTAGGTTCGAATACCTCCCAGGACAAACATTTGTATGCATGAATATGTCTGTTTGACCTGTGTCTGGATGTAATTATCTATATAAGAAGGTATTTAAAAGTAGTATATTATTATGTAGTATATCAGCTATCTGGTTACCATAACACAAGCTCACTTTGAAGCTTACTTTGGAGTCAGATTGGCCGTGTGTGAAAAATGTCCCAGGATATGTATTTATTATTATTTTTGAAAATAATTTAATCACAGATCGCTCAGTGTCAGACTGTAAACTCAATTTCCGAACGGCAACGACGTAAAAGCGTAGAAACCTTTTAATTAATTAGGTTTATAAAAGTTTCGTTAATTCAGTTGGAGGTTTATCCGCTGGAGGTTTTTCTACCTTTAGAGCAGTGTTTCCCAATATTTTTTAGGCTATGCCCCATTTTAAAATTTAAAATTTTTTTTGCCCCCGTCATCAGCTCATATACGTCTCCACCGAGGAGCTCGAGCCTCCCCTAGCATCGAGGGGGCTTAGGCCATAGTCTACCACGCGCACCTAGTGCGGTGCGGACTTCAGATGCCTTTAATTGTGACATCTCAGGCATGCAGGTTTCCTTACGATGTTTTCCTTCACCGAAAGCCAGTGGTGTGAATCCGTACGTAAGTTTTTAAATTCAGAGGTACGGGCTTTTTGGGTGAAACTGAGGGGATCCACTAGTATCCTAAATGTGTTATTCTGATAACATTGTAATCTTTCTTTTTAAGAAGCGGTGACAAACATCCATACATCCCCCCGCTCACTTTATTACATAATACCTCATATTAATGTCAATATCTTTAAAAGCAAGCATAATCTGTATTATACTCCGGCGTACATCCTGTCACGGTAGATTACCTACAGCTCGAAGCCCTGCACAATGCCAGGAAACTAATTTCCTAGAAAAAATCCGCTCCAACGATCTCCGATGAATCCACTTCATAGAATATTAAAAGCCCCCATGAAGTATAAATTTAGATCAATATTGTCAACCCAGTTCCTTGCAAAGGCTTGATCATTCATTTTCTTAAGTAATATCTATTAAGCTTTAAGTTAAATGCTTCGTTTAAATATAGTACAAAATTACGGTCAAAGGTAGCTTTAGCAACTAATCATACTAACATTATAAAGAGGAAATATTTGTATTTAAAGAATAAACTATTAGATCGATCTGGATAATTATTTCACCAATGGAAAGCTACATTATCAGGGAGTAACATAGGCTATATTTTATCTCAGTAATCGTAAGGGAACAGTAACGCAGGTGAAACCGCGCGGTCAAATATTCATGGAATTTCTTACACAGCTAATCTGTTTCCAAGATAAGCCGAGTCAAAGGTAACTACGAGTAACTCAAATACTTTAGAATATAAATTAAAATAAACCTTTACAAAGAGAAAGCAATTTATATATTTTCTAAAGAAACTTATTTATGCATTATTAATGGGTAAACACAATCAATTTAACATTTTCGTTAACTGAATCTATATATATAAAACAAAGTCCCCGCCGCCTCTGTCTGTCTGAACGCGATGAACACAAAAACTACTAAACAGATTTCCATGCAGTTTTCACCAAATTGCGGAGTATTTAATGGCGAAGGTTTTTATGTATAATACCCGGTAGTTGGCGCTGGTGGGCAGAACGAAGTCTGCCGGGTCAGCAAGTGTAGTGTTGTGTATATTAATTGTTGCTTCGCTCTCATTGGTCATAGCGTGATGTTATATAGTCTTCCTCGATAAATGGTCAAATAATAAAATATTATTTCAATTCCAATCAGTAGATCCTGAGAAATGTACATTCAAACTCTTCAGCTTTATAAAAATTGTGTAGATTTGAGTAGTTATAGTTTCTAGATACTAAATAGATTACAAGTAGTTTTTGTCTCATTTTACTCCACAGGCTAGACAAGGACCAAGTTTTCCAGCACTGAACTGATGTATGAAGTTAATTACTTCTCGTTCAGGCCATATACTTTGAGTGAAAGCACTTAACGTCAAATCAAGTTATGAACCCCCCCCCCCCCCCCCCCCTTCACATGACTCGATGTTTAAGTAGCTTAGAATTTCACTTTTGTACTTACACCTATAGTATAATTGACAACCTGGCTTTGTGGTTAGTGACCCTGACTCTCAAGCCGCGGGTCGTGGGTTCGAATCCCACCCAGGTCAAACATTTGTATGCATGAATATGTCTGTTTGTCCTGTGTCTGGATGTAAATATCTATATAAGTATGTATTTAAAAGTAGTATATGTAGTATATCAGCTATCTGGTTACCATAACACAAGCGGCATTTGAAGCTTACTTTGGAATCAGATTGGCCGTGTGTGAAAAATGTCCCAGGATATTTGTTTATCTAAAAAAGAGGAAAGATTTGTTTGTTTGTAACTAACCAACGAAACTATTGGACCGAATTGCACAATTCTTTCACCAATAGAAAACTCCGTTATTCATGAGTAACACAGGCTATATTTTATCCCCTTATTCTTATGGGAACATTCTGATGTATTTAAAAGTGTTATATCAGCTATCTGGTTACAATATTAGCTCTGCATTGTTCTGAATCAATTTAGCCTTGTGTGAAAAAATCCCTGTATATTTTTATTTTACATCCGCGTGATAAAATATCAAAGAAAACCACAACAAAAACTATAGCCGGCACAAATCCGCCTTACGGCGTGTTGTTGCGGTTTAAAAGGATTTCATCGGATATTGACACATGGAATTCCGACACGTGCCTATGGAGCAGTCAGGTGAGAGGCACGTAGAACAACCTCTCCCCCCATAAACCTCCCCCCTCTTGATCCCCGTAAGCGCCTATGGGTATCTCCGAAAATGTTATAGAAAATCAATACACTACGTCCGCCCCGTGGGTTCCCTTGTGAATTCAGAGTTTAGTGTTATCGCGGGTTAAATCGTATCATCCTCGGTTCATGTCCCATCCAGGACATATTTGTGTGGATGAATATTTTTGATAGATATCTGTTTTTATGTGTGTGTGTATGTTTGGAAAATAATTGAATAAACTCAAAAACTACTATTACTATGACAGCCCGGTTGGCTTTGTGGTTAGTGACCCTGACTCTCAAGCCGCGGGTCGTGGGTTCGAATCCCACCCAGGACAAACATTTGTATGCATGAATATGTCTGTTTGTCCTGTGTCTGGATGTAAATATCTATATAAGTATGTATTTGAAAGTAGTATATGTAGTATATCAGCTATCTGGTTACCATAACACAAGCTCACTTTGATGCTTAATTTGGAATCAGATTGGCCGTGTGTGAAAAATGTCCCAGGACATATATATATACTATGCCGATTTCAAAAATTATTTCACCATTAGAAAGCTACATTATCAGGGAGTAAGATAGGCTATATTTTATCTCTGTATTACCACGGGAATGTGAACTACACGGGAACCATGCGGAGGCTGCTAGTAAAGTAAGTATATAGCTATACTAAAAGCTATGCTTAGTTTTCGCAGCGAGGGTTCACAAAAATGTTCCCAGAGATTTTAATTCCCGAAAACTCGAGTGAAGCCACGGGAAATGAGTATTATAATCCCGGATACCGTAACCGTGTGGCAGGTATATCATAATTTAAGTATCGTATTTACACGAAACTTTAGCCGGGGAAAGCTCTCTCGGATTCTAATCACATCAACTTTACAAACTAATTAAGGCAACTTTAAGCTGCAACGGGGAATAAGCTAAATAATAACTTAAGAACACAGTTAAGTATTAACAAGCTCGCTTAAGTATAGTATATGGGAGCTTACTTTAAAGTTTCATGTAAATGTTTAATATTACATACATGTTCTGACTTGTTAAACGCTTATCCATCCTACTAATATTATAAATGCGAAAGTTTGTATGGATGTTTGTTACTCTTTCACGCTCCAACGGCTGAAGGGATCTGCTTGAAATTTGGCACAGAGCTAGAATATGTTGTGGAATAACACATAGGCTACTTTTTATCCCGGGAACGCGGGTGAAACCGCGGGGAGCCACTAGTATATTATAAATGCGAAAGTAACTCTGTCTGTCTGTCTGTTACGCTTTCACGCTAAAACTGTTGAACCGATTTAAATGAAATTTGGTACACAGATAATCCAGAGCCTGACAAAGGACATAGGCTACTTTTGTTCGGGGAAAATTGAAGATCCCCCGGGAACGCGGACGAAGTCAAACGGAAATTTTCCACGGGGCTGTAGTTGTCCTACTAATTTTATAAACTAGCGACCCACCCCCGTTTCGCACGGGTGCAATGCTTATACATCACATTAGAAACCTCCAAAATTGACAGTGTTTCTCCAACATATTATGCATGTATTGTGTACAAACACCTTCCTCTTGAATCACTTAATCCATTACAAAAAAACCGCATCAAATTCAGTTGCGTAATTTTAATATGTAGTGATAGTGCGAAAGTTTCTTTGTGCGCATGTAAGTTTGTTACTCTTTCACGTATAAACTGCGGAAAAATATACTTTATAACCTGAATTAACACTTAAGCTAATTTTTAAGGAAAAATTGAAGATCCCTCGGGAACGCGGGTGAAACCGCGAGGAGCCACTAGTTCTAATTATGCTCCATCTGAAGTTCTTCATAGTTGGATGAAAATACCGAAGTTATTTTAAATTACCCTCCTATTCATTATAGACTGCATTTTGTAAGGTGGAATGCTAATTTCCTTCGATCTTCTTTTTACCGGCAATATTTTCATCTACCTTTTCTCTCTTTTTACTATCCTACGTTCACTTTTATTGTGCAACTTTCTAAAGCCATCATAATACACTAGTAAATAAATATCCTGGGACATTTTTCACACGGCCAATCTGATACCAAACTAATCAGAGCTTGTGGTAACTAGATAGCTGATATACTACTTTTAAATACATACTTATATAGATTATAACATCTAGATACAGAACAAACAGACATATGATAATGATAAACGTTTTTTATTCAAATAGACCTTCACAAGCAATTATGAATTGTCAGAGTCTAACGCTCGGTTCGGTAGGTTGGTTTTACTGAGAGGAGCCGGCAATAAACTCAGCAATTACTCTTTTCAAAACCAACTTAAATACATTTTAAGGAATTAGTCATATTAATAAGAAACTGTTCGAGACATTGATGTAATAGTTACGAGAGCTACATAAAAAAAAATATCCCGGGACATTTTTCACGCACGGCCAATCTGATTCCAAACTAAGCAGAGCTTGTTGTGTGGTAACCAGATATATATACAACACAAAACCAAC
Source organism: Thyatira batis (assembly GCA_905147785.2). NCBI lineage: Eukaryota > Metazoa > Arthropoda > Insecta > Lepidoptera > Drepanidae > Thyatira > Thyatira batis. The sequence goes on from LR990485.1 coordinate 710,596, forward strand.
CGGTCTGTCGACTATATCTCATATAGTATGACTATTTGTTTGTAATGGCTATCTATACTAATATTAAAAAGCTGAAGCGTTTGTTTATTTGTTTGGTTGAACGCGCTGATCTCAGGAACCACTGGTCCGATTTGAAAAAATCTTTTAGTGCTAGATAGCCCAATTATCGAGGAAGGCTAAAGGTTACATATCATCACGCTACGACCAATAGAAGCGGATCAGCAATGAGAAATGTTGAAAAAGCGGGGAAGTGACGCTAACGAAGTTACGCGGGTCAACTTGTTTAAATATTACTATTTTTACATCCGAGAATTACTTGTTTGTCTTACAAGTCTTGGAAAACTATTAAATGGTTTTTATAAACTTACCCTAAGCAAAGTTTGTGTCTGGTAAGTATTGATCAGTAAAGTAAATTGAAGGCGACTTGGCCTGTATCAATACGGGTAGTCCACGAGCAACATTGTGGGTGGCTTGTAAGCAGGTAACCTAGTTTTGTTAGAAAACTAACTGCATTAAACATTTCTTGGGTTTACATGGCCAATTTGCGGCCAATTCTGAACTAAACAGCTTATACTGGTAATAGATAGGTAATATACTTTTTAAACACATTTAATTGGAATAGACATCAGACATTTTTGCATACAAATGTATGTCCTAGGTGGAAAACGACTTGTGTGAAAGTCAGGAAGTAGAAGACATATCTATAAAAACAAGTATTTTGGTGGTTCTATTTTAACAGAGTAGCCTCTTCTTGTAGGTAAGTTGTAGCTGATGTTTCTTGATGTCGCTGAACTAAAACGAAATAATTTAAATAGGACAAAACATATCTATTAAAAGGCACATTTTTATGTCTTAAATAATTATAGTACTTAGTAATATATAAGTACCTTAGGTACTTCATCCATCCGTATTATAAATGTGAATGATTTTTTTACACGCAAAGCCGACTAAAGGGATTTAGACAAAACTTGCCAAACCAATAGAACAGGTTTCACATTAGCATATAACTCTTTAGAAAATTTTAGAAAATTGTAGTTCTTTAAAAGCAAATACATGGTGTGGTCAAATCCAAACATCCGCAGTAAAAATAGCCATTTGATTTTGAGTGCGATATATACAGTGTGTTGTACACGCAAACAATGCCCCATTTTCGCAGAAACTAAACAAAACACCTGTTGGGTGTGTTGGTACGAGTAAAATATTACTGCACATGGCGAATACTATCGATCTTCACAATATATATCCGCACATTTCTTTAAAATATACAGGCTGCGTAAAGTGTTTAAGATTTGACACGGATCTGGATTTTTTTGTCAGGATTTGATTGCGGCATTAAAATTTGCACTTAAGTGTGCAAAAGTTGTATGGGTATTTTAAATTCTTCTTGTATTGCCTGTGTCTATGATGCACGGTAACTAGTTTCGATGTCTGTTTACTTTAACCTTTTTGACATAACCTATATATCTTTCTACTATTATTAATGTGAACGTTAGGATGAACGGATATGGATCTCGATGAAATTTATGACTAAGGTGGCCAATATTTTGAAAAACATGTAGAATATATGCTAAAGTTATATATAAAATTGAAGAATCCTTAACAACAGGGGTGAAAACTATTCTGTAATATTTATAAAATTCAAACATAAGAGTCATTTTGATTGGTCACTGCAAGCTAAATAAATACGTCTATTAATTCCTTTGTAACATATATTAATAAACACAATGATACTTTTAGTTTTCATGTTACTGTGTATTTAGAGTTGTATTTCGGTAACGGCGGATCTTCCGCAGCTTCCGAGCACCTGTAAAGTTAAACCACGTCTCCATCCAAAGTTTACATCTAGTTACGTTACTTAAGCTCTGATTTAACCTCTGCTTAACTAAGTTACAGGAGTATGTCGTAAAATTGCAATTATATTGTGTGTTACTTATAATAGCACTAGTGCCGCTTCCCTGGGAATTTCTATTTTTCCCGGGATAAAGTATCCGGAAGAACATAACTAATTTTATACAAATCTAACTAGCGATTATTTAGTGAAAGATTAACTTATATACTTCATATTCGCGTTTATAATATAAGTAGGAGAGGAAACCTGCATGCCCGAGATGTCACAATTAAAGGCATGTGAAGTCCGCACCGCACTAGACCCGCGTGGTGGACTATGGCCTGCACCCCCTCGTTGTTAGGGGAGGCTCGGGCTCCTCGGCGGAGAGGTATATGAGCTGATGATTAAAAGGATCTGATAATAAATCCCAGGCTACTGGTAAAATATAAATAAACGAAGAGAAAAAAACTGTAATATCCAACGTGCCTCATTATAATAAATTAATTTCTTAATTAGCTTAACTTCATTATAAATAAATATTTACGTTATGGGAGTACTTGAGTCCCGCGGCGGTATAATAAAACGGGTACAGTCTTGCTCGTAATAAACTTTGTTTTATATGATTAGCTTTGCCCGCGGCTTTGGTCGATTAAAATTATTGTTTACTAGCCGCCGTCGTTCGGTTTTACCCGTGTAGTTCCCGTCTCCGTAGGAATACTGGGATAAAATATAGCCTTTGTTTTTTATGAATAACGTAGCTTTCTATTGGTGAAATAATTGTGGAGATCGGTTCAGTACTTTCGGAGCCTATTCGTTACAAACGAACAAATCTTTCCTCTTTATAATATTAGTATAAATTCGTAGTACTGGGATAAAATATAGCCTATGATACTTTCTGATATTGTAGCTTTAAATTTCCATAATATTAGTAGAAATTGACATAATTTCTCAGTAAAACGTACATTTGTGACGTTCATTGTACACAAAGAAAACTGTTTGTTGCATTTCGAGTCTCCCAAGCGACGGAGGGTGCACGTAGCAGTATATGAATAATTGGCCCGAATATACCAGTACTATATTAACCCTAGATGCTAGTCAATTTATTCTTGTTTCCAATTATAATTAACTACGGTTTCCTGGGAATTTCGACTTTCCCGAAAAAGGTAGGTCCTTTCTAGTCTTAACATGAAATTTCATAAAAATCGCTTCATTGGTTTTGACGTTAAGACAGACATTTCGCATTTATAATATTAGTAAAGATTTTTAAGCTGAAGCTCTTTGCGTAGAGATTTTATATGCAATTATATTTTAAACTATAATTTTTCATATTTTATTAAAAAGACTATAATTCGATTATACCTACAAAAATATAACATCTCGTGTCACAGTGTTTGTTTTCATACTCCTCCAAAACGGTTTGAACGATTCTTATGAAATTTTATATGCATATTCAGTAGGTCTGAGAATCGGTTACTATCTATTTTTGATACCCCTGTGATCACGGGAACGGGTACTACGCGGGTGAAACCGCGGGGCGGCAGCTAGTAAAATTTATAAAACGTTTTATAATTCCACTGTAGTTCATTGACATGAAGTCATAAAGTGTCGCGTCACTTTGACATTTCATTCTTAATGCTTGACTCAGCTAGGTTTAATAAAGAAGTAAATAATTTTATAGTTCACTGTATACATACATACACTATAACTTATAAACTAATGTGTGAAAGTTTTCTCATTAGAGCTTCGGATAACAGACTAGAAAGCTGTTGATTAAAAGCTTGCTACTGCCCCGTGACTTCACTTGTGGGAGTGAAGACATTTTTACAAGGTCGGCAACGCGTGAGTAACGCCCCTAGTGTTGCAAGCGTTCATAGACTGCGGTAACCGCTTCCCATCAGGCGGACTGTATGCCTGTTTGCCACCTTTGTGGTGTAAAAAAAATGTTGTGTCCATATATAAAATAAAATTGTTCCACCTTTGCTTAATAGAAACCGCAGTGAAACTACAGGCGGCAGCTAGTATCTCTATACCAAAACAATGTTATATACCAAGTTGACATTTCAATATAAGTAGATATCTAAAAAAGGCTAATCAGATATTATAATTGGATTTCTGTGTGGGAGGGAGGCAGAATACCTTAAACGCTATTCGATTACGATAGACAGCTTCGTGTAAAAGAGATAGCATGTTGATTAATTGAAGAATGATTTAGAGAAGAAAAAAATATAGCTCAACATGATTGAGTAACATCCATCAATGCATCCAAACTTTCACCAACATCCAAAAGAATCCAAAGATACCTATTAGTTTGGAAGGTAAATTATCTATACTTCTATAATTACTAATACATAAAGCTGAAGAGTATGTTTGTTTGAACGCGGAACTACGGCACCGATTTGAAAAATTATTTCAGAGTTAGATAGCCCATATATCGAGGAAGGCTATAGGCTATATAACATCACGCTACGACGAAAAGGAGCGGCGCATCAATCAAAAATGTAGCAAGCACGGACAAGTGACGCTAACGAAGTTGCGCGGGTCAACTACCTAGTATTGGATAATAATTTCTATCCTCCGTTGAAAATGATCGATCGCTTCTAACACGCAAATAAGAGATGCATTACAACATTCGAGCTAGAAGGTAACAAAACGAACATTAGATAAAATTGTTTTCGACCCTAAAAAAGCCCTAAAACCGTGTATGTGATGTGTTCCTCTGTGCCCTTTAACCCTTCAAAGGCCCCGGGTAAAATATAGGGCCCAATATATCTCGCGGTGCTACCGAAATTATTTATTGGCGATATAAATTCAAATTAACCCTAACTCGCCTTTCGGGTACAAAATGCCCGTGGAAGGGAAAACTGTTTTTTTTTTCCGTTTCACCTATCGCATTGGGTACGTATTTACATTTGGTATACAAATGTTGTAATTTGTACGGTTGCTTTTAGAGTTGGATCGAAATTTGTAAATTTAATTTTACTCATGTTTTATTTTTATGTTTAGTTTGTACAAGTGAAGTGAAGTGAGATTTATAATCTGAAATGACATGACATATACTTATTCACTAGCTGCCTCCGCGCGGTTTTACCCGCGTAGTTCCCGTTCCCGTAGGAATACAGGAATAAAATATAGCCTATGTTATTTAGTGATAGAAAGCTTTCTAATGAAAAAAGAATTATTAAAATCGGTCCAGTACTTTTGAAGTATATTCGTTACATAAAAAAATACAAATGTTTCCTCTTTATAATATTAGTGTAGATGTAGATTTAAGTAGACCTTCACAGGCACTTATGAAACGTTGCCTTTAATGCAAGGTTCGGAAGGTTGCTTTTGCTGAGAAGACCCGGCAATGAACTCAGCAATTACTCTTTTCAAAACAAGTATATGTTTATAGGTCTCAGAATCTTCTTTCAGCTTATCCCGCCTAAACAGGGTTGGCACAACATGTGTTTTTCTTCTGTTCCTCTCTGTCATTTCAGTCATCATTTGCTTTTAAAGTCTTCTGGAACGACTAGGGGAACATATAATGTTGCACTTACACTGTCGGTCGTGGGTTCAAAACCCACCCAGAACATTTGAGTGCATGAAAATGTCTGTTTGTTCTGTTTCTGTATGTAAGTACATATCTTTATAAGTATGTATTTAAATGTAGTATTTTAGCTATCTGGTTTTCAGCTTATAATAAGTTTGGCCATGTGTGAAAAATGTCCCATATTTATTTATATTATGCAATGTTCATAACAACGTTTCTATTGTTCTATACCGCTACATTCCTATAAGCCACACCACAGCTCCCACAAAACCTACTCAGGTGTAAAATGAAATATATTTATTCATCTTACGGGTACTTTTAAAATTTTCTCTAAAGCTCGGTTTGTAAAGTAGTTTTTGCTGAGAAAAAACGAGCAAAAGACTCAGCAATTACTCTTTTAAAAACACGTTTTTAACCATTTCTTTTACAATAGTGTTAGTGCTAGAGTTTGCACTACAGCCGAGCATCGTCATAATTAATATTTACGCTGTAATAAGCTTTCTGTACTAACGTTTACTTAACTCCTATTCAGTTATGCGTTATAACTAGTTCTAGAAAAAGTTTACTCTCTCATAACTACATATATAGGTACAAAATATATTCTTATTATATAATCTTCGTGTCACATTGTTAGTTACCATACTCCTCCGAAACGGGTTGAGGGATTTATGAAATTGTATATGCATATTCAGTAGGTCTCAGAATCAGCTCCTATCTATTTTTGATACCCTTGTGATCACGGGAACGGGAACTATGCGGGTGAAACCGCGGGGCGGGAGCTGGTATATTTATAAATCAAGACGTATATGAGCTGATGATAATGATGATTATGGAAGTGTAGAATAAAACCCACCCGGGACAAACATTTGTATGGATGAGTATGTCTGTTTGTGCTGTGTCTGGATGGGATTATCTATATAAGTATGTATTTAAAAGTAGTATATCAGCTATTTGGTCACCATAACACAAGCTCACTTTGAAGCTTACTTGTGAATCCGATTGGTCGTAGGTATGTGAAATGTGCCAGGATATTTATTAATATTATTTTGGAACGTAGTTCCTTATCGCGCGTTGTGAAAGGAGGCTAGACGGAAAAAAATCTTACGAAAAGTTGTCACGACACTTTTCCGAGCGGGGCCGAGCGTGGCCGAGCTTTGCCGAGCGGCGCGTTGCCAAGGCGCGGCCTACTAGTTCCGCGCGCACTATAGTACCTACTACTTGATGTGTGTACAAAAAATATTATTACAACAAAAGAAAAATATATTAACGTTTCCTTCACTTATTAATCGAAAGGAACTTCGTTCCATCCGGGTCTCCCTTGACACCTCTCAATTTATTATTATTTAAAAACTAACCTGAGCTCCCACCATCCCCTGGCGCAGACGGGGCAGGTCCGTGTGGGAGTACTTGGAGATGGACCATGGCTCCACCACGGTGAGGTCAGTGTCCAGCTCGAACTCATTGATCTGGTTGCGGAGGAACTTCCGAATGTTCCACGGAAGGTCGTTATGCCTGTGGGGCGAATGAAAGAACTGCTTCAAGTGGTTCAAAATATAAAAAGAATTGAGAAATTGCCCTCATTTTCACGAGAGTTTTTTTAACGGACATACAAACACACGAGATGTCTAGTTAGATTGCAGGCATGTGGTCCTACCTGATGGTAAGCGGTTACCATAGCTTAAAGAAGCAACAACAGGGGGTCACTCGCGTGTTTGTAAATCTTACTAGAATCTCTTAACTCCCTTCTTTATAGATTTTCAATTTTAACAATATTTTGTCAGTATAGTTTAGCTGCCATATACCGATAAATGGGATATAGCATTCAACTTTCATCATCAGAATTCGTATCATCAACTTACCCGTCAGTGAGAGGTACTTCTTCCAAGATCTGCTTGGCTATCTCAAGTCTTTCGCGATCGTAGGAGGCGGCCGCTACCACCGCCATGACAGCGAGCAGGATGCAAGACATCACCCGTCTCTGGTAGCTCGACATCCTCACTGGTGACAAATAAAGGAAATCAATATCCTGGGACATTTTTCGCACACATGTTAATGTATACAAATGTTTGTCACACAAATTAAATATTTTTATTTACTTATTCAAAAAGGCCTTATGAACCGTCGCGTCGACTCTAGTATTAGAGTGAGGGATCGGAAGCTTGCTTTAGCTGTGAAGAGCCGGCAATTACTCAGCAATTACTCTTTTCTAAGTAAGTTTTTTATAGGTTCAAGTATAATTTTAGTCATGCTGAAACGAGCACTATACAAGCATCGTCATCATTAATATAAGCTTGTTATTGTAAGTGCAGTATTAATCGATACAAAGGACACTCCCCGGCTTCGCTTAGGAGGAAACTACAGTGGTGTTATCAGTGTCAAAATAACTCATTTTAGTTGGAGTTAAGAATATAAACCCAAAGATAAGTTTCATTAGCCCGCGGTTTCACCCGCGCAGTGATATCTATAATGATATTTATTCTATTTAATTTAAAACAAGCAAAAGGCGGTGACAACAGCAACGAACTTTCCTATAAACAACATTCCGTTTGATAAAACACCTTGAGTTCATAATCATAACGTCCATTATTAAACGTGGCCGTTCACAAATTTAATTAAAACAACTTTTGAGATTTATAATACGCAATTTTGCTGGAAAACATCAGAACCGAATCCACAGGTCGCGATTATTATTTCAGGGTCCCATTTCGCTAGCTGTCAAACGCACATGAGACGGACTATGGCTTAGACACGAGTGCGAGAGAGATGTGATACAAGTGTCACAGATAAAGGGGGCAGGTAATCCGGGATCTCTCGCGGAATACCTAATAAAGTTTCCCAACAAATAGAGTAATTAGATGTACCTGGATTATATTTGTACCTACACACGGTTTGTCTCTGTGAGGATTATGTATATGCCATGTGTATGATACGAGGATGAAATATGATTTACGTGTATGTGAATGTAGTCGTTCTTTGTTGTCTATGAGGGGGGGGGGGGGAGAGTAATAAACGACTTTTAAAAGAAAAGAACAGTTGGAAAATCGCCAACTGAAATTAAATTACAGCCATGCGCTGAAATCTAATGTGCAAGCTTCACAAAAGTTATCTCCGTTTTATATTATTTTGTAACTGATTCAGTTTCTCGATTTTCCTGCGTTTGCTACATTTTTATATATTTTACTAGCGACCGTACGGGTGCAATGCTTATACATCACATTAGAAACCTCAAAAATTTACTGTGTTTCTCTAACATATTATGCATGTATTTAACATGAAAATCTTCCTCTTGAATCACTATATCTTTTAAAAAAATCGCATCAAAATCCGTTGCGTAGTTTTAAGATTTAGGAAGGCATAGGGACAGACAGCGGAAAGCGACCATTGTAGTGATATTAAATTTCCCCTAAACAATATTCCGCTTGATAAATTCTATCGAACTATGCAGGTGAAGTCGCGCGGTAGAAGCTAGCTTCTAGAATAAATATTGAAAAAGAAATATGATTCATCATTAAAAGGTCATTCGTTATCGTGTTCACAATACTAGTGTATTTAAAAGGTTAGTTTATGAGGACAGGGGTGACATGTTTACAAAAAAGATACTGACAAGTGCTCTATAGATATTTCACTTTAAAAATACGATCCTTGGACATGTTTTATCACACATTCTATTTGATTTCGCTCGAACAGAAAAAGTATAATATGTGCTTTTCTAGAACATATTTGACTTTCATCTAGAACCATTCTGGCGTTATTTACTGAAAAGGTTGACATCTTTTTTGACAAACATTCATATTTCTACATAGTATGATTAAGCAAGTAACTATTTGTTACGCTTTGACGGCAAAACCTAAATAAAATAAATAAATATCCTGGGACATTTTCACACACGGCCAATCTGATTCCAAAGTAAGCTTCAAAGTGAGCTTGTGTTATGGTAACCAGATAGCTGATATACTACATATACTACTTTTAAATACATACTTATATAGATATTTACATCCAGACACAGGACAAACAGACATATTCATGCATACAAATGTTTGTTCTGGGTGGGATTCGAACCCACGACCCGCGGCTTGAGAGTCAGGGTCACTAACCACAAAGCCAACCGGGCTGTCGAAATAAAATTTAACTTCAAAATGGGCTACCTTTTATACCTGGTAAGTTGAAGGCCTGCAGGAACGCGGGTAAAACCGCGGCGCAGAACCTTTTAGTTTATATCGTTACAGATCAAAATAGAATACGATATACTCCAAAAACCCATATCTATATATAAAATTCTCGTGTCACAATATTAGTTACCATACTCCTCCGAAACGGCTTGACCAATTTTTACGAAATTTTATACGCATATTCAGTAGGTCTGAGAATCGGCTACTATCTATTTTTGATACCCCTAAGTGATCACGGGAACGGGAACTACGCGGGTACGCAGCTATTCTAAAAAAACATGCATAAACAATGACGCAAGATTAATTTATTTTTAATGTTTCAAATTAATTTTACCCGGTTTAAAGCTATTAAAACCGTGTTAAAACTAAAGCTAGTTTAACTATACGAGACAAGCATAGAACCTTCTTTTTGGGCGTTAAATAAAAAAACGTATTTACTGGCTACAATCCAGCGACCTACTTTCCGTGGCGTTCGATTCGATAAAGGTTATTTCTTGTTTCGACGCGGCCACTATGTCCTGTCCCTCTCGTCGAGTACGCTGTCACGTGAGATAACCGAGCCAGCGTTGTTTATTCGACGTGAAAGTGTAACAGAATACAAAGGGCTGTCCATTCTATTCACACGCGGCATGCCCATATGATCTATGGCGCCAATCTTCCCTTTGTTACGTCCGACATATTCAGGCTGACCATGGTATGAATTTAAATTACCCCCATGGCCCAGTCATCATGAGTTTTGCTTTAATTTTTCATTATAATGTTATATATACAACCCTATAATATAATTAGACAGATCGTGTCGTTAGTGACCCTGACTCTCAAGCCGCCGGTAGTGGGTTAGTATCCCACCCAGGACAAACATTTGTATGCATGAATATGTCTGTTTGTTCTGTCTGTACGTAAATATCTATATAAGTATATATTATTTAAAATGTAGTATATGTAGTATATCAGCTGTCTGGTCACCATAACACAAGCTCACTTTGAAGCTTACTTTGGAATCAGATTGGCCGTGTGTGAGAAATGTCCTTGGATATTTATTTATTTCATTGTGTAAGATAATTACACATATAATTTAAGTTAATAAATGAATGTTCGTATCTCGCTAAATAATATAATATTTCAAGCTACTGGCTTATGGCTATGTTAGGTTTGATTCTCAGGCAAACTAACACGGTACTATATACTCTTAAAATTATTAACGTGTACTAAAAACGTCGACGAATAAAACGTAGCGTGGGCTTAATCCTTATCCATTAGAGTTCTACCCCCGACAATGTGGGCGTTACAAACAAATTACGACTTTATCCGGATTAAATAGAGTGCAAAAAGATTTGCAACATAGTCTGTGGTACTTAAGTAATATTAAAAGTTTTTTTTCGCTGTGTTTGAGGTTCTATGACTAAGCCCTCATTTGCACGAGAGGTTTTGCGTTCAACTATTATTTCACACACAAAATACTAAGTCTCTATTACAAAATAAATATAAAATATAGAATTAAATACGACCTCCTTTTTATTAAAGTCGGTTTAAGAGATTACTCCAAAAACGGTTTCGTTGGCTCATAATTCGTAGCAGCTACGACGGTGCTACGGGCTACGGGCTACGAGCTACGACGTATATATACTTAGTTCAATTTCTTTGATAATTCACTTAGAAGTCACTATTAAGAGAATTACGACACTTTAAGAGTCACTTAAGAGGCTGTCAGCTATGTATGAATGTATGACTATACATGTATGTATGTATTTATTAAATGTAAACGCGTGAGTGACGCCCCTGGTGTTGCAAGCGTCCATAGGCTTCGGTAACCGCTTCCCATCAGGTGGAACCGTATGCCTGTTTGCCACCCTTGTGGTACAAAAAATCTAATTATTTTTTATCGAGCAAAATGTTGTGAAATTCTGCTCCAGTTTTAGCCAACGAATTGTGTATTTTTCAAATTAGTTTATATTTTTAGTATTCATTTTAGGTGATATCAAAAGTATTAAGAATAACAAAAGTATATTTTATTATAGAAATATTTTTCGCTTTTTATCATACAAATTTGAACAAATTTACATAGAGTCAGCGCCTTAACAGAGAAACAATTAACAGGCGACATTTACACCGTTGTGTAATTTGCATAAAATTTTCCATGTTTTTCCATTCATGCATATAAAATCTATATTAATTCCTTCTACTAAATGTTTAAGAACATTTTGAAGACTTTTCTAGGTCTTTACTAATATTTCAAATATTGAAATTTTAGCTAAAATTATTTTATTTGAAGATCATTTCATTGTTATATATTTTGAAAAGACTCTATAAATGGTCATATATTAAAAAATATATATTTTAATAATCTACCTACGGAGCCTAAGAAACGGTTGTTCATTTTCTTTAAATAAATTATCCTGGGACATTTTTCACACACGGCCAATCTGATTCCAAACTAAGCAGAGCTTGTGATATGGTAACCAGATAGCTGATATACTACTTTTAAATACATACTTATATAAATAATTACATCCAGATACAGAACAAACAGACATATTTATGCATACAAATGTTTGTCCTGGGTGGGCTTCCAACCCACGACCGCCGGCTTTAGAGTCAGGGTCACTAACCAGAAAGCCAACCGGGCTGTCAACTCTATCTATACGTCGCAAATGTATGAACTTCGCGTGCCAAAAAGCAGCAAAATTGTCTGCTTTCTACGCCGTCATTTAGTCCGCGATTGACCGTTGTTGCCTTCGGACGTCAAAGAACCAGACGCGGTTGGTCTTCTACCAATTGAGGTACTTACTTTATCTAATTAGATTATAGGTGTGTGACAGAACCGCGCGTAAACGATGTAGTTTGTGTATAATTTGTAAATATTTATTTCAAACTGGCTGGCTGAAAAGTTTTTTTTTTTTACCACAAAGGTGGCAAACAGGCATACGGTCCCACCTGATGGGAAGCGGTTACCGTAGCCTATGACGCTTGCAACACCAGAAGCGTCACTCACGCGTTGCCGACCCTGTAAAACAGGGAGCAACTGTATAGGCAGTGAAAGGGACAAAGCGCAATGTACTTTTCGCCGAAGGGCTAAACAGGCATCACTCCTGCATAGCCCCTACGCACCTCACTTACATGGACCATACTGGCTTTGATAGTAAAGTCCCGCGTAGAACCGGGGCTCACGTTTGTACACATAACATAGGTAAAAGGGGTAGTTTAAAAAACTACGTACTGTGTCCATGAATTCTGTATTGTCAGGTTTAATTTGTTTCATGTCGGTCCGCTATAGGTATTCGTTTGTGCGCGTGGTTTATTTGGAATAAAAAAAACTATTTGAAACTATGATTTCAAACAAAATAGACCACGTGTGACTAGATGGCTTCATCCATATTAGTAACTGGAGTTTCCTAACCAGTTAGAAGAGAAGAATTTTTTTTCGCTGTTTCGTAACTACAATAGTTGTGAGAGAAGAATTATTATTCCATTTTTGTAACTATGTAATGTTTTGTAACCAATTACAAAAGAAGATTTTTTTTCTCTTTTTGGTAACTAGAGATCAATTAATTTCGTAATTACTTATACTACATACATCTGTCTATTATTATAAAGATGATTTGTATTTTTGTATGTAACGAATAATAGTAAAACTATTGTACCGAACTGAAAAATCTTTCATTGATGAAGGGATTTTTCAGATCGTCTTAGTGGTTTAGGTAAAAAGCGTTATGATCTTATGAATTTTACATTGATTTATATAATTTTTCTGGGGATCTTCGATTTTCCCAAGATATGATCTAGCCTATTTATTCCAGAATATGCTCTCTGTGACAAATTTCATCGTGATCTCTTCAGCCGTTCTGGCGAGAAAGAGTAACAAACTTACATTCTCACAAACTTTTATAGTATTCATCATCATTGGCTCATACACGTCTCCACCGAGGAGCTCGATCCTCCCCTATCAATGAGGGGGTGTAGGCCATAGTCCACCACGCGGGCGTAGTGCGGATTGGCGGACTTCACATGCCTTTGATTGTGACATCTCGGGCATGCAGGTTTCCTCACGATGTTTTTCCTTCACCGAAAGCCAGTGGTGTGAATCCGTACATAAGTTTTTATAAACTCAGAGGTACGGGCCGGGGTTTGAACCTGCACCCTCATGATCGTGAGTCGGTGCGTTACCCACTGAGCCACCACGGCTATTTATTTAATAACAAATAATTTTGAAAGTATAAATGAACAAAGTTATCGGAACTCCACAAATTATCGAGTAACAGTAATAGTCGACTTTAAGTGGTAGCGATCCAAATCAATTTCAAAAACGTGGAGTTAATTTCATCCCGGCAAATGGAGTTGGTGCAAAAATAAACAACACAAACTTTTTGGCGTCGAGTCAGTTACGCGAACAAATTGTACAAGTTCCCGGGAACCGGCGGGAACTTGGTCCCGGGAACTTTGTCCCGGGAACTTAGTCCCGGGCTCATCACGGCCGCAATTTACCTAATTGCAAAGCAATCCCGTACGTTGGCGGCGAGTTGTTGAAATATCTTCGCGTCTGTTCCCCTGTTAGTGATGTAAACTACACTGCAGTGACTTGATACCAATTATGTGGATGCCAGGGGACTGTTGACTGCAAATAACTTCCCGGGAAAGTTTGTAAAGTTCATCCACTGTTTTACTGACAATTTAAGAAAGTATAACTAGTTATAGGCTGGGTTAGTGACAATGAATTACATGCCCTGGTTTCGAATCTCAATTAGGAAAACATTTGTGTGCTATGTCTGTTTGTCCTGTATCTCTAGAAGTAAGTTTTTACATGAAGCAACTAAATGCAATACATTTTTCAATATTAATCAGAGTAGTTATTGATTTTAATTTTTGTTCAAATTAGCCTTACTTACAAAGGCTACCTACTAATAAAAAGACAAACATTAACGCTCAGTTCGGATGGTTACTTTTGCTGACAACAAACTCAGCATAAACTTTTTAAAATTCATATTCATAGATTTACTTTAGGCATGATTATGTTATAAACAGACTGACATTGTAACCTCCACTTTACAACACAAATATATAATACTAATGGCTCCCCGCGGCTTCGCCCGCGTTCCCGGGGGATCTTCAATTTCCCCGGGATAAAAAGTAGCCTATGTCCATTCTCAGGCTCTGGATTATCTGTGTACCAAATTTCATTTAAATCGGTTAGTAGTTTTAGCGTGAAAGCGTAACAGACAGAGTTACTTTCGCATTTATAATATTAGTATGGATTTATAATATTAGTATAAATGTACTTACTGCCGGTGAAAAAGCTCACAAATTTAATTCTCCTCTTCGGCGTCCGACCTGAAACAAAAAGAGTTAGTTTTAAATTGGTTTAATTTAGTTAAATCGTTAATCTTGACCAGCTGAGGCCTGGGACCACTAATTTAGATGGGTACTCCATTCCACGGATAAAATGAACGGTTTTTCAACTAGTACCTACTGTGTTCAGTTTATATACCTATATATATATATTTTTTTTTGTGTGCGTCTTTTTATTGATATTGTGTATACGGGTATATCAGATTGATATTATAGATCATCATCAGTTGATATACTCCACCGAGGAGCTCGAGCCTCCTCTAACATCGAGGGTTTTTTTAGGCCACAGTCCACCACGCGGGTCTAGTATAAAAAATAAAATAGACATGGTTACTTTTGCATTTATAATTTATAATATAAAGTAGTTGTTGCATAAAGTACCTTTATATAATACAAACAATCTATATATATAAAAGAAAATCGTGTTAGTTACACAATTTATAACATAAGATCGGCTGAACCGATTTGGCTGAAAATTGGTGGGGAGGTAGGTTAAAACCAGGAGACGGACATAGGCTACTTTTTATCCCGGGAAAATTGAAGATGCCGGGAACGCGGGTGAAACCGCGGGGACTCACAAGTAATTTATAAAGAACGCTTTTGAAAAGGATATAAGCGGGTTTAATCTGTGATAAAGTCAGATATTATAATAGCTCTTGTAACATTTTAACGAGTACCATCAAAAAGTTTTTAAAGCAAATGATTCACTGCCAACGGTGAAATTAAAGCCTCATTATTATCATTGTAAAAGTCAGACATATTGTGTTCGAAAACCATTAATTTCTCGGTACAAAACTGTAACAATTTTATCTACACTAATATTTTAAAGAGGAAAGATTTGTATTTTTGTATGTAACGAATAAACTCAAAAAGCACTGGACCGATTTTAATAATTTTTTTTTCATTAGAAAGCTACATTATCACTGAGTAACATAGCTATATTTTATGCCTGTATTCCCACGGGAACGGGAACTACGCGGGCACCGCGCGGTGGCAGCTGGTATGTGTATAAAAGTATGATTGCATTCTGGCTTCTGACTTGTCTATCTAAGACGTTACTGAAACCTGAGTAGGAGCATGCTTCTCTGTGTTTCGGCTGTACTTGAGAGCCAGTGTCGTGTTATCACTTCTTATTCAACGTTCGAATCAGATGACCATTCCTCCTGGTATTTCGGATGTTCCTAGGAGACGGTAACCGCTTACTATAAGGTAGACCATCTGCTATCTAACATAGATCTGTAAATAAAAAACGTCCCCGCCGCCTCTGTCTGTCTGTCTGAACGCGATGAACACAAAAACTACTTTGCGGTTACTACTTCATGCGGTTTTCACCAAATTACGGAGTATTTCATGGGAAAGGTTTTATGTTTAATACATCAATTTGGACCCGGTAGTTTGCGCTGGTGGGCAGAACGAAGTGCGCCAGTTCCACTAGTATAGTATAAAATGAGATTAAACCCAAAGCAAAAATAAACCCGAAACGTTTTTAAAAAGAAAACTCAACAACGCAACATAATATTCTGATGGATTCATTTTAAAATATTTTTTGAAAACAAAAAATGTTTTCCGCACATTCATTTTGTCGAATGAACGTAAGTAGATCAGGCACGCCGGTTTTCCCATGTATTTGACGTGTATTTTAAATCCCTCAAAATGAATAACACAAAAGCTTTTTCATCACGCTTATACACAGCGTGAAATTCAATAAAAAAAATGCTTGCTTTTTAATTTTCATTGTACAAAAAATGCATTCTGAAAAACCTACTAGTGTATCGGTTAGCATGAAAACATCTATAGGTACTTAATATGAGGCTTCATTCGCACGAGAGTTTTTTTAAAGGACGGAAAAAAAGCGTTCAAATACAACAAATGCATTCCCATGTATATGTTCATACGACAGCGTTTTTGAAACGCGACGCTTTTTTATCGAGCGGTGTTGCATTTTCAACTTTGGGCAATAGAAATAGAGCATAATATTATGGTACTTGGGAATGCATTTATTGTGTACTAGCTTCTGCCCGCGACTCCGTCCGCGTGGAATAGTTACTTTGGGCTAGTGCTTACTTTCAACCCAAAGCTAACTGATGACTGCACGCGCCGGCCCGGTACATAATGGCGCGCGCAGTACTTGATCATTATTTTGCTGCAATGTTATTTTAAATTTGCGATATCTCCTAAGATATTCATTGAAATCGAATTATGTAAACGGCAATATAGCTTTAAATTAAATACTTGTGATGAATAACGTATTTATTTGGATAAGGATTAATATCATCTTTATAAAAACACCGTCACAAATAATGCTTAATTTTCGAACAAATTTGGTTAGTATAAAAATGGTCACAGTGAGTCAACCTTAACAGATAGATATATGCTATCACGGACTTTTTTTTAGATCTTTTATAGGGGAACAATTCTGTCATACATCATTTTAGCGTAACTTTAACCGTTTACGCAGCGTACGCAGCGGAAGCTCTCAACAGGAAAATAAATCTCCCGATTTTGAAACATTCCTCATTGGTGCTCCGCTCCTATTGGTCTTAGCGTGATGATATATAGCCTATAGCCTTCCTCGATAAATGGACTATCTAATGGCGAAATAATTTTTCAAATCGGACCAGTAGTTTCTGAGATTAGCGCGTTCAACCAAACAAACAAACAAACAAACTCTACTCCTTTATAATATTAGTATAGATGAACGCTTTTTTTCCGTCTGTTAAAAAAACTCTCGTGCGAAAGGGCTTATAAAATAGTGGTTTGGTTGAACACGCTAATCTTAGGAACTACTGGTCCGATTTGAAAAGTTCCGTGTTAGTCCCAATTATCAAAGAAAGTTATAGCCTATAGGCTATATTTTACCCCTGTATTTCTACGAGAAAAAGAATTACGTGGGTAAAACCGCGGAGCGGAAGCTATTCTTAATCATTTGACTGTTTTTTCATCTGTTTAACAATTTAAAACATATTATTGGTCATCAAGGTAAAAGTTACTATATTCTGTGCCTTTCATTTACTATGTATATGTAATCTATACTAATATTATAGAGAGGTAACGTTCGTGAGTTTGTGATGTAGTAAGGGATAATATTTGGATCTATTGAACTGATTTTCAAAATTAATTCACCAATAGAAAGCTACGTTATTGTGAAGTGTCATAGCTTAGTCATAGGCTATATTATTATTTTTATCCTGGGACAATTTTCACACACGGCCAATCTGATTCCAAAGTAAGCTTCATATGAAGCTTGTGTTATGGTAACCAGATAGCTGATATACTACATTTATTACTTTTAAATACATCTATATTATAGATATTTACATCCAGACACAGAACAAACAGACATATTCATGCAGACCGAACTGTCGATATTTAATCCCGACAGCCCGGTTGGCTTTGTGGTTAGTGACCCTGACTTTCAAGCCGCGGGTCGTGGGTTCGAATCCCACCCAGGACAAACATTTGTATGCATGAATATGTCTGTTTGTCCTATGTTGGATGTAAATATCTATAATATGTATGTATTTAAAAGTAGTATATGTAGTACATATATCAGCTATCTGGTTACCATATTACAAGCTCTGCTTAGTTTGGAATCAGATTGGCCGTGTGTGAAAAATGTCCCAGGATATTTATTTATTTAATCCCCGTATTCCCTAGGGAACGGAAAATACGCGGGTGGATCCGCGCGGAGGCAGCTAGTGACGTGATAAGACTATTTTATAAGGCCTCGTTGCATCGTCCTAGTTTGTATTAAAACATGTATATACTGCCGTCTGTAGATCTTTATCTCCTGGCGTTGCAATTCTATTGAGCAATATCCGCTCGCTCGACGATGTCACAGCGGACTATGCGCCGTCTCTGTCGTTAACTTTATAATCATGTGAGATAGCTGCTCTCCTACTCCACTGCAGTATATAATAGTGAATAGAAGCGCTGCATTTGGCAGGGATCCGGTTTAAACTGGTTCAAAGGATGCTTTGCCATCACGACCAGAAATTGAAAACGTTCCCTCCTGATAGAAACTTCTGATAGTGACTTTGTTTACGTGATGAGAACTAAAATCCAATATCTAGTCATTTTCTAAATAGACAATGGTTTTTTTTTATATTTAGTAAAATACCTATCTATAAAAATGTGCTAAATATTATTTGCAATTCAACGATTACAAAACAAAGTTAATTAAAAATAAAAAAATAGCCTTTATAACTGAGATCCGTTAAATGATTAATTAGGTACATAAAAAACTAAATATTAACACTTAAATATATGGGTCGTAATCTTTTGTTTTTTTTTTTTTATTTCTATAAAATATCTCTTATGACAAAACTAAGTTACGATATTTAAAAACAACTGACGCCTAAAATAATAGTCTAAATTAAAATGTTTTTCTACAATTTCTTCGTGATTCGTAAAAGCATTAAGATTGTTTAAGCTTATTTAAGGGTCCTTATATATATAACTTACTAGTGGACCAGGCAGACTTCATTCTGCCCACCAGCGCCACCTACCGGGTCCAAGTATATGTAAGCTATCCTATCTCTCAAGTTGGATCGAACTGCACATGGTGTGCGAATTTTATTATAATCGGCTAAGTGGTTTATGAGTCCATTGAGGACAAACATTGTGACACGAGATTTATATATATTAAAGAAAGATGATAGTCAAAACTGCTGAAACTACTACCGGAAACTGAGAAAAATTTGCTACCTAAATATTATTATTTTGGTTACTAGATACATATATAATAACTTGTGGCTCTCCGCGCTTCCCGAATGATCTTCCATTTTCCAGGGTTAAAAAGTAACCTATATATTAATACTAGCTGACCCGGCAGACTTCGTACTGCCCCAATCTATACATCTATACTAATATTATAAAGCGGTAGAGTTTGTTTGTTTGTTTGCTTGAACGCGCTAATCTCAGAAACTACTGGTCCGATTTGAAAAATTATTTCAGTATTAGAGAGTCCATTTATTGAGGAAGGCTATAGGCTATATATTATCACGCTACGACCAATAGGAGCGGAGTACCAATGAAGAATGTTTAAAAATCGGGAGTTTGTTTTTCCTTTTGAGAGGTTCCGCTGCGTACGTACGTACGTAAACGGTTTGATGTGCACGAACACCAAAAGGCTACTCTACAGGTGCGCATGTATAAGCTGACAGATTTCGTCTCCATCAAGCGAGGTGTGAGGCAAGGGGATAGATACTCTCTTGCCAAAGCTCTTCACTAATATGCTAGAAGACGTAATTAAATCTCTAGACTGGGAAGAGAGAGAAATAAATATAAATGGCACACGCATGTCACACCTGCGTTTTGCTGACGACTTCTTCTACTATCTGAGAACGTTCATCATCTTCAGCCTATACAGTCCACTGCTGGACGTAGGGCTCCCCTAATGCGCGCCACTTATCCCGGTCCTCCGCTCTCCTCGTCCAGCCCCTCCCGGCAACCATACGCAGGTCGTCGGACCACCGGGCTGGAGGGCGTCCTACACTACGTTTCCCGAGACGCGGTCTCCACTCTAGGACTCGTTTGCTCCAACGGCCATCGGTCCTACGACTGATGTGGCCGGCCCATTGCCACTTCAGCTTGCTGATCCTGCGAGCTATGTCAGTTACCTTAGTTCTCTTACGGATATCCTCATTTCTGATTTTATCCGTAAGAGATACGCCTAACATAGCTCGCTCCATAGCACGCTGAGCAACTCGGAACTTCTGGACCAGCCCCATCGTCAGTGTCCACGTCTCGGCTCCGTATGTCATTACGGGTAGGACGCACTGCTCGAAAACTTTTGTCTTCAGGCATTGCGGAATAGTCGACGTGAAGATTTTTCTGAGCTTGCCGAATGCCGCCCAGCCCAACTGAATCCTCCGATTAGCTTCTCCCTCGAAATTGTGGCGGCCTACCCGTATCTTGTAACCAAGATACACATACTCGTCCACAACCCCGAGGGGAACGCCATTGACGGTCACTGGTCTTGGCATGACGTGCTCGTTGAACATAACTTTCGTCTTGTCCAAATTCATGCCAAGACCCACTCGTCGAGACGAATCGTTTAGGCCGTTCAGCATTTCGTCAAGCTCCTCCAGCGTCTCTGCAAAGATGACGATATCGTCAGCGAAACGGAGGTGAGAGATACACTCGCCTGAGAACGTTGCTGATCTTCAATCTATGCTTACAGAACTACATGAAGCATCTCTGAACATGTCCAATACCAAGCTATTTGGCTAGTCATCCAATTAGAACAGCTACCATTAATGTGGATAACTCCCCAAAAGAACTCGTAGACCCATATCTACATACATCTATCTTGGACATCTTTTGTCATTTGACCGAGAATCTCATTTAAAGGAGATCGCTAGACGGATCCAGTTAGGTTGGGCTGCATGTAGGAAACTTGATGACATCTTCCGCTTGAATATTACTCAATGTCTGTAGACCAAGGCATTTAACCAGTGCAGTCTACCTATCCTCACCTATGGTGCCGAAACATGGTCGCTTACAAAAGGCAACATGTATAAAATAATGGTTGCTCAAAGAGCCATGGAGCGAACCATGCTGGGCATCGCCCTTGTAGACCCAATACCCAACGTCGAAATGCGACGTAAAACGCAAGTCGTGGATGTAGGTAAACGGATCACGGGATTAAAGTGGGGTTGGGCGGGACATCTGGGAAGGCGGGATGACGGAAGATGGGTTAAAGCTATTACAGAGTGGTGGCCAAGAGAGACACAGGAAACCGGGTAGACCACCGGCTCGGTGGGTAGACGACATTTTCGAGGCAGCGGGTAGGCAGTAGATGTAATTGGCACAGGACCGTATAAAATGGCATAAAAATAAGGAGGCCTATGCTCAGGAATGGGTTATTACGGGCTGATTTATAACTTTCTTTACATATATCTTATGTAAAGAAAGTTAAATAGAATGATGCACTCATAGATATGGTAACACAATATCGTATAACTTTTTTCCTTGTTTTAAAGTGCGACAGGATGGATTGACATATTACAGTTGGTTGTCAAATCGAATGTCAAATATTATTATTTCGTTCAGAAGTTTAAATTTTAAATTGTGACAAAACAAAAAATTTATCAATTTAAAAACCGACCAAATTTAAAATCAGGTAATATTAGGTATTATTTTCGGAAATTAAAAATTATATAATTAATAAATAGTTTACACAAATTAATGTCTAAAACAAACAAATATGACAGTTCCTGAACTTTCGAGACATTTTACAAAAAATAAATTTCTGAACGCACACATGAATAGTTGTTACAGTATTTGACAGGATTGGACAACAAATGTTTGACATGTAACAAACAAATCAGCATTTATTGAAATGATTAAGTATTAATTACACATATCGAGTTTTCATTGTTTTAAGATGTATTCTGCTATTCGGGGCGGAGACAAATCCAACGAATCAATAACCATAAAAATTGATTCAGTAGATCTCGAGTTATAAGTGTTTGTACAAACCCGACTTTCTTTTATATATATAGATAGGTAATAAACTGTGTTTCAAATTTCGACCAAATCCTTTCTGTAATTTTTGCGTGAAAGGGGAACAAATATCCATACATGCAAACATTTGCGTTTATAATATAAGAAGGATAATAAAATTATTGGTTATTTAGGTTAAATTATTTTTTATTTTATCTGCACGCTTAATAAAGCGAATATTTTTTACTAACTATAAAGATCAACCACAATTTTGAAATTTCATAAAGCCAGAACATAGAAGCAACTTCACACCGAAATGCATAAACTCTCACACAACTATTACCACTAAATATTCTAAAGCGAAATTGCTCTTCGATAGACGCATTATCTAGCTAACTCCAGCAATCCAGCAATCCATCAATCCATCAATCCGTCAATCTGTATCAACAAACAATCAAGCCACTTCGCTATCAATCTGCAATCGCTTAAACTAGAAACTGCTTTCGGTTGGCGTACTTTACCTGTAATTAATTTGCCATGGAATTCGTAGCTATTAAATATGTGTTCTCTGATATTCGGAACGGACTTCTCACGCGATACCGTTGTGAACGAAAGTGACAGAACATGTAGAATAGTCTTTACGTTGCTGAATCGACCTTTAACGGAGTGATCGTTCGTTTAACATGTTTAAATGAGCTTACGTTGTTAATTTTACTCGCTGTTTCTGAGAATTCATGCAGCATTTTAGAGCATGCAAAAAGTTATGGTAATAAATAAATATCCTGGGACATTATTCACACACGGCCAATCTGATTCCAAAGTTAGCTTCAAAGTGAGCTTGTGTTATGGTAACCAGATAGCTGATATACTGCATATAATACTTTTAAATACATACATATTATAGATATTTACATCCAGATATTTTTATGTATTTTGGTAGGTCTGAGAATAGGGCGTAAATTATTTTTCGTCCTCAAATTTTCAATCGCAATTTTTATATATTATTATGGCAGAACAACGTTTGCCGAGCTAGTAAACTTACGAATGACGTCTAAAACAATTGTTTGGTATAAGAAAACTATTTATAACTATTATCACAGACCTTTAATCTGATTAGACGCGAGTGTACGTATTTGGCGTTTTAAGAAGTAGCAAAAATGTCTGCTTTCTACGCCGTCATTTAGTCAGCGATCGAAACGGTGGGTCTTCATACGAATTGAGGTGCTTACGCTATCTAATTAGATTATAGCTCTGTGTATAATAAATAAATAAAAATGGACGCAAAAAATGCCGTAACGTTTTTTAAAGTCACCATAAATTGCAGGGGAAATAAAATTTGTGTTGCTAAATCAAAATTTGCTTAAACCACGGCTTAATTTCAATATAATTATCCGGAATCCGGAACAAAAAAATAATCACCAACATTTTCGCAACGAATTCCGTTCCGTTCCGGTAACTCTGGGGCCGGGGGTCGGAGTCGAGGTCGGGGTCATTGTGTCCCCAAAACGTCTCTTGAGGGCTAATTAGAAAAAATACATCGATGTATATAAACTGGATAGCTTATCCAGTTCTTAAAGGAACCAGGAAGACAGACCGGTTGGCCTTGTGGTTAGTGACCCTGACTCTCAGCCTGGCGGTCGTGGGTTCGAATCCCACCCAGGACAAACATTTGTATGCATGAATATGTCTGTTTGTTCTGTATCTGTATGTAAATATTTATATAAGTATGTATTTAAAAGTATATGTATTATAAAGTACTAGTGGCTCCCCGCGGTTTCACCCGCGTTCCCGGGATAAAAAGTAGCCTATGTGTTATTCCAGAACATATTCTAGCTCTGTGCCAAATTTCAAGCAGATCCCTTCAGCCGTTGGAGCGTGAAAGAGTAACAAACATCCATACATCCATACTTACAAACTTTCGCATTTATAATATTAGTAGGATATCAGCTATCTGGTTACCATGTCACAAGCTCTGCTTAGTTTGGAATCAGATTGGCCGTGTGTGAAAAATGTCCCAGGATATTATATTATTTAACGCAAACAATAATGGAGTACTCAAAAATCATACAATATCGCGACAAATGTTAAACTTAGAAAAAGTAATTTTACGAAGCAAGAATAATTTATTTTTCTTCCCGATACGTCACTGCGGGGCGAGGGCGGCGTTATAAGGTTGATTACTTATTGCTCCCAAAATAAAACAAGTATTTTCCTATATATACTAATATTATTATTATAATGATAGATTCAAACAGGTAGTGAATAAAGCTTTATATCAAAAGGGCTTTTATAGTTTATCCGATTATTTGAAGGGAAAAGTCCCTTGTCAGTAAAATGTTCGCTTAACAAACTATATCAGATGATTCGTGTTTGTTTATACCATTATCTTTACCATTTTATTCTATACTAGCTGCCTCCGCGCATATTTACCCGCGTAGTTCCCGTTCCCGTGGAAATACAGGTATAAAATATAGCCTATGTTACTCAGTGATAATGTAGCTTTCTAATGAAAAAAGAATTATTAAAACTCGGTCCAGTACGTTTTGAGTGTATTCGTTACATACAAAAATACAAATCTTTCCTCTTTATAATATTAGTGTAGATGTAGATATGTAGCTTAGTAAAATAAAGCAGAATAGTTTGTTTGAACGTGCTAATCTCAGGTAGGTACCTGCTTGATTTTAGTGTTGGATAGCCCATTTATTGAAGAAGGCTTTACGCTATATGGCATCACGCTACGACCAATAGGAACGGAGCATCAATGTACAAAAATGGGGAAGATATGACGCAGGCTTTGAATTAGAACCAGTAGTTTTGGAGCCCATTTCCAAAAAAACTTCAATAATTCAAGTACATACCTACAGACAAGTATGGTTAATCTCGGTTTTCAAACCCTTTCCATTAAACCAGTAAAACAATTGTTATCTAATAATAATAAATGATTGAGTAAAGTTGTGACTCATACAAAAGAGACAACTTAAAAAAACTTATATATTACTTGGTAGTCATACTTTCTCATGATTGATATACCTAGATCTACAAGCTGAAGTGGCAATGGGCCGGCCACATCAGTCGTAGGACCGATGGCCGTTGGAGCAAACGAGTCCTAGAGTGGAGACCGCGTCTCGGCAAACGTAGTGTAGGACGCCCTCCAGCCCGGGGCCCAGTGGTCCGACGACCTGCGTATGGTTGCCGGGAGGGGCTGGATGAGGAGGGCAGAGGACCGGGATAAGTGGCGCGCATTAGGGGAGGCAGCAGTCCAGCTGTAAAGGCTGAAGATGATGATGATGATGATGATATACCTCGATGTTTCGTTCGAGTTGCATTGTACGTGGTCCCACTCAGAACATTCTCGTACCAAAATAAACAAAATAGTCCACACGCGAATCATTCCGTTATATATACTAGCGGACCTGGCAGACTTCGTTCTGCCCCCCAGCGCCACCTACCGGCTCCAAATTGATGTATACATAAAAACCTTCCCCATGAAATACTCCGTAATTTGGTGAAAGCGCATGAAAATCTGGTCGGTAGTTTTTGTGTTCATCGCGTTCAGACAGACAGAGGCGGGGACTTTGTTTTATATATATAGATATGTCAATCATACTTTCTCAAACAAAAATTACCTTCATTTCGACTTTATACCTACGTGTGTATTTTAATAATAAAATTACGCTCCGACGACCCAAATTTTTTTGAAGTCGGCTTTAATGTAAGATGACTTTGCTCAAAGGCTTTGATACTCGGCGTAAGACGGAAGCGTATTTTATCAGTATGTACAGGATGTATGTATAATTTATGCATGATCTTGTTTAGACGTGAAGTCGCATAAATACGTATATTACTAGCTTCCGTTCCGCCGCGCGGTTTCACTCGCATTCCGTAATCGTAGGAGTTAAAATAGCCTTGTAAGACAAAGATTAGACGGCCCAAGTTGGCTTTGTGGTTAGTGACCCTGACTCCGCCTTAAGCCGCGTGTCTTGGGTTCGAATCCCACCCATCACAATCAATATATTAATAAACATAGAAAATAAATATTATATGTATTAATTCACATGTCACAAAAAGGTCCACCAACTCAGCATGAAGCTGGTTATACGAATGCATAACCAGCGCTGGTCTTCCGTTGGGGCCGTGCAGTGGTTCAGTAGTTTTTGCGTGAATGCGAGATAGACAGAGTTATTTTCGCATTTATAATATATAACATATAGTAGGTATAGATAGTTAGGATTACCAAGAATTAATTTAAAACAACATGAATATGTATTTAACTCGAAAACATATAATTATGCCTAGGCGAGAATTTTCCCAGAAATCATTATTTCAATAGTCATAACTATTTGAGGTTAATTATAGCATTAAATGGTTAAATACTTGATCAAACATAATATCCAAATACGTAATTAAAATAGATAGTACATTAGCTGGCTAAATTGATTGATGAACTGGACGTGAGTTTGATGTCTTTTTAAATCTTTAAAACTACGCAACGGATTTTGATGCGGATTTTTTTAATAGATAGAGTGATTCAAGAGGAAGGTTTTTATATAAAATACATGCATAACATGTAAGAGTCTACTGTCAATTTTGGAGGTTTCTAATGTGATGTATAAGCATTGCACCCGGGGCGGGGTATTAAGTAGGAGGTTTTTTTTTATATACCACAAGGGTGGCAAACAGGCCGTTACCGTAGCCTATGGATGCTTGCAACACCAGAGGCGTCACTCACTTTTTTTTTTTTTTTTTTTTTTTTTTAATGGACTAGAAGGTGACAGCCTCAGATGGCTTTTACACCGTTACGCGGACTTTTTCGGTGAGCGCAGAGGGCTCTCAACCGGGCGTCACTCACGCGTTGCCGACCCTATAAAAAAGGGAACAACTGTATAGGCAGTGAAAGGGACAAAGCGCAATGTACTTTTCGTCGAAAGGCTAAACAGGTATCACTCCTGCCCTGCATACCCCTACGACGCTACTCCATCCCTGATCCCTCCACTGCCGCTACAGCGTCTCCTCATGGAGCTCTGGCTACCTTACTGACCGCAGGAAAACAACACTACATGTAGTGTTATTTGGCTGCGGTCTTCTGTAAGGTGGTACTACCCCAGTCGTGCTACTCCAATTTCGAACGGACGAATCCGTTGCGCCCTACCTCCTTCAAACGTAAGAATAACAAAAGTAGGATTTGAATCAGATTAAAGAATTATTTGCGCAAACAAAATGAGAAATACCTGAAGATGTCACGTGAAACGGTGAGATGGAGGAATATTACAATAATCTGAACAGAATATGAATGGAATCTGAATTGAAACGCGCGTCGTATGCACAGCTATGTCTAGGGGAATCCTTTATTGAATTGTTTTACACCACGTGGGGTATATACTGAAATATTAATCACAGATACGTTATACCATTGTCTGAATACGAATGAGCAAAATTTTCGTATAGGTAAAGTTTATTTGAACTTCCGCACGGATATCGCAATCTTCGAGAATTTTGAGGCATTTAAACGGTTTAGGCAGCTTATAGGCATAAAGGTAAGCTGAAGGAAATGGCAAGATACTATAAAAAATAAACAAAAATATATATTTTTTTTTTGGAATAGTGTTAATATATGTGAAAGAATTTTTGAAATATCTCCAGTAATTTTTAAGTACAAAAATATCAATATTTCCTTATTATATTATTAGTGCAGTTAAAGATAGTTTCGGGATCGGGAGGACTAAAGAAAAGAAGGGAAAGCTGCCCTGCAGTAGGACAGCACCGCTAATCCTACTGACATTATAAAAGCAAAAGTTGCTAAGTATGGATGGATGTTTGTTACTCTCTCACCCAAAAACCACCAAACGGATTTGAATGAAATTTGGAACGCAGATAGTTTATAACCTAGATTAACACATAGGCTACTTTTCATCTCGGGAAAATTGAAAATCTTTTGGGTGAAACTGCGGAGAGCCACTAGTAAGAATAATAAAGATATTTTGGTATAAAACAAAATATTCACGCGAAGAAAAATCATTGGACAAGTTCAGTTTTAATAAAAGCCCTCATCCAAACAAAGATGGCGGATTTATTTACCGTTGGAGTAATACGACGGTTATTAAGAAGCCAAGAATACTTTGAGTAGGTATTCTCTTCCATAAAGCGTATGTTATGACAATAAATATATGACTCCCCCAATAAAAGTGTCAGACATTTTTGTTCACATGATTCATGGGCTGTGGGGATTTATTAAGTTTTCGTAATATTTTGGACCTAACTTTTTATTTGGCTGGTCTATATTTGAAAGGAAGCGTTGATGGGTGAACATTTTTAAGTTATTTTGTTGTAGGCTATAAGGGAAATACTTATACATCAACACTGCCTAATATTATAAAGAGGAAGATAAGAATCTTTGTTTGGTTGTTGTGAAACTTCTGGACCGATTTTCTTCTTTTCTACCGGTGAAAAGCTACATTATCAGAAAAGAAAAAAAGTGATCTATTTATAATAAGCATAAAAATATGAGAAGAAAACACTAATCATAACTAAAAACTAGCGATTATGATACACTTATAAATATGAAAGATTAGTGTAATACAGATTACTCTAATTTGAGAGTCAGAACACTCATTATCTTGTGTACCTATTTTAAGACTAATTATTGTTAATAGATTTAAGATTATCTATCTTTAGTTTAAGTTTGTTTTTTGTGCCAAAAATAGATAAATATTTCATTGAAAAAATATTTTTTCTTTATGCATAAATCCAAAAGAGTATCTAATATATAAAATTCTCGTGTCGCGGTGTTTGTGATTAAACTCCTCCGATACGGCTTTACCGATTCTCATGAAAATTTGTGTGCATATTGAGTAGGTCTGAGAATCGGCTACTATCTATTTTTGATACCCCTGTGATCACGGGAACGGGAACTACGCGGGTGAAACCGCGGGGCGGCAGCTAGTAACTTTATAAAATAGCGTAATGTGTTACACAAAATCTTAATTTACTCCAACCTCATTGATCTGAGACCTCAGGAGGGGTATAGGGGGGTATTCTTACATCGATAGATAACTGGTAGCGAATAAGAAGGCACGTATTGTAGGTCCCTATTCTTAGTCCCACGATAAATCGCCCGAGGCGCTCCTGTCGTGCGTTCCTGTCGAAAATGAAAGATTTACGCCGGTAAGAATCCCCCTCCGACTGGTAACGGGCGGATATTCCCGGTTACAACCGGCTAAAACCGGCTGAAACCGGTTACGGCCGGTTACGGGCGGCTTGAACTGAATCCCGCCCGGTGAAACGGTTTAATGGTGAACGGTTTTTTTCCGTCGGTTCATTGTCACGATCTTTTGTAGTGGAAACGTAGTTCGATTTTTATGCGACTATCCTTTGTTCGCGGTCCTGCCTGTACGGGTGCCTTATGAATTATTGATAACTGATTTTCCCTTTAATAAGTCTCAATTGTGTGAGAGTTCTATTTATGTGATAGTTTTAATATACAGTTTTAGGTATCTATATGTACTTACTTATATTATAAAGAGGTAAAGTTTGTGACACAGAACACACACACAGAGTGTATTCTTTGGATCTACTGAACCGATATTGTAAATTATTTTACCCATATATAGACAAGTTACTTGTAAGTGTCAAGGGCTATATTTTATCCCTGTATTCCCACGGGAACGGGAACTACGCGGGTAAAACCGCGCGGAGGCAGCTAGTCATACATAAAAAGTGTTTAGAATGATTTCAGTGTTTCTTCTCAAGTATGCCGCCACCCCACGATTGGGAAAGCATCTTTATATATTTGGCACCCTGCCACGACACTACTGGGTCTACTTTTTACCCTACCGTGCCAGAAGTGTAATATTTTTTACTTTTTCATCTTAACCGCAGCTTATTGTTAGAGGTGAGAGGGTTACAGTTTTCATTATATAATATCTACTGTTTGTTTGGTCGTCTCGCTGCGGAGAATGGGAGATATTACTCTCGTAAACAAGTGAAACAGTGAAACGGTGATCCGACAGAGAACCAGAGTAACCGACATAGCCCTAAAGATAAGCTGAAGTGGCAATGGGCCAGTCATATTAGCCGTAGAACCGATGACCGTTGGGGTAAGCGCGTTCTTGAGTGGAGACCGCGAATCGGCAAACGTGATGTAGGACGCCCTAAGACCAGGTCGGACGATATCTCCAAGGTGGCGGGGATAATTGGATGGGAAAGGCCAAGGATCGAGCCCAATGGCGTGCGCTGGAGGAGGCCTATGTTCAGCAGTGGACCAGGATAGGCTGATGAAAAGTAAAACAAACGAATGGCATCTCGCTCATTACTCTTATGAAGGAATGAGATAAAATAATAAGTTATTACCCTGGATTTGTATGCAACGAAACTAAGAGTTGATAATATTTTTTTTTATTCAAATATTTGTGTGTGTTTTTGTAAAGAGTAATTGCTTAGTTTACTGCCAGGTATTTTCAGCAGAAATAACCTTCCAAACCGAGTGTCAGAGCCTGACTATTCATTAGTACTTGTGAAGGCCTATTTGAATAACATTTTCAAAGGATTTTCCCCGTGGAAATCGATTCTCTGAGCAGCTTTAAACTCTGGGTAGCTAACAAAGCCAAACGGTCAGTTAAAGTTTAACTATGTGGTTAAAAAACTGGTGGAGAGCTGATTGGATGAAAGTTTGTTTTAGCCAATATTGGCACACAGTGGAAACGAAATGAAAACCCAAACTACTACTAATTCACTCGATAACTAAAGGTCTGGCTATAATCTTCACTACAAAAAAAGTAATATAAAACCCGCGGTGGTTCACTAGTGAAAGCACCGGCTCACGATCATGAGAATCCAGGTTCAAATCCTGGCCCGTACCTCTGAGTTAATAAAAACTTACGTAAGAATTCACACCACTGGCTTTCAGTGAAGGAAAACATCGTGAGGAAACCTGCGTGCCAGAGATGTCACAATAAAAGGCATGTGTAGTCCGCATCGCACTAGGCGCGCGTGGTGGACTATGGCCTACACCCCCTCGTTTTTATGGGAGGCTCGAGCTCGGTGGAGTATATGAGCTGATGATGATGAACAAAATTCAAATAAAATTGAACCTTCGTTCATTGTCGTGAAGTGTGGATCACTGATATATTATTCTTATAGCAGAAGATATTACTGGGTTAACTAGTAAACTATATATAAGTATCATTCGACAGCCCGGTTGGCTTTGTGGTTAGTGACCCTGACTCTCAAGCAGGGAGTCGTGAGTTCGAATCCCACCCAGGACAAACATTTGTATGCATTAATATGTATGTTTATCCTGTGTCTGGATTTAAATATCTATATAAGTATGTATTTAAAACGTCGTATATATAGTATATCAGCTATCTGGTTACCATATCACAAGCTTTGCTTAGTTTGGAATCAGATTGGCCGTGTGTGAAAAATGTCCTGAGACATTTATTTATTTAGAAGTATATCAGGTATCTAGTTACCATTGTACAACCTTAGCCTAGTTCTACAGTTTTTAAGTTTATAGTCAAAAACAAGCTTAAACTAAGAACGGAACACACAAATCATACTCCAATTGTAGCTCGAATATATCCCACTAAGATATTAACATCTCCTATTACATTTCCATTAAGTTGATTACGATATGTCAGTAGCGTAACGATACGGATTATGTTTTAAGCCGCTCTTGAGAGGCGGATGTGAGACGCAATCAACGGGGAACGCGACGTGTGCCCGTAATCACACTGATTGCTTTACACGCTCTCAAATTATACTATTCATAGTTATTACAGACTGTGCCTACATGTAATAACATTTTAATGGATATTTGAATAGTAGAAAATTCCTTCATTCACTGAAAATTACATAAGGAACCCAAAATTCAAAGCCATTTATTTTATAAGTAGTCGACCTGCGCAACATCGTAATCGTCACATCCCTGTTATTTACAAAATTTTTCATTGCTTTTGTTAGTCGTAGCGCGATGATATAAGCCTATAGCTTTCATCGATAAATGGACTATCTAACATTGAAATATTTTTTCTAATTGAAATTTAAATATTCGTGAGATAAGCGCGTTCGAACAAACAAACTCTTCAGGTTTATCACTAAGTATAGACTAGCTGCAGTGCTCCGCCGGTTTCAACCACGTAGTTCCCGATACAAATTAAATGCGGGCACAAAATATAGCTTATGTTGAAGCAGCTGTAACTAGCGGTTCGGAACACGACCTTTAAGTGAAAAAGCCCGCCTCAGTAAGGTCACATTTTTTATATAGATTTTTCTAATTGATTTTTTTTGTTTTGGATAGCATATTTATCGAGGAAGGCTATATAACATCATGCTACGATGAGTAGGAGCGGGGCCATCAATGGAAATTGTTGCGGAAACGTGACGCGCCGTGGTCAGCTAGTAAAACACAAAACTTGGACATAAGTTTTAGAATAAGTTCGCTTACCATTTCAAACTTTGAACTTCAATTTTAAAAGAGCTTTCCTTTATAGTAATATACTTTCGTACGTGCCCGAAATTTCCTCTGGAGAACTACTCTGTTCTTGAGGCAATGGCGCTCAGGTTTTGGTACTTAAACACAATTTCTAGTGAGTATGCATTTCTGATTACTATAGTTCAAGCTCTGCTTAACTTGGGCAAATTGGCGTGTGAAAATTATTGGAACGTAGTTCCTTATCGCGCGTTGTGAAAGGGCTAGACGGAAAAAATTCTTACGAAAAGTTGTCACGACACTTTTCCTCGACTGGCTGAGCGTGGCCGAGCTTTGCCGAGCGGCGCGTTGCCAAGGCGCGGCCTACTAGTTCCGCGCGCACTATAGTACCTACTACTTGATGTGTGTACAAAAAATATTATTAGAACTAAAAAAATATATATTAACATTTCCTTCACTAATTAATCGAAAGGAACTTCGTTCCATCCGGGTGTCCCTTGACACCTCTCAATTTTTTTTATTTATTTATTTAATATGGTTCACCAGCAGTTACACAATTACATGCAATTCTTAAACTAAACATAAACATAAAAACTAAATGCACTACCAATTATATGTAAACACCTCTTGTACAAACACTTGATACACACCTAATACCTATACTAAAACAATTATGCTTATTACTAGATAATAATCCCTGAAAGCCAGTGGTGTGAATCCGTATGCAAGTTTTTATAAACTCAGAGGTACGGGGCAGGAGTTTGAACCTGCACCCTCATGATCGTGAGTCGGTGCTTTCCCAACTGAGCCAACACGGCCACGAGTTCTGTTACATCTATAATATCTATATATATAATAGAAAGTCGTGTTAGATACACTATTTATAACTCAGGAACGGCTGAACCGATGTGGCAAATTGGTGGAGAGGTAGCTTTGAACCAGGAGACGGACATAGGATACATTTTATCCCGGGAAAATTGAAGATCCCCCGGGAACGCGGGCGAAACCGCGGGGAGCCACTAGTACAAAATAATTATATCGGGCCATATATTGCTATTTATTTAAGCTCAAAATGCATTCTAGAATCATTAATACTAGCTGCTCAGTTTTCTCGATGACCGTTCCGACGCCATTGCTGGTTTATTTCGAAAAAAATATCAGAACGACTATTCTGAATTTAGCTCGACATTGATTTCGTTTAAGCGACTAGTGCTGCCTCCCTCGCGCGTACCGCAGACAGATGAGAGGCTCTCAATTTGCACAGACCATATTTAAGTTTTAGAATATAATTTGAGTGGAATTGAAAAACTGAAACCATTTTGCGGGGTTAGGAAGGACGGATATTTCAGAGAGGAATAAGGCTATTTATGTGAAATCTGAAAATACTTGATTTGCCACTAATAAAATTATACCTACACTCTACAGTGTATATTGTAATTAATATTTGTCGTCTATTTTTCCTGACTCATACAATTTGGTTAGTTTCAAGGCTTGAGTGAATAGGTATTTTCTTAGCATGTAACTTACTTCACTCATGACAAAGCGTGTTTGAAGCCTGAAGCTATACCTATATTATAAAACAATGTCGCTTTCCGCTGTCCGTCCCTATGACTTCTTAAATCTGTAAAACTACGCAACGGATTTTGATGCGGTTTTTTTCTAATAGACAGAGTGATTCAAGAGGAAGGTTTCTATATATAATACATGAATAATATGTTAGAAAAACACTGTCAATTTTGGAGGTTTCTAATGTGATGTATAAGGATTGCACCCGTGCGAAGCTGGGGCGGGTCGCTAGTAAAATATATTCTTAAGCATTTGATGTAGTATTTGGAATATATCAACTATATTATTGATATTTTATAGCAATAAATTTGCTCTTTGACTATAAAATATCTTGGGACATTATTCGCACAAGGCCAATCTGATTCAAAATGACATAAAGTCAGCTATAATTTTTTTTGGATTTTCTTTTGGTAGTCATTTTAGTCCAGGTTCCACCGTTCATTTTTGCAATTGATTACGCAAATTTCAAGCAATGTATTAAGCAAATTTTCCCTGAGTTGCTTCATTTTGATGAGACGCCCAACAATGTCTTGTCGACAACTCCCGATCGTGGTAGGTAAAAGGCGTAGAAGGGATCAAATTTGTATTATGTATCAAAATAAATTATCATCTAGTATATACCGCACCTATGTCAATTGCTTGTGTAACATCTTAATGGGCTTAGTAAAAGTTTCCTTTGTGCTTTATACAGTGGTAAATATTTGCCCAAATATGCGCTTAGCTGATACAAGAGCGTTAATCACGCGCCGGAAAACGCCGAAAAATTCCCTAAAAATCTTTCGCTCCCTAACGAGATAAGTTTTGAAGTTACCCCTTTCCTTCATAAATTTGTTTTGCAGATCCGTTAATTGCTTGGGCCGGGGTGTTCCGGGATTTGTGGCTTTTGGCAGGCGTTTTAGTTAGTTTCGTTATCTAATAAACCGTGGTGAACAATAAATATCCCGGGACATTCTTTTTGGGGGAGGTGGGAGGATGGAGAGTGGGGGGAGACACGGATAATCTGATTGTCACGTAAGCAAAGATTTTTGGCAAACTGTAAGTTACACTATTTTTAATACAGTAGAATCGATGTCAATAATCAGATTTGGAAAATAGACAAAATAGACATTTATTTATTTTATTCATTACTAGCTGCCTCCCCGCGGTTTTACCCGCGTAGTTCCCGTTCCCGTGGGAATACAGGGATAAAATATAGCCTATGTTACTCGGGGATAATGTAGCTTTCCAAAGGTGAAAGAATTTTTGAAATCGGTCCAGTAGTTTCGGAGCCTATTCATTACAAACAAACAAACAAACAAACAAACAAACAAATCTTTCCTCTTTATAATATTAGTATAGATTATATTAAATATCACGGTTAAACTTATCTAACTGCATTTTGGTACACACATAGTCTAGAGCCTGAGGAAGGAGCTACTTTTATCCCGGAAAAATTGAACATCCATTGGTACGCGGGTGATACCGCGGGGAGCTACTAGTAAAAGATACAAGTCTGTATTATTAAAAATATACTGTTTAAAATGAAGATTTATATGTGCTTAAAAACGCCAACATAGTATATACGTATATTTTTCCATGATGTAAAGTCAAGGGACAAAGTAGTTTATAAAAAAAATTAACTTGTAACATGAGAAAATCTCCAGGTACATTATTTTGGTGGCATTTCACTTATTTTTACCAGAGTATTCGGTAGATAGGACCATCATACCCTTGTCAAATGTCTTACCAACCCTCTTCTGCCCCCCCCCCCCCACAATGTTATGCTTTGTTTCTTCTTTACATTGTACTTTTGATAATTCAATTAAACGCCGGGAAATATTCTCATACATTTTTTGGAATTAAGTTTTTAAACAAGACATTTTTTTTATTCTTTTATTTTTTTTACATAAGTAATTTGTTTAGAATAACCTATTTATCTATGTTATCACTACGTAGTATAAAACAAAGTCGCTATCCGCCGTCTGTCTGTCCCTATGTATGCTTTGATCTTTAAAACTATGATTTTGACGCGGTTTTTTTCAATAGATAGAGTGATTCCTAAGAAGGTTTTTATGTATAACATTACGCTACGACGAATAGGAGCGGAGCATCAATCAAAACTATTGCAAAAACGGGCAAGTGACGCTAACGAAGTTGCGCGGGTCAACTAGTTCACACTAATATTATAATGGTAAAACTTTGTGAGTGTGTATGTTTGTTACCTCTTCACGTCTAAACAGCAATTTTAATAAAATTTATTATCGAATTAGCTGACCCGGGTATCTTCAATTTTTTCGGGATAAAACCTAGCCTGTGTTATTCCAAAAATTTTTTTCTGTGCCAAATTTCATTGCGTTCCCTTCAACCGTTCTGGCGTGAGAGTAACAAGCATACATAGATTCTTCCAAACTTTCTAATATTAATAGAATTACATATTTTATTTATTTATCACAAAAATATTTTAAAATTAAATATATATATATACAACTTAAAACTAGAATAGAAAAATTAAAATAAATAGAAAATATGTCCCAAATCGCTTCCCTGCGGAAGCGTGCCAAGAATGCTGGCAGCATTACCACGCTGAATTGCTATTGCAATTCTTTGTGCAAAGTATGTGCCAGCCCTCCTGTCACGCGAGGCCTCCACGAGACGATGTGAGACCTCTTTAAAAAGCCGATGAGCCTCTGGTCCCCACGGCCCTAGAGTTTCAACCCCAAATGCCGAAAATATGTTTGTCCTACTAAGGCTAACATATTTGCGGCGCTTGAGGCACTCCTGTTGTGCAGCAGCAGCACCGGGGGCTACGGACGTGTCTGGAAGGTGGGAAGGCGCGAGGGTGTCCACGCATGTGGCGTCCCACACCAGAGGCCTACCCATCTTCCACGGCACCAAAGACATACCATCCGGTCTCCTGCCATCGTCGCGCACCAATCCATTTGGTTCTAAAACAGCTGGTACGCCGGCGGTGACAAGAGCCCGGCGGATTAAGTCATTAAGTGCCGCATGTCGTGATAGCCTACCAGCACTCCTACTACAGGATAGGCCATGGTGACCCAGCTCACCAACATTTTCTCCGCAGGGGCAGCGATGTGGGACATTGCATGCTGTACCTAGTCGGAGGCATACACATATATTAAAAGATGTGTTGTCCATTAAAGTGCCCGTGTTTGTTGATGGTAGAGCATTCAGCCACAGCCCAGACTCCCACTTACTGACGGCTATGAGACGAGCGCGTTCAGCAGAGTTACCAGACGACTGTAAAAGCGAGCCATATGATAACCTACTCAACGGCTCGTCCCACAGTTTTTGTGACTCATTTGAGGATGGAAAATCGGTGCTTGGACAAGCCATTACCCAAGCATTTCTAGCCTCAGACAGGAACGAAACCTCAAAATCACCAAGTGATGGAGTAAGTATATTTCCTATGAGGTTTCGGACACTGTGAACTGAGGAAAGAAAAGCTGGTAGTGAAATACTTGAAATTTTGCGGATCCCTAGGCCTCCGAAACGGATTGGTAAAGAAGCTTGGGTCCATGAGCGATCGTCCAAATTGATGTTTAATATGGTGGTGAGTGTATTTTTTATGATCGTGTCCAAATTAATTAGGATATCTTGACGTTGCCACATATGACTGCTGCGTAATACGTATGTAAATTTAGGAACAAAAAGACAGTGCCGAATAATAAAGTACGCCATATGTGTATGAATTTTGTCTATACGGTCTAAACAATGGTTAAAATTTTGAATTTGATCTTGTATGAATGGAGAAAAAGCTTCTTCAAAAATTGGGGACCCTAGGAGTCGAAGGGAACTCTTGTCAATAACTTTTAAATTTGGAGCCAAAAGGTTGAAATCAGTTATAATATTGGTTTTGGTTTGATAGTCAATACTGTCCGAAAGAAAAAGTTCGCATTTTGAGTAATTCAGTTCTAGACCAACTTTTTGGAGTTCTTGGACAAGATAATTTAAATCAGATAGGACTGCGTCCGCCTCACCACCTAAGGTCCCATCGTCAAGATACCAAACATTCAGTTTTGAATTTAGATTTTTGATAATGGGATGAATTGCTAGACTAAAAATGGCTGGTCCAAGAGGGTCACCCTGTTGGCAACCAACAGCAGATTCTAAAAGGTTATTTTGGTACATTAATTTAGTAGGGGAGCTATAACACTGCCAAAGAAAGTTAAAACAAGAAGGAATTTTATCTTTAATTTCTTTTAACAGGGTGCTCCTATTCACTGAATTAAAGGCATTCTTAACATCCACCTTCAGCAGCACATCGCCTTGTCGGACACTTAAAAAAGTTCGCAAAGAGTGCACTGCAGCTTCACAACCACCCCTTGATCCAAAACCGAGCTGTACTGGTTGAAAATAGGAGGTCAGACCAACAGCTGCTCTACAGCAAACCTTTGCCGCCAGACGACGATACGTAGTGCCAACAGCTATCGGCCTTATCCCCCCATCTTTTTTTTTTAAAGCACATAAATTGGCACCATATAGGATGTCCAGAACGCCCTCATTTACCTTTCCAGATAACATTAGATTAATGAGATCCGTCATGTCCTTCAACAAAGTCTCAGCAGCTTCTCCTGATGTCGTTTGTAAAAGGTCTTTAAGATGCTGAGGTGTGAGTCCGTCGATTCCGCCTGCGGAGCCGTTGCTAAAGGACATGACGCATCCGAGGACATCCTGTGCCGTCACCTGCAAAGTGGAATCAAGGGGTAAAGGCGGGTCCGGAAAGTCAACGTTGGCTGCTGCAAGTGGATGCTTGTCTTTGAGTGCATTGAGAGTGTTAACATCATTGGGAGCCAATATATCGCTGGAGAAAAGAACACGAGCAGCTCCTTTGATATCCCCATCGCTAATTTTTGATTCTACTAATTTTGAAATGCTACTGTTATATCTAAAAGTGGGGCTATTTAAATTTGGAATCTGAATAGGGTTGATACAATTATTTTTAATATTAGCTGTTAAAGTTTTTTTTGGATCCTGGACGTGTAGTATGGAGTAGAATTTAGTTTAAAATAAAATTCACATTTTTCTCTCGTGTAACTGTTTTGCAATCGTTAATAACGCCGATACCTTATTACATTGACGAGCGCACGTCTACTCTCCCCTTCGACCCTCATGCCTAGCCTTCGATGTATCACGGAACTAGCTCCACTGATAGTGTCGTAAGATATTTTTTTATTTTCTTTTATTTATGTATCTATACTAATATTATAAAGGAGTCAAATAAACAAACAAAGAGTTTGTTTGTTTGCTTGACTCCTTTATAATATTAGTATAGATACATAAATAAAAATTGAACGCGCTAATCTCAGGAACTACTGAACCGATTTGAAAAATTCTTACAGCATTAGATAGTCCATTTATCGAGGAAGGCTATAGGCTATATATCATCACGCTATAAATAATAGGAGCGGAGCACCAAAGAATAATGTTTCAAAAATTGACAGCCCGGTTGGCTTTGTGGTTAGTGACCCTGACTCTAAAGCCGCGGGTCGTGGGTTCGAATCCCACCCAGGACAAACATTTGTAAGCATGAATATGTCTGTTTGTTCTGTGTCTGGATGTAAATATTTATAATACGTATGTATTTAAAAGTAGTATATGTAGTATATCAGCTATCTGGTTACCATATCACAAGCTCTGCTTAGTTTGGAATCAGATTGGCCGTGTGTGAAAAATGTCCCAGAATATTTATTTATATAAAAAAAAAAAAAAAAAAAAAATCGGGAGATTTCTTTTCCTGTTGAGAGCTTCCGCTGCGTACGCTGCGTAAACGGTTAAAGTTACGCTCAAATGATGTATGACAGAATTGTTTCCCTTCAAAAGTTCTAAAAAAAAGTCCGCGATAGCATATATCACACTGGAGGGATTAATTTCTCGGTGACAGCATATCATGTGGGTTGATACAGTAAGGGTAGAGACTCGCGATGTCGCTCCATACGCACTAGATGGCGTTGATAGTAGTTTACATCGCGCTATGGTTACGTTCTCACGAAATATGGACGTCTCTGAGCCAACATGAACGTTTCGAATTTTACATTGTTTAAAGAAGACATCGAATAGAATTTTTGTAAACAGTACCTTTAGTTACTGTTATAAATGATCTTTATTCGCCAGGCCGGTTGGCTTTGTGGTTAGTGACCCTGACTTTCAAGCCGCGGGTCGTGCGTGGGTTCGAATTCGAATGCCACCCAGGACAAATATTTGTATGCATGAATATGTATGTCCTGTGTGTGTATGTAAATATCTATATAAGTATGTATTTAAAATTAGTATGTATATATAGTATATCAGCTATCTGGCATAACACAAGCTCACTTTGATGCTTAATTTGGAATCAGATTGGCCGTGTGTGAAAAATGTCACAGGATATTTATTTATTGAACTCAAAATCCGACTGGTGGCTAACTTGTCTTGCTGTCTGTCTACAGGTACAGCTAACTAGCTTCCGCCGCGCGGTTTCACCCGCATTTTTCCCGTTTCCATAGGAATACAGGGATAAAATATAGCCTATGAAGTAACAAATACCGTAGGCCGTACCTTTCTTTTGGTGAATGAATTATTTAGGTCGGTCCAGTAGTTTCGGAGCCTATTCATAAGAGACAAACAAACAATTAAAAAATCTTTTCTCTTTGTTATATTGTGAGTATAGACTAGTAGCTCCCCGTGGTTTCACCCGCGTTCCCGGGGATCTTCCATTTCCCCGCGATACAAGGTAGCCTATGTCCTTTCGCAGGCTCTAAAGTATTTGTGTAGCAAATTTCATTTAAATCGGTTCAGTAGTTTTAGCGTGAAGACAGGACAGACAGACAGAGTTACTTTCGCATTTATAATATTAGTATGGATTATGGAAAGGAATAAGAAATGAAAAAAGATAAAATATTCAATAAATGGAAAGATGTCTCCAACATTCCTAAAGTCACAGTTCAGTGTCTCCCAAAGGTCGTAGTGCACAACCCGGACATCGAACCCACACCCACGTCCCGTATTGAGACAATAAGGAGCTTTATCGAATAGGACCGTCCCTTATCACGAGCTTTTGTTTCAGTGAGAACCAAATTTCAGTGACAAGTCACAATCAGATTGAGCTTTCAGGTGCCTCTGTGCTTTCAGAGCTTTTCAGTTACAGTTAGGATTTGCTTTACATAGTTGAAATATTACGTTTGTACAAGTTCTTTTTGGAAACAAGTTTAGAAAGAAAACATATTTTATTTTAATCACTTTCCCCATATATTATACTAGTGGCTCCGCGCGATTTTACCCGCGTTTCCGGGGGATGATCAGTTTTTTCGGGATAAAAAGTAGCCTAAGTGTTAATCCAAATTTCTGTGTTCCAACTATTATCTAAATTATTTTGGTAGTTTATGCGTAATTGTGATAAAATTTAACACAGAGTTAGAAAATATTTTTGAAAACATACTTATGCTATTATTTATACCGGGAAAAGAATGATCCCTGAAAACGCGGGTGAAACCATGCCGTGCCACTAGTAATGATATACGGCGCATTCTTGTCCCAAATGTATGTTTGTCAGCAAGATTCGTACCTACTTTCGTAGCAACAGAAAATTGTTATTTTTTTTTATGCCACAAGGGTGGCAAATAGGCATACGGTCCCACCTGATGGCGCGTGGTTACCGCAGCCTATGAACGCTTGCAACACCAGGGGCGTCACTCACGCGTTGCCGACCCTGTAAAAATGGACCAACTGTATAGTGAAAGATTAAGTTAAAGTTTCGGACCACAAACGCACTGTAAAGAAACGCTAATGACATTGAAAAGTAAGTTAAAGTTTAAATACGGTTTCGAAAACATCCGCATCGCATCACACAAAAGTTTCGGTACACAAGGTTGCGGCAACAAAACTTTAGTTCATACTCAGCAGGAGTGAGTTTTGAACTGAGTTGCAAAATAAATATGGCGGTACCGAAGACAAGACTTGTTTATGATGTAGGTACCTACTAGTACAGCTGCGCAACGTCTTCGTTATATCATTTGTGTTTCTGCAATTTTTAATGGCGCTCCGCTAACGGTCGTAGCGTGATGTTGTAAAGCATTTCCTTGATAAATGAGCTATCTAACACTTTATTTGTTTTAAAATGTAATTGGATTACTTTTCACTATTATTTACACTAAAAGCACAATGTAGACTAACTCGCACACTCGTATGAATATTTCTATACTAGTGGCTGACAGCGGTTTCAACCGCGTTCCCGGGGGACCCTCAATTTTCCCGGGATAAAAAGTAGTTTACGTTATTCCAGAACGTATTCTAACTCTGGGCCAAATTTCAAGCAGATCCCTTCAGCCGTTTTGGCGTGAAAGTGTAACAAACATACATCCATACTCATAAACTTTCGCATTTATGATATTTGTAGGATAAGTCTAATAAAAATGTTGTGCCTTTTCTCGCGTTTCTATTGTCAAAAATTCATGCACTCAATTCCTACATAATTTGTGATGCAAAAATAAAAGTTACGCTCAAAATAACGAGGACAAAAGTCCCCATTCGCGGCTCCAAGCGGAAATCTCTGCATAAACAACGACGGTGTGATTAATGCGTTAAAATTTAATGGTAACCGACGACAGTGGAGATGTGTGGAATTTTTGTATGTCATACCAGAGTTGCGGTATTTTTGTAAAGGATTTTTGTGACTACCTAAATACTGTGGCCTTGGTATGCTAGTAGGACTGTTTCCTTCTTGATAGAAGAAGAATAATAAAATGAAATGAAATATATTTCCTAGATGACCCGCGAACCTTTGTTATCGTCACGTTCATCATCATCAACAGCTCATATACGTCTCCACCGAGGAGCTCGAGCCTCCCCTAACATCGAGGGGGTATAGGCTATAGTCCACCACGCGGGCCTAGTGCGGATTGGCGGACTTCGCATGCCTTTAATTGTGACATCTCAGGCATACAGGTTTCCTCACGATGTTTTCCTTCACCGAAAGCCAGTGGTGTGAATCCGTACGTAAGTTTTTTATAAACTCAGAGGTACGGGCCAGGGATTTGAACCGGCACCCTCACGATCGTGAGTCGGTGCGTTCCCACCTG
The DNA here is from genome assembly GCA_905147785.2 of Thyatira batis. Taxonomy (NCBI): domain Eukaryota; kingdom Metazoa; phylum Arthropoda; class Insecta; order Lepidoptera; family Drepanidae; genus Thyatira; species Thyatira batis. The sequence goes on from LR990485.1 coordinate 753,965, forward strand.
AGCCACCACGGCCTTTTCACATGTCACGTTATCCATGTTTCATTGATGCTCCGCTCCTATTGATTATAGCGTGATCATCACCAATCGTGACCCATCCAACGCAAAATTTTAAGTCTTCATATCAATTTGAAGGGTAAACAATGAAATTTCTCACAGAGTTAAAATTAATAATAGCAGAAAGGGTTTCTTTTTATGTGTTGGTAGGCAAACGAAGAGACGTATCGCCTGATGGTAAGCGATTACCGCCGCCCATGGACACCCGCAACACCAGAGGAGCCACAAGTGCGTTGCCAACAAACCAAAAAGGCCAACAAGGCTGCTAGTTACATTAAGGATCCTAAGAACGCAGGTGAAACCGCAGTACCCTATTATTTGTGACGTGCTAATTTCACATGTGCATTTTTCACCGACAACTCATCAATGGTACCCAGTTTTTGGTCTTATAATGTCATCGCCTACTTCTGGTTTTTTTTGGGGACTTGAAGGTGTTAGCCTCTGATGGCTGTTACACCTTTACGCGGACAATCGGTGAGCGCTGAGGGCTCTCAACCGTCCCACCTCCACTGGTTTCCGTTGCTCCTTCACTCTACTTGTGTTAAGCACGATGCTCAATCGATACTTCATTACAATCGCTTTAAACGCTAAGTTGTCTCACTTACATTACTTAACGGTTTACGTGGGTTCGATTACCGTTAAATTTATTACCCACAAGTTGAAGCCGGTGTTCTAATACTTAGTTAAAACAACGGAATATAATTTAAGTTTTGCTACTTGAAATAATGTTTTAGTAAACGGGGTTTTATTGAAGTAAAATAAATAAATATCCTGGGACATTTTTCACACACGGCCAATCTGATTCCAAACTAAGCAGAGCTTGTGATATGGTAACCAGACAGCTGATATACTACGTATACTACGTTTAAAGTAAGTAGATATTTTACATCCAGATACAGAAAAAACAGACATATTCATGCATACAAATGTTTGTCCTGTGTGGGATTCGAACCCACGACCCGTGGCTTGAGAGTCAGGGTCACTAACCGCAAAGCCAACCGGGCTGTCAAATATAATTGGATAAAGATTACTCTAGAATATTTTCTGTTAAAGTTTAATCTAAATCCCTTCAGACAGACCCTGGTAGAGTAACAGACCTAATCTTATGCCACATCAAAAAACGTACATATTTATTTATAAGCTCTGAAATGATATACACAGTTATTGTCATGTTTTCCGCCAATCTCATATTACGGAAAATTATTTCCGTTTTCTGCTAATGAGGTCCTTATATCTCGTTATTTATCCTACTCCCTACTTATATTATACTAGCTGCCTCCCCGCGGTTTTACCCGCGTAGTTCCAGTTCCCGTGGGAACACAGGGATAAAATATAGCATATGTTACTCGGGGATAATGTAGCTTTCCAAAGGTGAAAGAATTTTTGAAATCGGTCCAGTAGTTTCGGAGCCTATTCATTACAAACAAACAAACAAATAAACAAATCTTTCCTCTTTATAATATTAGTATAGAAATGCGAAAGTTTGTGAGTATGTAGGTATATATTGGAACTGTGTAAACAAACAACGCCCTTTGTCTTATAAAAAGAAAACGTAGTTCGATTTTCTAAACACATCCTGCGTCACTGTCAATATCATTGTAATAATGACTTGAATGAATCGACAGCCCGGTTGGCTTTGTGGTTAGTGACCCTGACTCTCAAGCCGCGGGTCGTGGGTTCGAATCCCACCAAGGACAGACATTTGTATGCATGAATATGTCTGTTTGTCCTGTGTCTGGATGTGAATATCTATATAAGTATGTATTTAAAAGTAGTATATGTAGTATATCAGCTGTCTGATTACCATATCACAAGCTCTGCTTAGTTTGGAATCAGATTGGCCGTGTGTGAAAAATGTCCCAGGATATTTATTATTCTTATTATATAATGTCTTTGCAATAAACCGCAGTTTTATTTGTTCAATCTAATATTTGTATTATTTCCTACAGTATGGTATGGATGTATGTTTTTACTCATTAACGCAAAAACTATTGAACGGATTTAGATGAAATTTGGAGCACCAGAACTCTGCTGTAGATTCTACTTATATAATAAAAGAAGAAATAAAGAAAATACATTTATTTGTAAACTAGTGTAGCAGGCAGACTTCGTTCTGCCCACCAGCGCCACCTACCGGGTCCAAGTATATGTAAGCTATCCTATCTCTCAAGTTGGATCGAACTGCACATGGTGTGCGAATTTTATAATAATCGGTTAAGTGGTTTATGAATCCATTGAGGACAAACATTGTGACACGAGATTTATATACATATATTAAGATTTATTATAAAAAAACAGATATACAGTAGGTACATAGAAGAAAAAGCGAAAGTTTGTGATATGTACGGATACAGAACAGTTGAAGGAATCGCGAATAAATTTGGTACAGAGTTAGAATATGGACTACTAACATAGTCTACTTGTTATCCCGGAAAAATGACCTCTCTAAGGGACGCGGCTGAAACCGCGGGGATACACTAGTATTATCATATGGGTATTAGAAATGTCGAAGCAAATAGTGTATTATGTTAATCTCGACCGACTGATTGAGAGTATGTCTGTTTGTAGTATGTATCTAAAAAAACGTAGTCTATGTAGTATATCAGCTATCTAGTTACCATAACACAAGCACAATTTGAAGCTTACTTTGGAATCCGATTTGGCTATGTCAAAGATGTCTCAGGATATTTATTTATTAATATTATATGGGTATGTCGAAGTAAATTGTGTATTAAGCTAATCTCGAGCAAGTGGGTGGGTCTCCCGGCGTCTTGTGGCGTACAAAGGGAATCAATACCCCAAATAACGAGCCTGCCCTAATCCCTAGGTCAGCGGATTATAGGTTCAAGTCCCCGTCTCAATTTGCTCTAATTATTGAATCCTGTATGATCCTTCGAATAATCAAAGGCCAAACGGTTTGAAGATAATCCTAATGTTATAAATGAGAATGTTTGTTTGTCTCTCTAGCCTAAAACATGAATAAACATTTATTACTACATAAACACCTTTTTGCTAATACACAAAATTACATTTAAATATCTTAAAGTGTAAATGCAGATCCAGCTAATTTAGAAGTCGTTGTATCAACGATCCCCACACTAGGCCAAGCTTGTATCGTGGAGGCCTGTTTACGATTTCTTTAAAAACAAATTTAGACCGCAGCTGACAATAAATGGAAAACACTGAAATGATTTTGAAAAGTCTTTCTTCAGTGGTAAACTATTATATTATTACCTATTATATTAATATTATAGAATTGGTTATATTTTATCTCCGTATAGCTTAAGGAGCGGGTGAAATCGCGGGGCGGTAGCTAGTGTTAAATTATTAAACTAATTTTGACCGTAATATTATTTCAATAATCATATTTTGTTTTTATTCATGTAATTATTTTCGCAATATTGAAAGTCATTTTGCAAGCTAGTTTGGTACCTACTTGTACGGGGACAAAATTTTCGCCAGATGAAATATTAGCTCAAAACACATACTAGCCACCGTCCTGTGGTTTCCCCCGCCTTATAAATAATAATAAATAAATATCATGGGACATTTTTTTACACACGGATCTGATTCCAAAGTAAGCAGAGCTTGTGGTATGGTAACCAGATAGCTGATATACTACTTTAAAATACATAATATATCATAGATATTTACATCCAGACCTGTCAAAGCATTCCTGGCATTCCGAAAGGATAGAAACAGCCCACACTCGAGATTAAGAGCTTTAAAGCTAAGAGCTTGTAGCCAGACAGCTTGTATATTACTTACATTATTTTAAATACCTACATACTTATATGGACATATTTATTCGAACATAGAAAAGACAGTGTCTGGAATTTGGTTGGTTGAAAGTCAAGGTCGCTGACCACAGCCAGCTAAGTGAAAGTGTTCAAGTAATTTCATTTTTATATTCATGTCTAAAGTCCCTTTATGGACGCGTTTCAGTAAGTAAGTAAAGCTTGTTAACAACTATACAAAATTCTTCATAGAATTATATTGAATCTATCAAATATTTCTCGGGTCTTTTTATATAATATGTAAATAAATATTATATTATGCCTTTGATGGTACATTCAGATAATGTCATACAAAATCTTCACTTTTACACGTTTTTTTTGCTTTTAAGCAAATAAATGTTATTCTTTACAATTGTTTTTTGCAAATCTATACTATCAAATTATAAAGCTTAAGAGTTTGTATAGTTGATGGTGCTCTCAGGAACTACTAGTTTGAATCAAAAATTATTTAAGTATTACGTAGCTCATTTATCAAGGAATACAATATTACGCTTCGGTTAATAGGAGCTGGGCATTCATGACAAATGTTGCAAAATCGAGGAAGATGTAATAAGCCTATCAGCTAGTAAGTTAATATATATTTTTTTTATACCACAAAGGTGGCAAACAGACATACGGTCCGCCTGATGGGAAGCGGTCACCGCAGCCTATGGACGCTTGCAACACTAGGGGCGTCACTCACGCGTTGCCGACCCTGTAAAAATCTCTTCACTCCTTCTTGAAGAACCCCATACTGTACTCCATTGGGAATACCATGGAAGGGAGCTCATTCCACAACCTGAGTTAATATAATTAATATAAGTTTTAACATATCTTAGTGCTTATTTATGTCTGTTTGTTCTGTGTCTGGACGTAAATATCTATATAAGTATGTATTTAAAAGTAGTATATCAGCTATCTGGTTACCATATCACGAGCTCTGCTTAGTTTGGAATCAGATTGGCCGTGTGTGAAAAATGTCCCAGGTTTTAAAAGGGTGTCCTTGCACATTCCTTATCTGATCTCAAACTAAGCTGATACTACTATGGTAACCAGATAGCTGACACATATGATACTTCTTGTTTTTAAGATTTGTAGCTTTTTGTTTGAGGGCCCTAATATGATACTTATGAAGGTCAAAGCTACGGAAACAACTAACGGTTAGGAAGGCAATCCTCGACGGAAAATATCGGCAAGGGTCAGCAAGTATCTTTTTTCATGTAAGTACATTAGGTTGTTCACATTTATTTGCTAAATACATATACATTGACAGCCGGTTGGCTTTGTGGTTAGTGACCCTGACTATCAAGCCGCCGTGGGTTCGAATCCCACCCAGGACAAACATTTGTATGCACGAATATGTCTGTTTGTTCTGATGTAATCACTACATAGTATAAAACAAAGTCGCTATCCGCCGTCTGTCTGTCCCTATGTATGCTTAGATATTTAAAACTACGCAACGGATTTTGATGCGGTTTTTAATAGATTGAGTGATTCTTAAGAAAAGTTTTTATGTATAAATTATTGCGCTATGACGAATAGGAGCGGAGCATCAATCAAAACTGTTGCAAAAACGGGCAAGTGATGCTAAAGAAGTTTCGCGGGTCAACTAGTAATCAAGTACATATGTATTTAAAAGCCAACCGGTCTGTCAATAATATAGAAGAAGAAGAAGAAGAAGAAAAATATTTATTGACAGCAGACATTATAACGATTACATAAAAACAAATTACATAAAATTAAACATAATAAAAACAAATCAATAGGAAATAAGCGGTAGGAGTGCTGTCAAAGGGGGACCAGCTCAGCATGTGCTGCTGTGGACAACAGCGCTGATTTTCAGCTGGCACCTTAAATATTAATACTATTTAGAGATATATATAGTATAGATTCGATGTGACAATTTCGCCTCTGATCATAATGAGTTAGTGAACGCTATTTGATTGTAGCGGCCATATTGTATTTGCATATTGACTGACTGATACTCGTGTCCTTGCTGTACTGACCCAAATTGACCTTTATTGCACTTGGTTGTGTTTGAACTAAGATCCAATAGCGACTGATAGCGTCAATGAGGAGATATGGAAATAAATATTGTGGGGACATTTTTCACACACGGCCAATCTGGTTCCAAAGTAAGCTTCAAATGAAGCTTGTGTTATAGTAACCAGATAGCTGATATACTACATGTAATACTTTTAAATACTACATGTAGTATATCAGCATATATACATGTAGTATATATATATCAATATTATAGATATTTACATCCAGACACAGAACAAACAGACATATTCATGCATACAAATGTTTGTCCTGGGTGGGATTTGAAATGAAGTATCAGATGACAGAAGTTTTTAGTACTGTACCTATTTAGGTTTTTTTGGGAAATTTATCTACACTAATAGGATTTTTTTGTCTTTGTTTGTTTATAACAAGTACGCTCAGAAACTACCGGATTCATTCACCAATGGAAAGCTACATTATTTACAGTTACATAGACTATATTTTATCCCCGTATACCTACGGGAACGGGAACTACGAAGCTAGTAATCAAATAACTGAGAACCTATGAACCTCATTGTTTATGTGATCTGTGACCTCATATTTGATCAATGTTCGGTTTCATCCATACATCTATCTAGTATTAACTCTAGATACACTATAAAGAAAACCTACGACATGAACGTTAGAGTCTGACTATTCATAAGTGCTTTGCATATTGGCCTATTTGAATAAAAATTTTTTTGATTTGATTTGATTTGATTTGTCGTAATGTCTTTTATCTAATTGGTAGAAGATTGACACAGTTTACTCAAGATATAAATGTAGATAGATATAACTAAGTATATAGCCGAACACTGTCTCTTAAGATACAGGTTACCCTAGTTTAAGAGGCAGGGTTGTAATTTTTTGTGTACAGATTTCTGCACCGTATAATCTAATATTAAAACCTGTCACGTTTTCCATATATTAATTTATTGTAATGTTAAAAAAAAACTTAAATCTTCATGATTTTTCTTTCATTTAATAACATCGGCAAATCTTTCAATGCAAACAAGCCTTAAGAAATGCGTGTACCAAATATTCATCAATACGACTCAAGGCTTTGAACAGAGCTTTTATGAAAAAATATCGAAAAGACATTAAGTACGAAAGTAATGATTCCGTAGAAATAAATTTCGCGTTAGAAGCTAAAAGCCTTTTTGCTGTTTCTTCAATTATTTTTTGACAATCACACCCATCTGTCAAATACATAAATGATTTGTGATTTCAACAAAAAATATAATATTTATACGAAAAAAATACATTTTTCTAACAACAATATAAAAAGCTTGCAAGTGAATTAATTTGACATATTTTACCTTTTTTCGACTCTCAGCTCTCAGATCTATGGGGAATCTATACTATGATCTTTTATATGGATCTCAGTCGTTTACCTACGTGTGACTTCACATACACAGCGCAAAAAGCTTCAGTAAACAACTTAACCTTTCACTATATAAAATCTATATATATATAATAAAGTCCCCGCCCCTGTCTGTCTGAACGCGATGAACACAAAAACTACTGAACAGGACAAAGACATGTAGTCGGATGAATATTGTTGATATTATAAGATTTCCATAGAGAATTGAACCTTAAACCAATCTGAGGGCTTACTCCCGAAAACGTTTCGAATTTGATTTTGTTTTGATTTCAATTTGAACTCCTATTGGTAAATCCCGAACCAAAAAATTTCATCTTGAACTCCTATTGGTTAATCCCGAACCAATACGAATAAAAAATCAAGATGGCCATGGCTAAGATTGACATGTATTCGAACGGGGTGTTTGACGTTTTTTAGAATTATAAAATAAGTTGTGTGTTTATGGTTAGTCTCTTCAGAAATAAATAAATATTCAATTCTTTATTTTTTTGTAAAACGAAATCTTGTAAATTATATGTATTTTTTTAGATTAGGTAGATTTCGTATAAATTTATCCTAGATGTGATAACTCGATCCTGAAAAAGTACCTTTTTACTGATCGTGTATTTTGACGTTTAAAGTCGTTCCTGCCATTTTATTCACAAATGTCAAATAGTCCCAGCAGTACGGATTTTTCGATTCGGTTTTGATTGTAACGAAATTCTTGATCAAAGTTAGTTCCAAAAAGTGTCACCGCACGATCGTGCGCTAGAATCGCTATCAAAAATGTATGAAATGACATTTATTCGATTAGAACTCGTTTCTCGAAAGCGTCGGGAGTAAGCCCTCTGTTTCCAAGACAGATGACGGTAACCAAAAAACTAACTAAAGTTTATTCATATAAACTATTTTACACGCAAATCTCTGAAAGTACCGGTACATATTGAAATATTATTTTACTGTTTTATAGCCGATTTATTGAAGAAGGCTATAGACTAGATCATATCACGCTTCGACCAATAGACGCGGAGTATTAATGAAATGAAATATATTTATTAATTCAAATAGGCCTTCACAGGCACTTATGAAACGTCGATTCTAATGCTCGGGTCGGAAGGTTGCTTATATTAATGCAAGATATTGCACAAACGAGTTCATAGTACACGTAGTTTATAATATTACCAGGATTCGATTAAGACTATAAAATAAATATATTTATACTGAGTTCGAAAATACTGTGTCAATATATTACAGAGATGTTAAGAACAAGGGCTTTCTTTACTTTGCCCGAACAAACAACTCGTGCATTTGATACAAACATCGTTAAGTTTCGCGATCATAGTAATCGGACCTCTCGCTTTATTACACTGGTACAAAAGAGACAGAGCATAGAAACATTGTCATGATAGCTACATGATAACACCCAACCAATTCCGATGGGACGTCACGAGTTTATTTTGCATCTTTTTAATATGGAGATGTGTGAAAAATTACAATGTTTTTTTTCTGTAGCGTTGAGTTAATTTTAGACGTTATAGTTAAAGATGTAAGGTTGAATTTTGAATGGATTGCTTTATAGAAATACATTTTCACCACAAACCTGTAATTTAGATGTCAGGATTATGTATTTCGCGTAGTGATGGGATTCTTCCCGGGAAAGAACCCAAAATGGGAAGATTGAGGGAAAGAACCCGAGGAAGATTCCCAAATGGGAAAGTATTCGGGTTTTTTCATTTTTAGCAATGTAACAAATAGGTAATGTGTAGATACATGTATATATCAAATAGTACGTACTATCTAAGTACTATTACTACTAGTTTGAGCTAATTTAGTTGGGTATTTTTTAATTCTTAGAAACAAAACACGTGCATGCAGTAAAGTCAAAACCCGCTTCTTCATACCTGTCTGTTTCTGTGTGTTCATCCGCTTTGAGCGACAAGTAGTGATGGGATTTTACCTGGGAAAGAACCCAAAATAGGAATATTAAGAGAAGAACCCGAGGAAAATTCCCAAATGGGAAAGTATTCGGGTTTTTTCATATTTAGCGATGTTACAAATATGTTATGTGTAGTATATATCAAATAGTACGTACTATTTAAGTACTATTACTACTAGTTAGAGCTAATCTAACTTTGTTTATTTTAAAAAAATCAATAAATACGTCAAAACCGTTTACTGCGACATCGCTTAGAACATCATACCGGTTATATCAACCTAGAACAAAGGTCCCGGTTGAATGCTATATGACCGCCTTATCAAAAATATTTACGACATTGCTAATAACGATATACCTCATTAAACGACTACATTTAACTAATATTTCGGAGAATACAATTTTCTACTATTAACAGATCTACTGTTAATAGTAGAAAATTGTATTAAACTACTGGAACCTATAACAGATACTATTTTCAAACTCGAAGGCAGTGGAATACTTATAAATGAAGTTTATATGGCCTTCAAAGATATTAAGTCCACATTTAATTTTGCATTTCCGGACATATCCATTCTAAATGAGCATCACAAACAAGATATAAAAAATGCTGTAATTTGCTGAACAAATAAATGTTTGACACCCATTTATTATGCTGCATATTTATTGGATCCAAGACAGCAAGGCATTGAATTAGAAGAAGAACACGAAGTGGATGGAGTGTATACACGACGTTAACCAATCGCACAATATTGTCGTTGGTGTTTATTTATCCAATTATAGAGCTAAATAGGGTTTATAGAGTAGACCATTTATATGGAAGGATGTCACCGATATGGACCTAGTAGTTTGGTCGAGAGGACTCTGCAGTTCCAAATTGTTGAGTAGGGTTGCAGTACGGATTCTAACTGCTCCCTGTACTTCAGCAGCCACAGAACGATTGTTTAGCACGCACGTCCATATACATAGTCGCAAAAAAAACAGATTGACTACAGACAGGGCAGCAAAAATACCTTTTATTTCATACAATTGGAACCTGTTTCATAAACACAAAGATCATGACAATGATGACGAGCCAATATCTACGAGGGCTGCACTAAAAGTATAAGAATGGAATATTTCCACCATTCCTGTCATATTAAAATCTTTTAAATTGAAAAGTCTTTGGTTTTACAAATTGAATACCATTTATTTATTTAAAAAACGATTCTCGGTCTTGTCACAAGGTTTTGTCAAACTTGTTTAGTCGTTGAGAAAATGGACTCGAGAAAATTCAAGAACGATGATTTATTATGACTTTCGAAGTGGTTTAACACAAAAACAGTGTGTTGACCGGATGATATCTACATTTGGTGATGAAGCCCCATCCAAAACCACAATTCATCGCTGGTTTGCTGAATTTCAACGGACGTATCAAGTTCAGTGATGATCCTCGTCAAGGTCGTCCAAAAACTGCAGTCACCCAAGAAAACGTTGATGCTGAGCGTAAGCTGATTGAAGAAGATCGACATTTGATATACTACGAAATTCAGGCAACTCTAGACATTGAAATGAGTCAAATACAAATAATCTTGCATGAACAATTAGGTGTAAAATATTTGTTTTCCCGATGGATACCGCATTCGCTCTATAAAGAGCAAAAAGCGGCTCGTGTTACTTGGTGCGTCAGAACTTTCGAAAGACACGCAGGATCCTCAAATGCTATATAAAACATCGCATCAGGTGACGAATCCTGGATATACGCGTACGAACCCGAAACAAAAACCAGTCTCGAGTTTGAGTGTTCGAAAATGAGTAAAGCCAACAAAAATTGTTCGTTCACGGAGTGTTGCAAAAAAAAAGGTGGGTACGTTTGTCTCCAAAACTGGCCATGTTGCGACTATTCCTCTTGACGGACAAAGAACGGTAAATGCAGAACGGTATGCTAGCATTTATTTGCCACAGTTCGTTTCTGAACTCCGTCCTCAGTTTTTTCGATGGACCAAGCTGCGGCTCAGCATCTGATCAGCTTTCTGAATTGAACATCAGTGTGAGAACTGGAGAAGGAAGGGGTGTTAATGTCGGCGATCAACAATAAAAGCACACTGCAGAACACTACAGCACTGCTTTTCGACATCCACACATCGCTCCACAAAAAGAAACGGTTTGCTCGAGTTTCTGAACATTTTCACTTATAACTTTTTCATTTCTAGTTCTACGACAAAAAGTTACTGAACCAAAGTTTTAGAGAATTTAATTTGCAACAAAAAATGTTACCAATTTTTTTAAATCAAATGAATAGTTTAAGAGATATATCGTATAAACCATTTCAATTGAAAAAACCCGTCCATTGGGTTTCTTCCCACGTAAACACCCGGTTCTTTCCCATTTGGGAATAAACCCGGGTTAATTCCTTTCGGGTTTATTCCCACCGCCCATCTCTAATTTCGCGTCTCAAGCAGCAAAAATGTGAATAAAAATAAACGTAAATCAAACATAATGTCAAAACGAACTCTAGAGGTACTCTGGTATCTCTCATAGCAACGGATACTGTAATTACGATGAGATAAAGGAAAAACAGAAGAAAGTAATGTAATTTATTACCGCGTATTCATAAAGGGACGATCTAGATTTATTACCTTGGAAGTTTTATTTATCCGAGGTGGCTTATTGCTTTAGGTATCGATGTTAAAGAAATTGGATAAACAGGTGCTTTTTTTTATACCACTAAGGTGGCAAACAAGCATACGGTCCCACCTGATGGGAAGCGGTTACAAGGTTTTTTTTTTTTTTTTTATACATTTTTCACACACGGCCAATCTGATTCCAAACTAAGCAGAGCTTGTGATATGGTAACCAGATAGCTGATATACTACATATATGTACTAATTTTTAAATACATACTTATATAGATATTTAGGTACATCCAGACACAGGACAAACAGACATATTCATTCATACAAATGTTTGTCCTGGGTGGGATTCGAAGGTTATGAATGCTTGCAACACCAGGGGCGTCACTCACGCGTTGCCGACCCTATAATACTTCACTCCCTTCTTGAAGAACCCCATGCTGTACTTCATTGGGAATACCATGGCGGGGAGCTCATTCCACAACCTGAGTGTCCGCAGTAGGAGGCTCCATCTTACTCCTACCTTCCTCGCGTGTTTTGTTGGCAATTAACTTAGTATAGGTATAATAGGACTTAGGGTTTAAGTTAGTAGGGGTAGGGTCATGCAAACAACATCAAAAATAGCAAATTGTATGAAATTTACCTTTTGATGTTTTCGTTAGTGGTGCCGAAGACATACCTGGAAAATGAAAAAAGTATTTATAAAACATTGGTTTAAAAATAAAACTATCAAAATTATTTTGTGAATTTTCATAACATTTTTCATTTTTTTAATAGTTGCATGTGGTAAGCTATTTAATTTAAATCTGATTTTATGCTACTTATGTTATATGTCCATAAAGGCTACTACATAGGTATATTCAGTTGCAATTCGCAGAAGCAGCATACAGGTGTATTGATAACAATAATATATTTTTATTTATTTATTTATTCTTTATTGTACACCACAAGTTACATAAAAATATCCAAAAACATAATAATAATACAAAATTACGTGCATAGTACAATGGGCGGTCTTATCGCTAAAAGCGATCTCTTCCAGACAACCTTTACATGGACTTAACGATCGGAAATACAGTAGCTGTCGTCGGCGCACTTAATATAAAAGTATGTGAAAAAGGTATCATATATGAATGTACCTAATTTATATATAATTTTGTTATGGTGTCGAATTGGTACACCTAGGCTGTAAATATAACATAAGTAAATAAATTAATAAATAAAATAAATATATGATGTCTTATTTCTGTAAAAGCGTATAACATCCTAGGCTTCGACATCGCTCATCCCAGAGTGTGTCTAAACCTAAGCTCATTTGATTAAAAAAAATGTTACATTAACCATTACCATATTACAACCTCATTAAAATCTAAAAATGAAAAAAACCGCATCTAAATAAAACCCATACTATTATACTGGTGCTAATTAGCAAGGATTTTCTTTTTGAAAATAGCAGAAGAAGCTGTCACCAGAACTCGAGATAACACGCAGTGAAAAGCCTTGATTCAAAGGTATAAGAAGGATCTTGTATATTTGCCAACATCGAGACAAGGTGTAGAGAAACGAACTAAAAATCAAACACAAAGAATAAAGCTGATACAAATAGAATAAAACGCCGAGGTGCCGTCAAAGAGGTCTTTATGATCCAATCTTTGTAGGAGTATTTTAACATTTCTTTTCCTCATACAATAAGATTTGTGTATCACTACATATTATAAAACAAAGTCGCTTTCCGCTGTCTGTCCCTATGCCTTTATAACTACGCAACGGATTTTGAAGCGGGTCTTTAATAGATAAAGTGATTTAAGGGGAAGGTTTTTATATACAATACATGCAGAATATGTTAGAGAAACACTGAAAATTTTCGGTTATCTATGAGCATAGATCATCTATACCACTTGACCGATGTAAATAATTATTTCTTCATCATAAAACTTAATTATTAGGGAGTAACATAAGCTATACATATATCTCCTGATATTCTTCATACGGGAACGGGAGACTGCGGGACAGATCCAACTATTAAATAACCAATTCTACGATTAACATAATAATATAAGGTTCAAAATTACGTACGTTTTTAAACATGTAGGTACTTATTCACTAAAACATACACACTCGCTAAACTAAAGATAATTGAAACACATCTCGACTGCAGTCCTGCAGACAACTGCGCCGTAGTTAAAAGGAACAATTAAAACAACAAAGGGAAAACCTGCCGGTTCAGACTGGTGATCCCGTAACTACAATGGTTCGGTACATCACCGCCCCATCCTCTATCCCTCTCGTTAGCTATCCAGCGGAGTGAGAGAGCATAGTTACCGGGTCGCGGTGCAATGAGGCTTGTATTAGGTAAGGGCAGGAAAAACGCAAGCGAAGTCTTTGCAACGTCTGCTCCTGTAGTATAGTGAGGTACACCGCAAGGTACTAATGTAACTCATATTTTTCTCGTCTCAAAAAACTTAATTTACTGGCCTCCAAACTTCATAGAAATAACCATTTATACTTGGCCTGTTTTTAGAGTCACTTTTAGTTTAGTTCTTTTATAGAAGGTAAGGGAAACCTAATATATTTTACTAGATGGTGTCTCGCAGCGTAATATGACACTGGAGTGTTTGGACCACAGACCTATAATCTAACTAGATCACCTCAATTTGTATGAAGACCAACCGTGTCACGGTCTTTGACGTCCGTACATTTAAAATAGTCCTGGTGATCTGCAACACAGGTTTTACCTACAGCAGACACCAGTCCCTATAATATAAATAATAAATATCCTGGGACATTTTTCACACACGGCCAATCTGATTCCAAAGTAAGCTTCAAAGAGAGCTTGTGTTATGGTAACCAGATAGCTGATATACTACATATAATATATTTTTTAAATACATACATATCATAGATATTTACATCCAGACACAGGACAAACAGACATATTCATGCATACAAATGTTTGTCCTGGGTGGGATCCGAACCCATGACCCGCGGCTTGAAAGTCAGGGTCACTAACCACAAAGCCAACCGGGCTGTCCGATATTATTTTTAGATTAGATACATACCTACAAGTGTAACTGTAATAGATTTAAAAGAAAATATATGTATAGCTTGTCAGCCAACAAATCTACACTAATATTATAAAGACGAAAGATTTGCATTTTTGTATGTAACGAATAAACTCAAAAAGTACTGGACCGATTTTAAAAATTCATTTTTCATTAGTAAGCTCCATTATCATTGAGTAACATAGGCTATATTTTATCCCTGTATTCCCACGGGAACGGGAACTACGCGGGTAAAACCGCGCGAAGGCAGCTAGTAAAAATTAAATTAAATTATGGTTAGTGGTTTTTGACACGCGATGTACATACACTCGCGACGTCTAGTTAGATTATAGTTCTGTGGTTTTGAAATATACCTAGAAATAGTGACTATTTTGTTGGAGCTGAGTATTTTAGTGATGTAACGTCTGTTTTTATTTCCCAAAGATATGTTTTAAAGTAAAATTATAATGTTATGCAATCTATACGAATATTATTACAGTTATTATATATGTGGCTTCCCGTGGCTTTGCCCGCGTTCCCGAGAGATCTTCAATTTTCCCGGGATAAAAAGTAGCCTATGTCCTTTCTCAGGGTCTGGATTATCTCTGTACCAAATTTTATTCAAATCGGTTCAGTAGTTTTAGCGTGAAAGCGTAACATACAGACAGACAGAGTTACTTTCGCATTTATAATGTTAAGTATGGATATGCATGTTCAGTGTTTGCTCTGGTTTAAAGTTTAATTGATACTATGTTAAATACGTAGTAAATACTTGCTAAGTTGTCTATTTTTCAGTAGAAGGCTGACTTCCGTACTGGTAGTACCTTCAGTAGTTTTGATCTTCATAAGTTCCGTTTTAGAGCTTAAACTGAATAGATAGCTTTGGACTTTGTATTAAAGACACATAAAGTTTTAAAAAAAAATTGCCGTGTGTGAAAAATGTCCCAGAATATTTATTTTTATAATTATTATTATGTCTGAGTGTTGTTTTTCGATTTCAATCAATATTCTAAACATTTTATTATCTACTAGCTGCCTCCGCATGGTTTTACCCGCATAGTTCCCGTTCCCTTGGGAATACAGGGATAAAATATAGCCTATGTTACTCAGTGATAGTGTAGCTTTCTAATGAAAAAAGAATTATTAAAATCGGTCCAGTACTTTTTGAGTTTATTCGTTACATACAAAATTACAACGCTTTCCTCTTTATAATATTAGTGTAGATAACCGAGTGTCAAAGGCAAATTTTCTATGACCCAGATACGCGGGTGAATCCGCAAGCAATAGTTAGTGTACAATAAAATTGCAATTAATAAGTGAAATCAGTTAAAGTGCACAAACCAATCAACTGCAACGATCCTGTCCAACAATAGAAAATAATTTCATAATTAAAAATTTCTAGCTCAAATTTTCAATTTCATTCTGCGGCGTTCGCGTTGGTCGGATATCGGGAAACTATTATTACCCGGACGGAGATTGTGTCTGACAGGGTGAAGTCCGCAATTTCGGACACCGGACACCGGACGGACCGGACAGCTAAGATCGAGTCCGGAACGACCGCGACCGGCCGTATTGCCGGACCATTTAACACGTCCCGTTAAATGCCTCCAGGTCTTATAATAGTTTTAGGATTAAAGGGTTCTAGTCTAGGTTACTAAGTGTTAGACCGGTTATTTAAGTGCTTGAAAACTGTTATTAAATATTCATGATTCTTATTCATTTATTCAGTTTAGTCTCTAGGGCTTATTTAAAGGGCAATGCTACTACTGGATTGGAGTCTGCCTTAAACTGAGATGAACTGACGAAAACCTTTGGAAGAATTCTTATACATATTATGAATTCTTGTATCAAATCTTATAGCTGAATTTGAAACCAGATTCAAATGGTTATGCTGAAATTTTGTGTACTTGTTTAGTTTGACTGATGATAAATAAGTTAACATTATGAAATATTATGTCTATAAGTAACTTTATCTGCGTTACATTTCCCCCCTTTTTTGATCAAAATCAGCAATTTTAATTGATATTGAGCACCCATTAGTCGCAGTTACCAATCGTGGTGGACTCTGGCCTAAAATCTTGTCGATGTTAGGGGAGGCTCGAAAGGTGTTAGCCTCAGATGGCTTTTACACCGTTACGTGGACTTTTTCGGTGAGCGCAGAGGGCTCTCGAAGCAGGCTCGAACTCCTCATTGAAGACGTATATGAGGTAATGATGATGAATATCTGCCTAACGATAGCCGGACTTAAAAGCCAAAAAACTATTTTAAGCTGTGCATGCTTACCACTCGCAGTCTCATCTACACATATAAAAGTGTAAAAGTACAGTTAAAACAAAAAGGAACTAGCCGTTTTACATAACTCCTCGGGATATTTAAATTCGAATAGCGTTGCTTGAAATCAAATTCCATTCAGTTCCGTTCAGTTGTTTTATTTTCTTCTTTCGATTTCAACGATCGAGCGGACACCGCTTTTTATAAAAACAAAGACCCTCGGACATTCTTTGCACCCAGCCAATTTGATTTTACAGTAAGCAGAGCTTGTAACTAGATATCGGTATTTTGCAGGGTCAAAGTTTTTGATGGGTCAGGAAGGGCGTTAGGAATATTGTATGATTCTCCTCATAGTTAGGGGAGGCTACTCCTGCATTGAAGAAGTATACGAGCTGATGAATATGGTCTTTAGTGGGTATGTTTCTTTTTTTGTTATTTTGATGGCATTTTCAGGGTTTCTAAGTATCATTAGATTGTACCCTAGGTTCAAATCCCTGGCTGGTTTTCCTTACGGACAGATTTACCACACTGGCTGACGGTGAAGGAAAACATGGTGAGGAAACCGCCAGGCCCGATATCACATTCAAAGGCATGTGAAGCCAATCTGCATTAGATACGCGTGGTGGACTGCGGCCCAAACCTCGGGGATGCTACTGCTCCTGCAGTGGAGACGTATATGAGCTGGTGATGATACATCCACACATACACCCAGACATAGAACACACAGTGTATGCACACAACTATTTATCTTTAGTAGAACCAACGGAACACGAAGCGGCTCGAAAGTAAATAACGTATCGCGATCAAAAAATTCCAACATTACTGTTAAAATAACTCTTGTATTTCGCTATCCAATTACGGTGTTGGTTCGATAAAGCGTAACGGATATGAGTGTTTAAATAGACACAATATTTAATGAAAATTAAACTGTGTTCACACAGAAATGGGAAATTAAAACACCGTGTCAATAACGCGGGACTTAATTGAAATGTGACGCTCGCATCGCACCTCGACCGGCCTGCTGATCGATTATGAAAATAACCTATATATGTAAAACAAAGTCCCCGCCGCGATGAACACAAAAACTACAGAACAGATTTTCATGCGGTTTTCACCAAATTACGGAGTATTTCATGGGGAAGGCTTTTATTATATTAATTTGGACCTGGTATGTGGCGCTGGTGGTCAGAACAAAGTCTGCAGGGTCTGCTAGTATACGATAAAGCCCACGAAAATTATTAACTAGCGCTCCCACCTGGGTTCGCATGTGTTAGTTGCAGATAATGTTACTTAGTGTGGAGTCGCCAGCTTTAATGCGCAAAACAATGATAAGTATACTTATAAACCCTATAAAACACATTTTTATACCACAAAGGTGGCAATCAGGCATACGGTCCCACCTGATGGTAAGCGGTTACCGTAGCCTATGGACGCTTGCAACACCAGGGGCGTCACTCACGCATTGGGAATACCATCTACTACTCTCCGTTGCGTAGTTTGAAAGATCTACGTAAAGACGGCGTCAAGTGTTTATTTAAAACTGTGTAAGGACAGTAAAGTTATGATAAAAACCGGCCATAAGCGTGTTAGGACACGCGCAGTGTAGGCTTCCGTAGCTAGATTGAGAAAACTTCAATACTTTACGTATATGTACATACATACCAAGTCCAGCTCTGTAGTATCAAGCGTCTCTGAGATTAATCGCGGACGGACGGATATGGTGAAACTATAAGGGTTTGTAGTTTACAACGGAATCCTAAAAAACAGTATGCAATATTGTGTTATGTTGTACAATTTAATTCGTCGCGCCGGCTACGCGGTGATGTCCGTCTGCTGGTCGTCCGTTATCCGTTTGCAGCTTCGATGCTTTTGACACATTGTTATTGGTTATTTGGGGATATGTGGCCTCCTCACTTTGCCATGATGGACCGTGAATACGCTAGGCCTCATTCTCACGAGAGTTCAAGCGAGAGCGTTCAAATACAACAAATGCATTCCCAAGTATATGTTCACACGACAGCGTTTTTAAAACGCGACGCTTTTGTATCGAGCGGTGTTGCATTTTCAACTTTGGACGTTGGAAATACTGCATATTATGGTACTTGGGAATGCATTTGTTGTGTAAGAACGCTTTTTTAACGTCCGTTAAAAAAACTCTAGTGTGAATGAGGCCCTATTGTTTGTTCGAACTAAAACCTTCATGGATCGGAGTGTCTATGTAAATCATAGACACGCCATGGCGGTCCAAAAAAATACCAATTTGACAGCTTTTTCAACGTGTATTTTTTTGGAATAAAATTTTCTACATGAAATATAACTGTGACTAGTTTCCTGTGAAGACTTCTGATGCTGATCCCAGGGTAAGTATGAAGATTTATAGGAGATATTCTCGTCCAAATTTCATTAAATTTGTCCAGTGAAATTGTACCTATTAAGATTTATTTATTAAAACAATAGTTTTGTGATGCTATGTCAAAGAGATGTGCTGGTTTAATCAATATAAATGTGAAACTAACTCTGTCTGTCTCGCTTTCACGCTTAAACTACTGAACCGTTTAAAATAAAATTTGGTACAGATATTCTAGAGCCTGAGAAAGGACATAGGCTACTTTTTATCCCGGTAAAATGGAAGATCTCCCGGGTACGCAGGTGAAACCGCGGGGAGCCAATATTTACAATAAATAAACAAGAAACAACATTTGTATGCATGAATATGTCTGTTTGTCCTGTGTCTGGATGTAAATATCTATATAAGTATGTATTTAAAAGTAGTATATGTAGTATATCAGCTATCTGGTTACCATATCACAAGCTCTGCTTTGTTTGGAATCAGATTGGCCGTGTGTGAAAAATGTCCCAGGATATTTATTTATTTATTTATTTATTATAATAAAGTAGATTTTAATATTCGAAGCTTTTGCTAACTGTAGGTTACATCCCCATTCGTATGAAACATAGTAATAAATACCATTTCAAAGTTAGAACAAGTAAGTTTCAGACAATAACTAATATAAACTTTAAGCTATTCCATAAAGTACAGGCGAAGACTAGACTAGTTATAAGTCTCTTCATAAGTCTTGGGATCGTAAAATAAATGTAGGATCGGTTATTAGAAATCTTATAGTTAACTTTGAGCTCGCGGTTTTACCCGTGTTCTGGGGACCTTCAACTTTCCCGGGATAAATGGTAGCCTATGTCTTTTACCAAGCTGTTTTAAAAGTTTTAGCAAAATCAGTTCGGTAGTTTAAGAGATGTGCGAGGATGCGTTGCGAGGAATGTGTTTTTTAAGAACCAATAGAATCGCTTCATTGACCTAGCGTCGCTTAGTATAGCTCAATGAAGCGATTCTATTGGTTCTTAAAAACACATTCCTCGCAACGCATCCTCGCACATCTCTGGTGGAAACGCACCCTAAAGTGGATTGACAGACAGAGTTACTTTACTACTACTTTACTAGTAGGCATCTATACTCGAGAAGTTATTGGTTTTAAGGATATGATTATAAGACTATTTTCGATCATTCGTAATTGGCTGGCTGGCTTTAGTGACCCTGTTTTTAAAGCCACAATTGTGGGTTCGAATCTCACCCAGGACAAACATTTTGCATTAGCATGTCTGTTTGTTTGTCTAGATGAAAATGTGTTTTTATTTTTATACTTTTTATCGCTTTATAGCGCTGATAGCGACCACCGTGGGGTTGTAGCCGGTCAAGTCCAGCATAACCCGGGCGCCCTCCCCCTGGACAGGGTATGTAATGAGGATTTACCCTCAAAAAAATATAACAATATAAAATATCGATTAAATTGGCAGTAATCGATTCGTAGAAGGAAAACATCGTGAGGAAACCTGCACGCCCGAGATCACAATCAAAGGCATGTGAAGTCCGCACCGCACTAGGCGCGCGTGGTGGACTATGGCCTAGAATTCATTGTTAGGGGAGGCTCGAGCTCCTCGGTGGAGACGTATATGAGCTGATAATGATGCAAAAATCGATTTCAAAAGTACTATAATCGAATCGATAGGTACCTACAATATATTAATCCAGGTACATAGAGGACACATAGACAATATCTCAAGGCATTTAGGTTTTTAACAAAAAATGTGTTCATGCATGCTAGGGTTGGCGATGCGTTCATATTATGTACATCGCTGATTTAACGTTATTTTCATTTTAAAAAAGAAATTAATCTATCGACGATGCAGCGATGCATGTGTTTGTGCATAGGGTTGTCTATCGCAAGTTTTATAATTTGTTTCCCAAATTGTCAGTAAGTATAACAAAGGGAATTTTAGTGTTAAAGTCAGTCTTCTCGTGATCACGATTAGTGCAACTTGATCTAAATGTCGAGGTTAGTCAAAATCTATACTAATATTATAAAGAGGAAAGATTTGTTTGTCTGTTTGTTTGTAATGAATAGGCTCCGAAACTACTGGACCGATTTCAAAAATTCTTTCACCTTTGGAAAGCTACATTATCCCCGAGTAACATAGGCTATATTTTATCCCTGTATTCCCACGGGAACGGGAACTACGCGGGTAAAACCGCGCGGAGGCAGCTAGTAATTTATATTTTGATAACAGTCCATCGTTCTGATATATATAATATATCAATCCTAACTAATATTATAATGTAAGTTTGTTTGTTACGCATAAAACAATAAAGCGATTTAAAAAAATATTTCACTAATGGAAAGCTACATTATCAAGATATATTTTTATATACCTAACTTCTGCCCCGCGTTCCCGGGGATCTTCAATTTTCCCGGGATAAAGGGTAATCTAGAGTGTCAGCTAACTCCAAGCAAACATACACACTCACAAGCTTTCTCATTTATAATATTAATGTGATTAGTATGATGGATGTGCGAGCAAAAAACGAGGCATTGAGCAAAAAATAAACAACAGTTTGGAAAACAACACGTTTATATTAATAATAATAAATATCCTGGGACATTTTTCACACACGGCCAATCTGATTTCAAAGTAAGCATCAAAGTGAACATGTGTTATGGTAACCAGATAGCTGATATACTACATATACAACATACATTAATCCATACATTTAGCCATTCATTATTTAAATTGGTGTATTAAAAAGTATCTAGTGACAACCCTGTATGTTAGTTTGGAAAATCTCATCACGTTGTTTCACTGGGCAAGCAGCCCTGGCTGTAAATAAAGAGCTCCCTAACGTTGCTGATGCCATTTTTCTCATGTGTGTTTATTTATATTTTTCACTAGCTGTCGCCACGCGATTTTGCCCGCGTAGTAGGTAGTAAAAATATGGGCATAAAATTATTAAATATCAAATTGCGTTCTAAATAGTTTGCTCACGGCTCTCCTTACCTTTTCACTTCGATTGCATGTCGTATTTTACACATAAAAAAAAAAGCGGCCAAGTCCGAGTTGGACTCGCTCATGAAGGGTTCCGTAACAGGAAGCAACATAATATAAAAGTCTTGTAGTTCGTTGTAACTTTGTACGATGTTTTAATAATAGTGTTGCGGTGTATGATTTATGACAAATTAAAAAAACACTACTCATATATCATTTTTGAAGACCTATCCATAGAAACCCGGGAAAATGGTAGATCTTCCGGGAACGCGGGTGAAACTGCGGGGAGCCGGTATGCAATAAATACTAAATTAATAACCCACGCTCCAGTTCGGAAACGAGCCAAAACTGCCAAAAATCCAATGAATATTATAAAAGGAACTGATTAAAAGTTATTCCGCTCCCCTTTTCACCTTCTGCCGGATATCCGGAAATCGGGCAAGGAAAATCATTTCTGTAACATTTTTATGAATTTCACTGGTAATTTTTCGGAAATATTCATTGAATAATGCATTTTGATATCGATCATTTGGACGATTTGGATTTGGATTTTAATATCTATGATATGAAATGAAATGAGACGAGAAGAATGTTAGGATTGGAAGTGGATGGATATATTAGCAGAGGTAGACCAAAGAAAAGATGGATGGACTGTGTGAAAGATGACATGAGTAAGAAAGGAGTGAGCTGAGATGACGACTGACAGAGGAGAATGGAAGAAGAAGACATGTTGTGCCGACCCCACGTAAGGTGGGAGAAGGGCAAGACGATGATGATATGAAATGAAATAATATTTATTGAACACGCACACAGATTCACACAATATAAACAAACAAAAAACGAAAGAATACAATAAAATAAAAACAATATTGACACTAATGATAACAAAATAGGCATAATGTGAAACAGTGTGCCCAAATGGCCTCAGCTCAGCATATACTGTAGAAGACTACAGCGCTGGTTTTCGGCTGAAGCCGCGTGACATCCATATCTCAACTTTTATCCCGAAAATACCTACTAAAACTCTAGTTTCATTTAAATCGAGTCCCATTTATAATGAAAAGTCGGGAAACTCAGGGATCTCACTGAAAGCTGCAGCGCTTAAAAAAACTGAAATAAAAATGGTCCAAATAATGTCCCGAGGGTAATATTACTCCGTTTTCTAGTAAAACGTATCCTGCACTTGGCGGGATTTATGCAGCTACTCGGACACCGGTGATTTTTTAGAAATCTCCTTTTTCAAGACCAGTGAAAAGCGAGCTTTATAGCCATTTGAAACTTGAAGGTGTATATTCAGTTAAGCGAAAGTATGAAATGAAAATGAATATAAAAATTGTTTTTTATTCAAATAGGCCTTCAACAAGCACTTATGAATAGTCAAACTCTAACGCTCGGTTCGGAAGGTTGTTTTTGCTGAGATGAGCCGGCAATAAACTCAGCAATTACTCTTTTCAAAACAAACTTAGATTTAAACTAGCTGCCACCCCGCGGTTTCACCCGCGTAGTTCCCGTTCCCGTGATCACAGGGGTATCAAAAATAGATAGTAGCCGATTCTCAGACCTACAGAATATGAATAAAAATCGTCATGTCATTTCGGAGGAGTAGGGTGACTAACAATGTGAGACAAGAATTTTACATAATTATAGGATAAGATAAGATGATAAATAATATGGTACTTTAGTCAGAAGATATTTAATATAGACGGGTTGGCTTTGTGGTTAGTGACCCTGACATTCAAGCCCCCGTCGTAGGTTGATGAGTTACGATGTATATATTATTATCTATAGGTATAAATATGTATTTAAAAGCTCAGCTATCTGGTTACCATATCACAAGCTCTGTTTAGTTTGGAATCAGATTGGCTGTATGTGAAAAATGTCCCGGGATATTTATTATTATCTATACTATAATATTATAAAGAGGAAAGATTTGTTTGTTTGTTTGTTTGTGTGTTTGTTTGTTTGTTTGTTTGTTTGTTTGTTTGTTTGTTTGTTTGTTTGTTTGTTTGTAACGAATAGGCTCCGAAACTACTGGACCGATTTCAAAAATTCTTTCACCTTTGGAAAGCTACATTATCCCCGAGTAACATAGGCTATATTTTATCCCTGTATTCCCACGGGAACGGGAACTACGCGGGTAAAACCGCGGGGAGGCAGCTAGTTATTAATATAAACGTGTTGTTTTCCAAACTGTTGTTTATTTTTTGCTTAATGCCTCGTTTTTTGCTCGCACATTTTTCCGTATTTTCCGCCAAAGCCTTTATTGACCATCCAACTGTCGCCCCTTTTCATTTTCAATTCATTGAACACAATTATTTCACGAACAACTTTGTAAATATAACTAAAAATGTTACAAAACCTAGTTGCCTACTATGTCGATTTATAAAACCTTATTTTATTTATAAACTGTATATTTCTTTATATTAAGTCTATCGCTTTCATTAATTTCTACAGTGATTTTTTCGAAGGATTAAAAAATGAAATCATAATGTGGAATATAATACAAATATCATTTAGCAAAGTCTTTTAAATTGTGTCCGTAAACAAACCAGTTAAACTTTTAGCTCATACTACAGTCTACGGAATTTAGTCTATGGCCTGTAGAATTTCAACACAGACTAAAAAAATCAATCGATAGGTAATAAATAACTCACGATTTGACACCATTGAAAAAACACAGCCGCCATATTGAAATTTCCATATCGACATAAACTTGGAACAACGACAAACGCATCGACAACCCATTCATCAAACAATGTCAAACTGTTTCGAATATAGGGATGTACAAACAAACAAACACCACATCCATTAGTCTACATCCCAGTCGGCGGGGACGCGAAGCAAATCTAATTAAGCCGAGACGGATTAATGCTTCTGATTGCCATCATTTGAAATAGGAAACTAGAAGTAGTTTAAAATCGCCATCTTAAAAAAATAAAAGATTATCTGTCTATCTATTATTTCTAACAAAGTCCCCGCCGCCTCTGTCTGTCTGAACGCGAAAAACACAAAACTACAGAACAGATTTTCATGCAGGTCACCTAATTACGGTATTTCATAGGGAAGGTTTTTATGTATAATACATCAATTTGGACCCGGTAGGTGGCGTTGATGGGCAGAAAGTAGTCTCTAGTAAAAAAAATTGGTTGCCTGTAAAGTCGGTATACGGGCGAAAGTTTTACGTGACAACGACTTTGAGTGGTAAAATAATTTTAATGTGAATATTCATTCGTATAGTAGGAAGAAGGATGAAATAATAGTAACAATTTAAAACATAACGTCACGTAACGTGAGCGGAGCGTAACGCAGTTTCTTGAAGTGTCACCCGGCAAACCAATTTATAAGACGTTGTCACGTCAAAATAAAATAAGAAACTGCCTAAAAAAACAAATGTCAAATTCAAAATAAACGTAAACTGTAGACAGTAAAGCCTGTAACACATCAGCGCGTTCCGTAAGTGTAATCGGGACAATTACTTCGTCACGCCGGGCCAGGCCAGTTGGTGCGAAATTGTTCAACAAAATGTAGGTACATTGTATAACTCAACATTGCTCTGCCAAATATTACGAACAATACTACAGTTTCGCGCACTAATTACTGATTAGGCCACAACTACCTATTTGTGCGTTTGTATTTTAATTTTGAACCTGCGAAAACGTTTTGCGGGAAATTACCCCTACTAATATTAATTTTAAATGCGAAAGTAACTCTGTCTTTTTTACTTCCTTCCAACAACTGAATCGATTTTGATGACATTTGGTACAGATGTAGACTAGATGGAAATGACAAAGGCTACTTATGTCCCGGGAAAATAGAAGTTCCCGGGAACACAGGTGAAACCGCGGGGCTACAACCAAAAATAGAAAGAAAATAAAAATAAACTTGTATGAAACATAAAGTTATTTTAGGTATATCCACAGTTACAATCCTTCATCAATCAATTATTTTGTAGTGTACGTTTGTCCGGTTCAACAATATTCCCGGGAAAAATATTGGCGTTGCCTCTAACCATTTCTATTGTGAAATAAAACAAGTTTTTTTTTTATCAATCCACCGAGCAATATGAAAAATCAAGTATTTTGACATGCGCTGGTACCATTTGTTTTTGATAGTACGAGTATTAGAATATTTCACAAAATCGAAATATGTTAAATAACTCTGAGAGATCTGTTTTATTAACTTATTATGATTGTTAATACACTAGACACAAAAAGCTAGGGATATAAATAAAATTCGAATTTTTTGGGCGATTTTCAACGAGCTGTAACTCCGAGGAAAATAATCGTACAGCAAAAAATAGAAAACCAAATTGTAGCTTCAAGTGTCTTGTTTTTCGATATGGTCATGAATTTTTTGTATCATGTTTGGATCGTATCTCGTTTGTATCATATCTCGATCTTGGAAACTACCAAGGAAAAAAAAAATGCAATTTTTTGTCATCTAAAAAAAGGTCTATGAGCTTCAAAAATGTTTTTTTATTGTTTTGATCAAATGTTCTGTTAGAAAATTTAATGCCCTTCAATTTTTTGTAATTAAGGAGCCTGTAAAAAATGTTTTTTCATTGAAATAGGCCTGCACTAGCACTAATGAATAGTCAGACTGAGAGTTCGGAAGGTTGGTTTTGGTGAGATGAGCCGGCAATAAACTCAGCAATGACTCTTTTCAAAACAAACTTATATTTATTTACATTTCGAGGACTTAGTCTCACTGACAATATTTGAGTGTTGGGGAATGACATAAAATAAAAATAAAATAATTTAAAGTGAATGCTTACAAAATATGTAATCTGTAAATATTATACACATCAGACTTTTAGGAGTTGCATTATTGTAGAAATCACTTCAGCGATAAGGCCACCTAAATTGTTCACACTTTATTTTTGTTGCTGCCTTTGTACTTATTGTTATTTTATTATGTGTGACCAATAAAGCGTATTTGTATTGTATTGATGTGAAATCCCGTGTGGGATAGAGGACGTGTGGTAGGGCCCTATTTCCATACGCTACGCTGTCGAGTTCCGCAGTAGTATACGCCTCGTTAACGCCTCGGTAGCGTACACGTGAAATTAATTTTTGAATGCTAAATTGTTGACTGAACTCTGTTTGTTATACTGATTTATGTTAATTCCTCAAGCGTAGACTTGTGTTGTTCCCCTGCACGATGTTAATGAATAGAAGGACTAGGGGGGGGGGGGGGGTATTAATTACACAGTATGAAAAACTGCACGTAATTTCATGGAGTTAGTCATGTTATGTCTGTTTTACTGTAAATATTGATTTTCATATCAACTTAAATAAATAAAATTCTATTTTTTTTTTATTCTAATAGGTTTCATTAATAGTCGTGACGTTTTCGTAAAACTTCTTATTTTCCGCGTGACTTTTTTATACATAAAAATATTAAGCGAAATCAGTCCAGCCGTTCATACGTGATGCCATGACCAACGGAAAGAGGGATTCATCTACACTACACAAATATTATCAAAGTGTGTATCTTTGTAATGAATAAACTCAAAAATTACTGTATCGATTTCAAAAATTCTTTCACCTTTGGAAAGCTACATTATCCCCGAGTAAAATAGGCTATATTTTATCCCTGTATTCCCACGGGAACGGGAACTACGCGGGTAAAACCGCGCGGAGGCAGCTACTTATATAGATACAAAGGCTATAATAACCAGTATTATGCAACATGTCGCTTCAGTTTTAACAACAACGTAGTCGTGCGTCCGGCGTTTGGTTTCAACACCACATTATGTTGACATAACATTACATTAGCTTGATAGAAACAAGCCTTGCAGCGGACTCATGTGATCTCGTAGGAAGGAAAAGAGATGGAAGATGGCGCTTTGACGTCATCGAGGTATAACTTTACTGAATCGGACCTGCTTTCATAGTTATATGGATAGTTATAAGACATGCGTTTCAGCTGGGTTTGACGCAAAACAAGCTGTTTGTTGCACGCTCTAGATATTTCATGAAGCTAAAGGGTTTTCACACTCTTACCTCCACTCCACATTTAGAGCGATTTTAGTATCACTATCACTACATATTATAAAGCAAAGTCGCTTTCCGCTGTCTGTCCTTATGTCTTCTTAAATATTTAAAACTACGCAACGGATTTTGATGCGGTTTTTTTAATAGATAAAGTGATTCAAGAGGAAGGATTTTTATACAATACATGCATAATATGTTAGAGAAACACTGACAATTTTGGAGGTTTCTAATGTGATGTATAAGCATTGGACCCGTACGAAGCTGGGACGGGTCGCTAGTGTTTTTTTTATGGGAGAACAGCGGCGGGTTAACTAGTATATATACCTAAAGACAGAATTATTATATTTCCTTTTATATTGACGCAATTTCTAATACCCTTGGACATCTGACCAGGTACCAGGTACCAGAGAGTACCCTTTCACCGACCAACGAGATCGCTTTTATCACCACTATTATATAATATTAATATGAAAATAAAAGAAAAACTTTATTAAAATGTCAATGTAATTTTCCGATGAAAGATTAATTATACAAAAAAAATGTACCTAATTACATCGCTTTTCACTTTTATTAATTACGAGAGTTTATTATACTCTATGAACGCAGAATATTTCCGCGGCGAAGAATTTTCAATCAACGTTGTTGGGTTTAAAAAAAAAACTTCGTGGAAAGTTGCCATTGTAAATGCAGTGGTTCGGCCCCATTTAATGGAGGCCTATGCCTATTTTATTGCTTACTAGCGACCCGCCCCAGCTTCGCACGGGTGCAATGCTTATACATCACATTAGAAACCTCCAAAATTGACAGTGTTTCTCTAACATATTATGATGTATTGTATATAAGAACCTACCTCTTGAATCACTCTCTATTAAAATAGCCTCATCAAAATCCGTTCCGTACTTTAAAGATTTAAGAGGACAGGGACAGACAGCGGAAAGCGACTTTGTTTTATAATAATAATATGTAGTGATAAAACTGTGAGAGTATGAAAGCCCTTACGCGTATGGTATGACGGACATTGGAATTTTTTTAACAATCGTATTGCATGGAGATAGGGACTATAATCATTTATCGTGTTCAGGGAGTGGGAAGTTAATGACTTGAGGCTGCGGAGGAGTAATTGCGGATGTATAAATGGGGAGTTATAAAAGTTTTCATGTAAGTTAAGTATCACGTACCAGAGTGGTTGTGGTACTTATAATTTCCGGTCATTCAACCTTTAGGCTTTTGGCGCTATATATATAAAACAAAGTCCCCGCCGCCTCTGTCGCTCTGTCTGAACGCGATGAACACAAAAACTACTGAACAGATTTTCATGCGGTTTCACCAAATTACGGAGTATTTCATGGGGAAGGTTTTTATGTATAATACGTCAATTTGGACCCGGAAGGTGGCGCTGGTGGGCAGAACGAAGTCTGCCGGGTCCGCTAGTACCAAATAACCAAAAAGATATTTACCAAACATTGTCAGTAATTGGAAACTCAAATTACTTCGGGTCAGCATAAAAACTGGCCACGTGAAATCGAGTTCCTCCAACAATCGAGTAACGCAAGCAAAGCGATTAATTTGTTCGACTTAATCGAATATAAATTCAACCGTTCAACGATCGGCAATTCGTGGTAGGTAAACAGAGTAGGTATTATAGGATACAAAGTGTTTATTTGTAAGCGAATCAACAGTACACAGATTCCTAATTCCGTAATATTAGAAATGTGAAAACAACTTTGTAGGATGTAGGGCGCAACGGACTCGTCCATTCCGAATTTGGAGCAGCCTGACTGGGGTAGTACCTCCACCTTACAGAAGACCGCAGCCAAATAACACTGCCTTGTAGTGTTGTGTTCCTGCGGTGAGTAAGGTAGCCAGAGCTCCATGAGGAGACGCTGTAGCGGCAGTGGGGGTACCAGGGATTTAGTAGCGTAGTAGGGGTATGCAGGAGTGATACCTGTCTAGCCCTTATACTTCAACTTATAAATCAAAAGGGTAATTGGTACAGAGACAGGCAATAGTCTAGCTAGAACCAATTTTCATAAAAATCCTTTTGGTGGACATAACTACTGTATCATAATGTGTGATAATCCTAGTCAAAACTATATCTGTAACAATTCTTTAAAAAAAACCGTCTATTCGTTTAGGCGTAAAAGCGTAACAGACAGAGTTACTTTCGCATTAATAATATTATGAGGGATTTGCTTCACAGCAAATATTACCACAGTTCATTAATGCAGGATCGTTTATTTTTAAAGTGTAATTTAATGAGCATTTATTGTAATTGAATCAATCTTCCGGACCGGTGAGTTAAACTGTTAACGTGTTTCATAATAAATTAATTTATATAAAATATTCATATCAGCTCATATACGTCTCCACCGAGGAGCTCGAGCCTCCCCTAACAACGAGGGGGTGCAGGCTATACTCCACCACGCGCGCCTAGTGCGGTGCGGACTTCACATTCCTTTATTTGTGACATCTCAGGCATGCAGGTTTCCTCACGATGTTTTCCATCATCATGTTTTTATACGAGTTACGGGCCAGTATTGAATTGGCAGCTACATGATCGTGAATCGATGCGTTCCCCACTGAGCCACCCGGGCTGTATTTTTGGGCTTAAGTAGGTAAAAATATAACCCTAACTTATTATAATAGCTAGTGATAGTTTGTTTCACTTTTACGCCTAAACTACAAAACCGATTTTAAAATTTATTTCATTAATAGAAATCTACGCTGAGCTTATCAGAGAGTAATATAGGCTATATTTTATCCCCGTATTCCTACAGGAACGAGAACTACGAGGTGGAAGTGAGTTAATTGTAAAAGTTACTGTCATATTTAACTTAGACTAATTACAGTTAAGTATTTTACTTCTTTACTTATAACACTTTTGACTTTCAAGCCGCGGGTCGTGGGTTTGTATGCATGAATTTGTCTGTTTGTTCTGTGTCTGGATGTAAATATCTATAATATGTATGTATTTAAAAGTATTATATGTAGTATATCAGCTATCTGGTTACCATAACACAAGCTACATTTGAAGCTTACTTTGGAATCAGATTGGCCGTGTGTGAAAAATGTCCCAGGATATTTATTTATTTATAGAACACACCACGGTATCAAATTAATAGTTGGCAGTATAGGGAAAACGTTGTTATATTTATTTGGGTCCAAAAGAACAAGCTCTGCTTAGTTTGGCATCAGATCGACCGTAATAAATGTATTAGCTTATTTTTTACTAGCTGTCGCGCGGTTTCACCCGTATAATTTTTGTTCCCGTTGGAATACGGTGATAAAAAATGACTAATATTTATCTTTAGTGTTTTAACACTAAATTATTAGTCATTTTCAAACACGTTTTTTGTTTCAAAAGTTAGTTAGATATTAGTGCTTTTCACTACAATGTATCCGCTATCGCTATCCGCCGTCTGTCTGTCCCTATGTATGCTTAGATCTTTAAAACTACGCAATGGATTTTGATGCGGTTTTTTTAATAGATAGAGTGATTCTTAAGGAAGGTTTTTATGTAGGTATAAATCATTACGCTATGACGAATAGGAGCGGAGTATCAATCAAAACTGTTGCAAAAACGGGCAAGTGACGCTAACGAAGTTGCGCGGGACAACTAGTGTATATAATACATATAGTATTTATTTAGTGTAAGTTTAGCATAAATGTATCGTATTTCTCTTGTAGTTATGAATTGTTGCTAGCAAACCCTGAAATAAATAAATGTTACTTGTTGATAATATATCTTTCTATTACTAAAGTAATTATTTAGATCGGTACAATAGTTTATTTGTTACATACAAAAATACATGAAGATGGAAATTCGAATAAAATCTAAAACGTACTCTGTTGGCACTAAAACATTTAAGGGCATGTACAAACTCAATTTAGGTACCTAATCTAAGAACTGTTTGATGGTTGCATGCTCTCACATAATCACTAACGTTGTTGTACAAGCCGAGCGAGCAATTTAAATCGGTGCTTCACAGAAATTGGAGGTATAAAAGAGAATGCGCCGCTGTGAAAATGTTGATTCAGTTCTGAAAAATACTCGTTTCCATATGAAAGAATGAAGGGTTGGTCACACTCGGGCGATTCGTCTTTTTTCTAGTGTTTGAAAAACAAAAGAAAAATGGTGTGAATTGCCCGGAAAATTGGAAAATTCTGCAAAAGAAAGTAGGTACAATTTTCTAGAGGAATCTCGAATGAAGTGAGTAAAAGCCATGAGTAGAATTGATCGTTGGATGAAAATGGCAGGGTTTTACTCAAAAATTTCCCTGCGAAAATAGACATAACTATTTAAGAATTATCTACTTTTGGTTAAGACTATTTTGCATCACATTATGTATGTAGGATTCTAAAACTTTTATTTAGCCCATTATCATCTTCCTCCTTTTTTTCCTATTTAAGCCAAACATATAATATTATAGATGTGACTTTTTTGACGGACGGATAGGTGTTTTTACGCAATCACGTTAAAACGGTAAATCGAATTTCGAAAATAACAAAAAGGCCACATTTATTTGATCGAAACCCGAATACCCCTGGGAACACGGGTGAAACCGCAGGGCGGAAGCTACTATAAATAGAGGGGCCGGACAGTGTACTCATGCGTACCACTATAGCAACATAGATTGAATTGTGGCACACAGCAAATGTTTGATTAATTATCAAGGTTCAAATCACATACACCACTCTCGCCTCGCTTGTTTTGACAAAGGCCTCACCCACTAAGCCCCTACCAGAACTGTGCTGAAGTTTTCTTAGCGCGCTGCTTAGCTCCAGCAAAGCTCCGCTGGAAATGCGACTTAAAAGAAGAACGTTTACAAAAATAACACTTAAACCTACAAAGAAAGGAGCAAAGCATACATTTCTAAATGTAATAAAAATATGTATAAGTTAATACTGATCACAAAGAAATCAAAAAACCTGTTTACTACGTTTGTCATGATCATCATAGGTCCATTTACGTCTCCACTGCAGGGTCCATAGCCTCCACTAACAGCGAGGGGGCTTAGGCCATAGGTCTACCACATGGGCCTCATGCGGCGCCGTACTTCACAGCATCTCACACATGCAGGTTTCCTCACGATGTTTTCCTTCACCAAAAACGACTGGAGAATCCAAACGTAAGATTTTAATATTTGACAGCCCGGTTGGTTGGCTTTGTGGTTAGTGACCCTGACTTTCAAGCCGCGGGTCGTGGGTTCGAATCCCACCCAGGACAAACATTTTGTATGCATGAATATGTCTGTTTGTCTTGTGTCTGGATGTAAATATCTATAATATGTATGTATTTAAAAGTATTATATGTAGTATATCAGCTATCTGGTTACCATAACACAAGCTTCATTTGAAGCTTACTTTGGAATCAGATAGGCCGTGTGTGAAAAATGTCCCAGGATATTTATTTATTTATTTATTTTATTTATTTATTTATAATAATATTACCACCGGAAATTTTATCTGTTTGAATCAAAATTAAATCAAAGTTACAAATAGTTGCAGATTAGTTCCGCCTGAGCTGGTGTCAGTAATAAATGTCTTTTTATTTCATTCCAGCTTTAACTCATTACATTTGCAGCCGATTTTCTAGGTCAGATAACTTTCTACGAGGTATAAACTTCAATTCCGAAGCGCCAGTGAAGAATGCCTTTAGATACTTTGTCGACTTCCTGTGCTTCAGAGTTCATGAGCTTAATTGTTTAGTGGAGCAAGTGACAATTTCAGTGAACTATACAAAACTTGCTTCTTTTATCATTGGGTACTAAAAAGTAGCATGTCGTAGCTTCACTGAGTGGGGCGAGCGAATATTGCAACTTGCATGACGTAACAATATTTTTTATAGCTTTCGTGCTTTTTGGCTCTTATTGGGATATACCCGACTTCGTTCTGCCCACCAACGCCAACTTCCGGGCCCAAATTCCCCTTGAAATACTCCGTAATTTGGATTGCACGAAAATCTGTTTTATAGTTTTGTGTTCATCGCGTTCAGACAGACAGACAGAGACGGTGGGGACTTTGTTTTATAATATATAGATGTCAGAAAGTGGGTTCCCTTTGGTGTTGATTCCCTCAGGAGCAAAATATGCAGCGTAAACTGACCAAATCTTTTGATTGTGTAAATTTATAATTTAGATTTACTATTTCAAGTGTTTTTTTTTATTGCTTGTTCGCAATGCTAGAGGGTTAACCTATGTGATGCCGACATTGAGTACAAGACCCTGGGCAACATTTTCTGGCTCTTAAATGCAGCATCTGGGATACATGAGTATGGCGGCCAATTTTCCAATATACTTTTACGTATGTGAAGATGTGCCAGACAGACAGACGTTCCCTTATTCTTCTTAAATATCGATTTTAATATCTACTTCTCTCTCTAATGTTTCAGATATGAATTCACAAATTTTACCTACATAAGTAATACCTACGTGCTTAAAATTGGGCGAGTTTAATCTGCCAGTGGCGAGCATACCTGACCAGCAGCATTACCTTCCCGCATGAATGCAAATTCTATATTAATGCTGTAATCGGGGGGTTATTTTGTAACCACTTATGTTTAACTGCTATGCTCTATCTCTTTCATTAGCTATGTAATCAGTGGAGAGGTCCGTGTTAATATCATCAACGTACCTAGTTTACTTTAGGAAATATAAATGCACCTAAATAATAAATGCTTGGTAAA
This sequence comes from Thyatira batis, assembly GCA_905147785.2. Classification (NCBI taxonomy): domain Eukaryota; kingdom Metazoa; phylum Arthropoda; class Insecta; order Lepidoptera; family Drepanidae; genus Thyatira; species Thyatira batis. The sequence continues at coordinate 789,076 of LR990485.1, forward strand.
ATCACCCGATACTTATTTCTCTGCGCTAATGTTATAAGTACAGAGGATTTTTTAAATTGTTTGTTTGCTTGCATGGAATATGCTTCGAAACCGGTAATTAGTATTAAAGGACATTTATTACTAATTAGAAAGATTATAAAACACTAGCGGACCCGGCAGACTTCGTTCCACCCAGCAGCGCCACCTACCGGGTCTAAATTCCCCATGAAATACTCTGTATTTGGATTGCATGAAAATCTGTTCAGTATTTTTTGTGTTCATCGCGTTCAAACAGACAGACAGAGGCGGCGGGGACTTATTAATATATATATAGATTATGCTACGACCCATAAGAGCGGAGAATCGTTGAAAAATATTGCACAAATGGGAAAGATGGAACGCAGCCGAAGTCACAAACAACTCCGCAGTCCGCAACTAGAATAAATTTCACGATTCAATTTTTGAAAGAAGTAGCTTTAATAAGGATGTTACAAAGTTCTCGAGAGCTTCCAAACTTTGCAATATGAGATTGTCAACGGTTGCTTGAACGCAAACTTTGCTAAGTTGCGAAGCTCTTCCTCAGTTCAAGTTTTCTACGGACTATACATTCTATAATTAAGTTGAACTAGACGAGACTAATGTAGTTATGCAGTTGACACCGGAGCGAGATTAAAAGCTTTACGGTGTTACTCGAAAATAAAGTTTATCATAACACTAGCTTCCGACCCGCGCTTCCCCGGGGAGTTCATCTAGTTTTCCGGACTAAAAAGCTGACATATTGTAACTATGAAAATATCTATATAAATATATATTTAAAAGTACTATATGTCAGCTATCTGGTTACCAGGAGCCAAATGTCTATACCGTTCACTGCCTATACAGTTGCTCCTTTTTTTACAGGGTCGGCAACGCGTGAGTGACGCCTCTGGTGTTGCAAGCGTCCATAGGCTACGGTAACCGCGCGCCATCAGGTGGGACCGTATGCCTGTTTGCCACCCTTGTGGTATAAAAAAAAAAGTCTGCAACCACTCTTAGACTACCTACATATTTATATTGGGTTTGGTTTCAATATTTATTTTAATTTTAAATATCACAGTTGAACACCAGTACCAATATTGAAGGAACAATAGGTTATTGAACAACAAAATAAAAATTACAATAAGTAATAATTACACAGTGAAATAAAATTATAATATTATAAAGAAACTACTAAGTGACTTACTGAGTCATGCATCAGAGTGATCTTCTAATTTTCTCTATGTAATATAACTTGTCTGCTATAACGCTTTCCTCTAAACGATTCCTAAGTTACCCAGTGGATTTCGTTCTATAATAAATCCTCAAAGTACATGTTTTAGGCAATAAATATAAGTAAGATCTTACGCGAGCTTTCTTCCGGCGAGCTTTCGAGCTTTTATCTAATATATGGTCGGTTATATATGGTGCGCAGTTTTAGTAGGCCAGCGGCAAGATGGGTGTTCAAGGTCAAAGCTGTTGAAGATACCTACCGTTTTATATCTAGGTATTTTCACTGAGTCTTAAGTTTTTTTTATAATTGGCATTTAAGAAATTCTACCTCCTGACCCGGTATCAAAGTCTGATTATTCATAAATGATTGCCAAAGCCTTTTTGAATATTAATAATTTAATTTCATTTATACCTACAATAGTTTTTTTAACTTATTTAATTAGTCAGAAAAGGGTGTTTCATTTGAAAAATTACTAAAGGTTAATAATATCTTTACCTTCCATTCTTATAGTTTCTTTTTTTTGTCGAAATCTTCGTACGTTTTTTGTTGGGTGCTAACAGCCCCTGAATACAACAATACATACTAATATACTGCTTTCAAAAGCCAAGACGCCCTTCGGATGACAAAAGGAAATAGTTTGTCAAATATTATCTAAATAAATATCCTATAAATATCCTGGGACATTTTTCACACACGGCCAATCTGTTTCCAAAGTAAGCTTCAACTGAAGCCTGTGTTATGGTAACCAGATAGCTGATATACTACATAGATTACTTTTAAATACATACATATTATAGATATTTACATCCAGACTCTATTACACATATTTAAGGAGGTAGGGCGCAACGGATTCGTCCGTTCGAAATTGGAGCAGCCCGACTGGGGTAGTACCTCCACCTTACAGAAGACCGCAGCCAAATAACACTACTTGTAGTGTTGTGTTCCTGCGGTGAGTAAGGTAGCCAGAGCTCCATGAGGAGACGCTGTAGCGGCAGTGGGGAGACCAGGGGTGGAGTAGCGTCGTAGGGGTATGCAGGAGTGATGCCTGTTTGGCCCTTCGACGAGAAATGCATTGCGCTTTGTCCCTTTCACTGCCTATACAGTTGCTCCCTTTTTTATAGGGTCGGCAACGCGTGAGTGACGCCCTTGGTGTTGCAAGCGTCCATAGGCTACGGTAACCACTTCCCATCAGGTGGGACCGTATGCCTGTTTGCCACCCTTGTGGTATAAAAAATAATAAATAAAGACAGAACAAATAGACCTACGACCCGTGGCTTGAGAGTTAGGGTCACTAACCACAAAGCCAACCGGGCTGCCAAATATGTCAAAAAGGAAATATTAAATGGATACAAACTATTATTGCATTGAAATGTGTATCTGTTTACTAGTTGTCAGCATTAAGTCGTACAGGAAATAGCCCCGAGAGAGAGGAGTCTTTGACAGCTCTAGATTCCGTTCGGATTTTATATTTATATCCGGTATACCGGTTTTCCGGTAAATCCTCAAGTGGGAAAGTTTCCTGTCAGTGAGAAAAAACTCGCCCGTTACTACAGGCTTTAAAAAACAAACTGAAAGTTGGAAAACTATTTTAGCGCGATGGAGTTTGATTTTATTTTCTTTCGCTAGACGATCAAGGAGTTTAATTGCGAGTTTGTTTGGATATTACCTGATGTTAAATAGTAGGCATGGAGGTATATAAAAATACTAGCTTTCGCCCGCGGTTTCACTGGCTTTCCCGGTGATTTAGCCGTAATAGCGTAACAGACAATTAGAGCTACTTTCAGATATAGCAGGGATGAAGTTATGAAGTCCCATTAGCAAGTTATTTCAAGCATATAACACCTTTTGATAAGTTAATTCAGCTTTGGTGGAGCATTAATTTGGTTAATTTGAAACTGAATCTCCGAGGTTTGATATCCAGACTGAACTGTTCTTGATTTAGAAATGACTATCTTGAACGTATCCTCGACGGTAGGTGACAAGGCTGTCACATGTCTCTTGGTAGCTTAAAATATCTCTTTGAAATGGCTTAAATTCCCTACGACTTTGTGAGTGGTTTTGTAAGTGGAATCGGCAAGTTAAATGTCTCTTAATAAAGATGAATAAATACATTATACAATAATTGATGACGAATAAAAATAACAAGTAGTAACCTATACATTTTTTGCAATAAATTATACATTTAAATATAGGATCTTAAATTTTACTCGGCCCTAGTATAGATATGTAGAACATGTTCTATCAATGTGGACTGTTTTGAGAAAATCCTTTGGATCGTTTTCGCTTGAAAGAGTTTCAAACATCCTCCTTTTGCTGGATTATAGTTTACTTACTAGCGGACCCGGCAGACTTCGTTCTGCCCACCAACGCCACCTACCGGGTCCAAATTGATGTATTATACATAAAAACATATCCCATGAAATACTCCGTAATTTGGTGAACACCGCATGAAAATATGTTTAGTAGTTTTTTGTGTTCATTGCGTTCAGACAAACAGAGGCGGCGGGGACTTAGTTTTATATATTTAGATGTATTAACGAACGATTTAATCGATATTATCAATATCATCGAATTAAAAGTGGCGATGAATCGATATACGATCAGAACTTCATCTCACATCCATAGGAATGGATATCACAAAAGGATGGAAGGCTAACGACACATAGAGCTGGTGCATTGTGTACGGGAACTATGACAAATGTGAATTTAATATACCATTTGTGAACGATGAAGATATAAGACGATTGCAGCTGAACAGCTCAGCAACTCAGCAACTCTACAGAAGCGGGGATTTAGATGAACTTGAATGCTTTTGTAATTTAGAACGATTGGTTTTGAAATCGGTTTGGGTTATATTTTAGAGGCATTTTTTGATAAGAACAGCAAGTTCATTTTGGTGGGTTAGACGATGATTTGGTTCAAAGATTGTATTGATATAATTGGCGAATGAAGTTTTGTTAAAAATTCAAATATTTCTTGTTTAGATTGGTTCAAGTAGGTATATATAAATATTTAGAGGAGCTCCCTACCGCAGAAACTCAGGTTGTGGAATGAGCTCCCCGCCATGGTATTCCCAATGGAGTACAGTATGCGGTTCTTCAAGAAAGGAGTGAAGAGATTTATACAGGGTCGGCAACAAGTGAGTGACGCCCCTGGTGTTGCAAGCGTCCATAGGCTACGGTAACCGCTTGTCATCAGGTGGAACCGTATGCCAGTTTGCCACCTTAGTGGTAGATAAAAAAAATTTACAAAACGTTCGTTTCGGACGGTTGCTCGTGCTGAAAAGAACCAGCAGCTAATAGAGGCTCTAATGGTAAATGGTCACTATATAAACTATTTGAAAGGCCAGGGGCTTTTCTTTATATATTGCCGACTGAATAAAAGCACACTAATTCTCATGCTGGCTCCTTCCATTTTAACCGAATTGTAACACATTTTTTTAGTGGACTAGAAGATTTTAGGCTTTCACGGACTGTTTCGATGATGATGATGATGAGGGTGGTAACAATGTTATATCGCTGTCTCTTTCTAAATGTCGCGATGTCGGTACATATAAAAGATACAAATAGCTTATTCCCAATTCACATTTGAAGCTTTGCAATATTTACACGTTGGAAAGTTGATAGAGTGTAGACATTTCCTTCACCAACCGCACAATTGTACGGCTCGATACAAAGTGTTGTAAAAGATACTGCACAGGCAAAGTGAATTGAAGCAAACCACAGTTCGAACGGACAGACACCGAGCGATATTTATCTTTATACAAATGGGTATACAGTTGAAAATACACCGAACGGTGCGACGTGGTAAATCCCAGAAAAGAAGTTAGTTTTGTATAAAAATAAGGATTTACAAGCGGCTGGCGGCGCGCTTTGAATTCTATTCGAAACCAAGACATTTTTATTTATTCACTAGCTGACCCGGCAGACTTCGTACTGCCCCAATCTATCTATACTTATAATAAATCTGTAGAGAGGTCAATTCTGTACATAAAATATATTTTCAAAATAACTATCAGGAGGTGATTAGTGATCGATACTGATGCCAAAAATGCAATCAGTAAAATTTTTGTCTGTCTGTCTGTCTGTCTGTATGTTCCTTATAGAAACAAAAACTACTGGACGGATTTTAACGAAACTTGGTACAATTATTCTTCATACTCCTGGGCAGGTTATAGGATACTTTTCATCACGCTACAATCAAAAGGAGCAGAGTAGTGAAGGGAAATTTTGGGAAAACGGGAGAAGTTACCCCATTTTTTAAGCTTCCGTCGCATGTGCAGCCTTAATGATTAAAGTTACATAGAAATTATGTATGACAGAATAACACGTGTAACTCCTGATAGCTTAGCAGTTCGGAGCATTCTGATTATATTTGTTTACTCTTACGTTTATAATACTCTTACTCATCCCTAAATGAAAAAAGTTAACATTATTACCTATTTAATAAAAAAGAACCATAGAAATCGGTATAGAAACACCAAAATTATAGATGAAATAAGCCATCGCGTCGTCACACGTGAATACTAAATCATGCTATAAGGATTATTTTTAAACGACTTAAAAAAAAGGAGGAGGTTCGAGGAACGAAGTCGCGGGTTAAAGTTAGAGTTAGCCCAAAGAAACTATTCCACGCGAACGAAGTCGCTGGCAGAAGCTAGTCTATACTAATATTATAAAGGAGTAGAGTTTGTTTGTTTGCTTGAACGCGCTAATCTCAGAAAGTTCTGGTCCGATTTGAAAAATTATTTCGCCATTAGATAGTACATTTATCGAGGAAGGTTATAGGCTATATATCATCACGCTATGACCAATAGGAGCGGAGCACCAATAAATAATGTTTCAAACTCGGGAGATTTATTTTCCTGTTGAGAGCTTCCGCTGCGAACGCTGCGTAAACGGTTAAAGTTTCCCTAAAATGATGTAGAACAGAATTTTTCCCCTTTAAAAGTTCAAAAAAAACAGCGTCAGCATATGTCTATCTGTTAAGGTTGGCTCACTATAACCATTTTTCTACTAACCAAATTTGTTCTAAAATAATGCATTATTTGTGAAGGTGTTTTTATAAAGATGATATTAATCCTTATCCAAATAAATACCTTATTCATAAGAAGTATTTAATTTAAAACAAAATTGCCATTTACATCATTCGATTTCAATGAATATCTTAGGAGATATCGCAAATTTAAAATTACATAGCCGCAAAATAATGATCAAGTACTGTGCGCGCCTTTAAGCGCTGGGCCGGCGTGCACGGGCAGTCATCAGTTGGCTCTGCGAGTCCATCCTTCTACGTAAATGAAGTCGCGTGTTGAAAGTTAGCGTTAGCACCAAGTAACTATTCCACGCGGACGGAGTCGCGGGCAGAAGCTAGTACATCTATACTAATATTATAAAGCGGTAGAGTTTGTTTGTTTGTTTGCTTGAACACGCTAATCTCAGAAAGTACTTGTCCGATTAGAAAAATTATTTCAGTATTAGAGAGGCCATTTATTGAGGAAGGCTATAGGCTATATATTATCACGCTACGACCAATAGGAGCGGAGTACCAATCATCAACAGCTCATATAGGTACGTCTCCACCGAGGAGCTCGAGCCTCCCCTAACATCGAGGGGGTTTTAGGCCATAGTCCACCACGCGGGCCTAGTGCGGATTGGCGGACTTCGCATGCCTTTAATTGTGACATCTCAGGCATGTAGGTTTCCTCACGATGTTTTCCTTCACCGAAAGCCAGTGGTGTGAATCCGTACGTAAGTTATTATTAACTCAGAGGTACGGGCCAGGGATTTGAACCGGCACCCTCACGATCGTGAGTCGGTCCGTTCCCAACTGAGCCACCACGGCTTACCAATGAAGAATGTTTAAAAATCGGGAGTTTCTTTTTCCTTTTGAGAGCTTCCGCTGCGTACTGTTATGTACATTCCACTATTTTTGCCGACTAAGCGCAAACCCCCGTCGCCTCCACGTTTACGCGGATGGTATAAAAGGCCAATTTACACGTGCTCGTAGAGCAGTTATATATAATTTTCTGTCTGAATGTCTTTCTTTGATTAAAATAATTTTACATAGCAAAGTGGTGTTTTTTTATAAAAAGGACCAACGGGCCGCCATCCTAACAGTACGTACGTACGTAAACGGTTTGATGTGCACGAACACCAAAAGGCTACTCTACAGGTGCGCATGTATAAGCTGACAGATTTCGTCCCCATCAAGCGAGGTGTGAGGCAAGGGGATACTCTCTTGCCAAAGCTCTTCACTAATATGCTAGAAGACTGCTAGACGGATCCAGTTAGGTTGGGCTGAATTTGGGAAACTTGATGAATGATGATGAATCTTCCGCTCTAATCCTCAGTGCATTCTGCCTATCGTCACCTATGGTGCTGAAACATGGTCGCTTACAAAAGGCAACATGTACAAAATAATGATTGCTCAAAGAAACATGGAGCGAACCATGCTGGGCATCTCCCTCGTGGACCGAAAACCCAACGTCGAAATACGACGTAAAACGCAAGTCGTGGATGTGGGTAAACGGATCACGGGATTAAAGTGGGGTTAGGCGGGACATCTGGCAAGGCTGGATGACGGAAGATGGGCTAAATCTATTACAGAGTGGTGGCTAAGAGAGACACAGGAAACCGGGTAGACCACCGGCTCGGTGGGTAGACGACATTGTCGGAGCAGCGGGTAAGCAGTGGATGTAATTGGCAAAGGACCGTATAAAGAGGCATAAAAATAAGGAGGCCTATGCTCAGCAGTGGGTTATTACGGGCTGATTAAATAGATAGAAAGAAAGTTAAGTAGAAGGATGCACTCATAGATATGGTAACACAATATCGTATAACTTTTTTCCGTGTTTTGAAGTACGACAGGATGGATTGACATATTACAGTTGGTTGTCAAATCTAATGTCAAATATTATGAATGCGTTCAAAAGTTTAAATTGTGACAAAACTTAAAGTTGATCAATTTAAAACCCGACCAAATCATCAGGATAAAAATCAGGTATTATTCGGTATTATTTTCGGAAATAAAAAATTAAATAAGTAATAAATGTTTACGCAAATTAATGTCTAAAAAGAACAAATATAACAGTTCCGAACTTTCGAGACATTTTACATAAAATAATTTCTGAACGCACACATGAATAGTTGTTACAGTATTTGACAGTATAGGACAACAAATGTTTGACATCTAATAAACAAATCAGCATTTATTGAAATGATTAAGTATTAATTTCACATATCGAGTATTCATTGTTTTTATGTATGTATTCTGCTATTCGGGGCGGAGACAAATCCAACGAATCAATAACCATGAAAATTGATTCAGCAGATCTCGAGTTATAAGTGTTGAAACAAACCCGACTTTCTTTTATATATATAGATTTCAATTCGAACATTCCGCTATCCAATTTAATAATGGCTAATTCGAATTGGCTGCTTTTTAGGGTACCGTATTCAAAGACTATTAAACTTACGTGATATTTTGTCGGTCTTACACTAGAACCATGGCTTTTAATATGTATCTGTGATGGAATATGTTAATTTAAGTAATATCCCCAAAAAATCCAACCTAAAACCACCTGAAATAAAACCCTTCTGAATATAAGAAAACGCAATGTTACCGAACCCGAAACCACACATGGCCTGTCCCATAGCGTAGTCTGTTAGAATACATTCATCATCATCAGCTCGTATACGTCTCCACGCTCGGAGCTCGAGCCTCCCCTAACAATGAGGGGGTGTAGGCCATAGTCCACCACGCGCGCCCAGTGCGGTGCGGACTTCACATGCCTTTGATTGTGACATCTCGGGTATGCAGGTTTCCTCACGATGTTTTCCTTCACCGAAAGCCAGTGGTGTGAATCATAAGTGATGAATAAGTTTTAAACTCAGAGGTACGGGCCGGGGTTTGAACCTGCACCCTCATGATCGTGAGTCGGTGCGTTACCCACTGAGCCACCATGGCACAGAATACATTAATTCATCGTTTTACAGGCAATGCGAAAGTAACTTCAGAACAACTTCTCATTTTAATTAAATTTACCGGATTAGCCTTTGTATTCTCTGATACAAACTTCGCGCAACGGACCTCTCCCATGATACCGAAGTAAATGAAAGGGACAGAACAACTGAGACATCGAGCTAATTTTACTTTACCGAATTGAACCTCTACGCCTTGTATTTAACTATCCTCTACATCATGCTGAACCTTTGCTGTATGTATAATCAGCATCTACGTTACTAAAGTTGTTAACTGAAAATAGACTATATTATAGAGGTGGTTAGGTACGTTTTTGGAGGCTCTGGCAAGTTATAATTTGAATAGTACTATGACTAAAAGTGTTTATAATTTACTAGCTGCCTTCGCGCGGTTTCAACCGCTTAGTTTTATACCACTATACTTGGGTGGCAAACAGACATACGGTCCCACTTGATGGGAAGCGGTTACCGTAGCCTATGAACGCTTGCCACACCAGAGGCGTCACGCGTTGCCGACCCTGTAAAAAAGGGAGCAACTGTATAGGCAGTGGTAAGGTTCCCGTTCTCGTAAGAATACAAGGATAAAATATAGCCTATATACACTTACATTTTATTTATTTATTTAAGTTATTATATCCTTACAGTTTACATGCTTTTTGAAGGTGAAATAAATACTCAGATCGGTCCAGTAATTTCGGAGCCTATTCATAACAAACCAAAATTCAAATATTTTCTCTTTACAATAATACTAGAGCTGCCTCCGCGCAGTTGCACCAGCGTTTCCGTTCCCATAGGAATACAAGGATAAAATATAGCTTATTATACGTTACTTCCTAATAAAATTCATTAGTAAAATAATTGTTCGGATGGGTCCAATATTTTTTAAGTTACATAAAATAATACAAATCCTTCCTCTTAACAATATCATATATATAAAGTTATGTTACCATACTCCTCCGAAACGGCTTGACCGATTTTTATGAAATTTTATATGCATATTCATTATAGTAGGTCTGAGAATCGGCTACTGTCTATTTTTCATACCCCTAAGTGATCACGGGAACGGTAACTACGCGGGTGAAACCGCGGGGCAGCTAGTAATAAGTAAAGATTTAAGAAATTTGAAAAATATTGCGGTAAAAACAGTATTACTTGTCGCGTCGCATCACCGCGTGAATTCATCACTTTAAATGAAATTAATACATTTTATTTTGCTTTCATTCTGTTTAAACATGGTGCGTGGAACTGACATTTAGTATGATAACCTCTGGCCCGTATCATTATATACAATTTGCTGATAAAGTTTATAATTAACGAGTTACTTATATTGCAATAATAAAATTAAATACACAGTTGTTTATGTTACTTTAAATACTTTTTCTCTGCGTTTCCGAAAAATCTTAAATTTTCCTGTGATAAATATCCTGTGTGCTGTTCTAGAAAATGTTCTTTTTTATACCACAAAGGTGGCAATGATAAGAAGTTACCGTAGCCTATGGACGCTTGCAACACAAGAGGCGTTACTCAGGCGTTGGCAAAAATTTTGAAAAAAAAAACTGGAAAATTTCATCCAGACTTTGACCGTTCAATTTTACTAGATTTTTCTCAATTTTTTTTCTTTAGGTTTTATTTTGATATTTAAAAAAAATACTATTGCTAGTTTACCTAATGGGCAGCAATGTTGTCTTTTAATACGATAGCATATTAGCTAAAATATATAATAAATGAGACATTTAACTGCATCCTTGAAAAATAGTAAAAAATTACTTAAATCAAACTGTGTAACTTAACGCCGTTAAATTACCCCTCTAGATGATTCATTCGAAACCTCAACACATCAAAAACCTCCAGTTTTTCCATGTGCTAATAAATGTATTAATGTGTATACACAATATATTGCGCCAATTGAGCTGTATAATTGGTAATTATAAATGGCGGGCGCAACCAGGCATGCGGTCCGCCGCCAACAAATTTGATCCCCCAAAGCATAAACGCCGAAACTATTTGTGTGAAACCTGCAAATTTGAATTTATAGGGATTTATTACGAAACAACAACTATGCAATACATTTGCTTTTACCAATAAAGGATCAATAAATATTCAGTTATGAAATTAAACTACCTAGGTAACTATTGTTTATTCAGTTCGATTCGCGTTCCCGGAAGAACATTTATTGAGGGACGTGTCTATTTATTGTTTGTGGTATATACCTAGCTATCACTTAATAATTCGCCTATAGCATAAAGATAAAGATTTTTATTTGCACAAAGTATGGTAGCATAAAAGGTTTTACAAAAAAAATATACGAGCTTACATACTTTGCCATATATTATAAAAATTTATTGCAATAGTTAATTAACAAGCGACAGACAACAGCTTAAATTCTTGTTTTTAAAACAAAAATTAAAGATTAAAAGATAATATAAGTTTCATGTCAGAATAAATTATAAATAAAATAATATTTTGCATAATACTGTATTTTGGGTAAATTTCTTAAATTAGTACCAAAATATTGTTCCACAAAGAAATCTATACTAATATTATAAATGCTAAAGTAACTCTGTTTGTCTCGCTTTCACGCTAAAACTACTGAAGCGATTTAATTGAAATTTGGTACAGAGATAGTCTAGACGCTGAGAAAGGACATAGGATACTTTTTATCCCGGGAAAATGGCAGATCTCCCGGGTACGCAAGTGAAACCGCGGGGAGCCACTAGTACCTTATATATAAAATTCTCGTGTCACAATGTTAGTTACCATACTCCTCCGAAACGGCTTTACCGATTTTTATGAAATTAAATATGCATATTCAGTAGGTCTGTGAAACCACGGGGCGGCAGCTAGTATTTATGTACATTTATATTTTTTTTATTTAAGAATTATGATTAACTATTTTTTTATTGTATTGCTCAAACTTTTAATAAATTTAGTACTGAACCCAAAGTTTGCGATCCTGACACGACATTTAAAACTAGTCGTTATAAATGTGAAAGTTTGTTTGTTTGTTCGTTTGTTATTCAATTACACTGTAAATTAACTTGATGTACTTTGATACAGACTAAACCATAAGTTCCTAAGAGAAAGCAGGTAAAACCGCGGGTTGGCAGCTAGTTTACCATAATAACAGTAGCCGGTACTGGTTTAAAAGTAGAAATAGTCGCAAGCAAACTTTCCATCGTCTTTTCTCGTGGAAAATTGTTCTTTAGGGTTCCGTACGCATAGGGTAAAGCCGGGACCCTATTACTGAGACTCCACTGTCTGTCTGGCTGTCTGTCAGGCCATATAATATCTGATGAACGGTGATAGATAGACAGTTGAAGTTTGCACAGTTAATGTATTTCTATTAATTTATTTATTTAATATAGCACACAATACAGAATAGAATTTACAAAAGACTATTACATGATAGATGAAAGGTTTAGATCTAGACTATATCCCACTCAATGTATGCCTAGATGCATCTTGGTAAGTGAATTGAATAATCGCTAGAAGAGCTTGAAGAATGCATATAAAAATACATAATATTACAAAAAAAACTATTGCCACAATAACAACAAATACTTATAACAAGCGATTTTTTTGCTAAATATTAAAAAACGCGACAGATAGACGCTTGAAATTATCACAGAATATTTAGAGTGTCTAATGTTGTATGGATCATACGGAACCCTTAGTGCGCAAACCCGACTTGCACTTGGCAAGTTATTTTTTTCTTTATTATCATCTGGTTACAAGTTCTTGGTACACATTTTTCTGGTCCAAGTTTTGAATTATACAAGTTTTATTTGATAAAAATGGTTACCAAATGTAGTCGTTTAAATTGTTACTTTATTTACAGGGAATAAATTACATTTTTCCATGTTTCTTGTAATTATAATCTTGCTAATATAATAAAGTGAAAGTTTTTGATGGATAATATAAGTTTTTGTTACTCTTTCAAGCGACAACGTCTCACTTAAAATGTAGTAAATGTAGTATATCAGCATAACACAAGATACTTTGAAGCTTACTTTGGAATCCGATTGGCCGTGTGTGAAAAATGTCCCAGGATATTTATTTTATTTATTATCTAAGTGACCGATGTAAACGTTTGATTTTACCAAATACTGCGTCAACTTTACGAAGCAGAGTTATCCCTCAGGGCGATTAAAGTTTTATTTTAGGGTCCGGACTGATACGACTTGGGCTTTACGGCCACACTTGGTGCTTAATCCTTGAATAAAATATACCTATCTGCAGCTCACGACTCAGATACACTGGCGTAAATTGAGAATTGCGTTAAACAGACAAGTCTATAAACTGACATAGATCTAGGGTCGGCAACGCGTTAGCAACGCCCCTAGTGTTGCAAGCGTCCATAGGCTACGGTAACCGCTTCCCATCAGGTGGACTGTATGCCTCTTTGCCACCTTTGTGGTATAAAAAAAAACTAGAATTTAAATTAGAAACACGTGGGTAACACGTGTATATAGGTTTCTATTTACAATAAAAAAGTGATAGGTACTTTTTTATGAAGCAGATTTGATATTTTTAAACAAATTAATAAATCGGAAAGGAATATTGTCATTACTTCTGAAGTTATTATACCTTCTCTTTACTGGGCTAAAGTAATACACTGTTTTAAATGAAACAAAACAAAATTCATAACACTATCCTATCTACTAATAAATATCCTGAGACATTTTTTCACACACGGCCAATCTAATTCCAAACTAAGCAGAGCTTGTGATATGGTAAGGAGATAGCTGATATACTACATATACCTTCTACTTTTAAATACATACTTATATAGATAATATATATATTTACATCCAGACACAGGACAAACAGACATACCTATTCATGCATACAAATGTTTGTCCTGGGTGGGAATCGAACCCACGACCCGCGGCTTGAGAGTCAGGGTCACTAACCACAAAGCCAACCGAGCTGTCAACTAATGAAAGATTGTGATGGATGGATGTATGTTTGTTACTCTTTCACGCCAGAACGGCCAAAGATATCGCAATGATATTTGGCACGGAGTTATATATATAATATATTCTGGAAAATTTTAATTTACCCCAAAAACGCAAGTGAAACCGCGAGAAACAAGTCCTGAATAAGTATTACAGATGAGTAAGCTGCCATACTGGACTACCTTCAATCCCTCTAGATTTTTATATCTCTACGTTCCGTTGCTAGGAATGTGGTTACGACGGAGTTCGAACATTTTATGGAAGAAATTTCAGTCTCGGTATGTCGAAATCTCTTTCGTCGGGAACCGTCGACTGTAAAATCGATGGCAGCAAGGTATCTACATATTTGAGATAATTCTTTTGGTACAAAATATTCGTTTACACCGACCCTATACAGTTGCTCCTTTTTTACAGAGTCGGCAACGCGTGATTGACGCCCCTGGTGTTACAAGCGTCCATAAGCTACGGTAACCGCTTCCCATCAGGTGGGACCGTATGCCTGTTTGCCACTCTTGTGGTATGAAAAAAAACCCTATATTTTTTTAAACTTCAGGTTTTAATGAAACTTATTTCAAACCAGCCAACCGCGCCATTTACGTCTGCGTCACATTTTTCAATATTTTTCAATATTTTTCAATGTTGCTCCGCTTCTATTGGTTGTAGCGTGGTGTTGTATAGCTTATAGCCTTCCTCCATAAATGGTTTATCTAATTCTAAAATATATTTTACTCAGTAAAACATCGGTACAGCGACTAAACTTGATAAATAATGAATTATTAACTGTATTAAATGCATTGTTAAATAATCAAGCGTCCCATTATTTTCAAAACGGTAACAATTTTTTTAAAACACACACTCTACTGTAAAATTGCGGAGAATTATAAGAAAAAACTATACATAAAAATATACTGATCATTAAAACGGAAATGCATTTGAAAAATAAATTTATAAGAAGATCCGATTGGCGTTCACTCACTTGTGAATATAAGATTTTTCTCATGTTGGTTCTATTTTACGTTATTATAGGAAAACATGGAATGTTTTGAATAAAAATGGCTGCCAGTAAGCTGGGTACTCGTTATGAACCCTTTGTTAGCAAATACGGTGGTTGTTTGTTATTTATGATGAGGACCGGCGCTCCGGTGTGGTACTACGGGAACGTGAGCAAAGGTTTAGGTTATCACTCCAAAATAGTCATCCAGTTACCATTTATCAGAAGATTGCACACTAGGAACTATAATAAAGTACTCAGATTAATTTTATTTTAGGCTAGCGGCTTCCCGCGTTCCTGGGGGAACTTCAATTTTCCCGGTCTTATGTGTTAATCTAGGGTGTCAGGTACACAGATAGTCTAGAGCCTAAATAAGGACATAGGCTACTTTTTACCCCGGTAATATGGAAGATCCCCCGGGTACGTGGGTGAAACCACAGGGAGCCACTAGAAAAGCTTGCAGTCTACATTAAATCCCAGGAAAATTGATCCCCAGATGCAATATACAAGAGAACTGAACAACTATGCGTTCAACCTCACACTAATAGACAGACAGACGGCTAAGAGTCGTGTTGGTAATGTCATTACAATCCGAGACGCCCCAGGAGACGTGTGAGACGACAATCTAAGTTATCGGACAATATGTCGTCTGTAATAGGTCTTGAATGCTTGTCACTGCATCTCGATGGTACCATGGGGAACGCACCGAGTCACTATCATGAGGGTGCAGGTTCAAACCCTAACCATTACTTCTGAGCTTAACCCTTTCACTGCCTATGTGAGTGACGACCCTGGCGGTACAAGCGTCCATAGGCTACGGTAAACGCTTCCCATCAGGTGGGACCGTTTGCCTGTTTGCCACCCTTGTGGTTAAAAAAAAAAACTTACGTACGGATTCAAGCCACTGGTTTTGAAGAAGGAAACCTGCATGCCTGAGATGACAGAATAAAAGTCATGTGAAGTCCGCACCGCACTAGGCGCGCGTGGTGAACTATGGCCTAACCCCCCCGTTGTTAGGGGAGGCTTGTGGTCCTCGGTGGAGACGTATATGAGCTGATGATGATGATGCTCGAAACTCGATGTACTTAAGTGACAATTAGACACTCTATGTGCAGTTTCAATATTGAGTCAATTTATAAACTAAACTAGCAATTTTAATAAAGATTTGACTAGATGGTAGTTCCACCGATGGTAAGTGGTCACCAATAAATATAGATATCCAAAATACCCGGAACATTAAAAGGTTATCCGCTAATAAAGCGGAAAATAACATAATCCTCTTACTCAAATTGTTAATCTCCTAACTAACGACAAAAACGAATAATAAAGTCCACAAATAAAGCCCTAACATTCCAAGGAAATAACCTTGAGATGTATATTTGTGTATAAAGGATTGAAATATGAATAAAGTATTAAGAAAGTAATATTCCACATAAACTAAAGTATATAAAAATTAAATACTAGTTTCTGGTCCGCGGTTTCATCCGCATTTCCGGGGATTTTAATTTTTTTTTAATGACATGATATGTGCATGATAGTATTCGTAAGAAGATATCACTGGGGGTGAAGGTGTGAACTTAACAATACTTATTTTCATAAGTACCAAATATACACACATTTCATGAGAATCAGTTACCATTTCGGAGGAGTTCACTAACGAATTTGATATATGTATTAGAAATTCGTGAGTTTAAAAGTGATAATGCAGTGATAACCGAGCCAATGGTGAGGCTGTACCAAGTTAATCCTCGAGGTTGTGGCACGGTTAGGTAAAAATGACCGTTTTGTGGATAATTACGTGGTACCAGGTGCATTGAGTATATAAATAATCGCCATTGTTTACGGATAACAGCAGGTTGAACCGGGAAAATGGCCCTACGCTTAAACACAACGACGCGCGTTACCGTTGCAACTTAAACGCTGCTTGAACAGTTTTTTCATAAAACATTTAAGTAAAAACTGCCGGGAACTATATTTTTATGAAGCAGTGTTGTACCATGTTTAAAAAATAATCCCAATAAAATTACAGGTTCAATACTTTTTTATACTACAAAGGTGGCAAATAGACATACGTTCCTACCTGACGCAAAGCGATTACCGTAGCCTATGGACGCTTGCAACACCAGGGGCGTCATCCGCGCTTTGCCAACCCTGTAAAAATCTCTTTACGACATTCTTGAACAACCCTATGCTGTACTCCATTGGGTTACTACAATTCAAAACTAAGTTAGGTACATACAGTAATATATTCCACAAAATGGCTATACTACTCGGACAAATAGACAAACAAGATAATTCACATCGCAAACATTACTAATCCCCAAAAATGAGTCGCAGCGTATGACAAGTACCCTTTCAGTTTTTATTATCTTCTACATACTAGTAACATGTTGTTTTGTTCCGCTGCCAAATAGCAGTCGTAAAAAGTAACAGCAGTTCCGCAACAGAATCCCGTCGCATTAGTGTGCTATCAACCTACTATTACATGGTTATAGGTCAGATGGCCGTGGTGGCACAGTGGGGACGCACCATTTTGAGGGTGCAAGTTCAAACCCCGTCCGTACCTCTGAGTAAAAACAAAATTGAAGATCCCTAAGGAACGCGGGTAAAACCGAGGGGTGAAAGCTAGTTTATTTAATATACCACCTCTGGGGTGTAGTGAGAAGCTAAAGAGAAGAGTCATGTCGGCGGTGTAGTGAGAGGCTAAAGAGTAGAGTCATGTCGGCGCGCATTTTACGCGCACCGAGCGACCAACAATAGCATTCACAAAAAAGGTTTTAGTGTCATTAAAAATATGCTTCAGAAACATTAAATGCGTGCTAAAATGATCTTTATTTTTACTAGTCCCTTCCCGCGGCTTTATCCGCGTTCCCGTGGAATAAAACATTACTCTTGTACAAAGCACTAGCTTCCGTCCAGCGTTCCGGGAGAACATCAAATTTTAGGGATAAAAGATTGCCTATTTTCTTTCCCAAGTAAATCTATCACTGTACCATCTATATAAACTAAGTCCCCACCGCTGCTGTCAGTCTGTCTGAACGCGATGAACACAAAAGCCACTGAACAGATTTTCATGCAGTTTTCACCAAATTACGGAGTATCTCATGGGGAAGGTTTTTATGTATAATACATCAATTTGGACCCGGTAGGTGGCGCTGGTGGGAAGAACGAAGTCTGCCGGGTCCGCTAGTATTTCATAAATATCGGTCATTGGTTTAAGCGTGAAAGCGTAACAGACCGATAGACTTGCTAAGTTTCTCTAAAAGACCAACAAACATCCATACATCCATAAACTTGCATTTATGTTTCGCTAAACTCATGCAGCTGACAAATAGCAACTAGGCTATAACATGGCGGTATGAAACAAGCCATCTCACTCTAACACATGCAACAGAAAAGGACTTCCAACTTTCAGGTGTTTGAAGCTGCTACTGAGGTTAATATTTAATCAAACCGGCCAAGTGCGAGTTGGACTCGCCCACGGAGGGTACCATGTATTTCTCGCCGTTATTAGTATCGAGCAAGAAATGGTAAAAAAATCAAGTTTGTTATATGGAAGCCTTTTAAAATTTATTTTGTTTTTAGTATTTCTTGTTCTAGAGACAATAGAAATACATCGTCTGTGAAAATTTCAACTGTCTAGCTATCACCGTTCTTGAGATACGGCCTAATGACAGACGGATGGACAGACTAATAGGGTCCCATTTTTACCCTTTGGGTACGGATCCCTAAAAAGCACAGAGATAGTTGAAATAACCTTCAACAGTTGCTTATTCGGAGTTCAGAAAATATCCAGGTTATTCTTTTTAAATATGTATGTAAAATTTCGAATTCTGTCGTGAGAAAATGTTGTTACAACAAGTGTTTTAGCTTAGGTCAGTATGGCGCAACAAGGTAAGTACACCTCTTCGTTTTTATGATCTCTTTATACTTAAATACCCCTTTGTTTTGCACATCTGAGACATATTTTGCTTCTACGTGTATGGTTGGTAACTTCGACTTTTGAATTTGGTTTTTATTCCTATCTAGGATTTATAATTTTGTTCATGAAAATATCAGTTTATTCTTTCTATAGACCGGCTGATTTTGTGGTAAGTGATCATGACTTTCAAGCCAGTCGTGGATTTGAATCCCACCCGTGACAAACATTAATAGGTATGCACGAATATGTCTGTTTGTTCTGTGTTTGCATGTAATTTTCTTATTATATAAAATTCTCGTGTCACAATTTTAGATACCGTACTCCTCCGAAACGGCTAGACCGATTTGTATGAAATGTTATATGCATATTCAGTAGATCTAAGAATCGGCTACTACCTATTTTTGATACCCCTGTGATCAGGGGATTGGGAACTACGCGGGTGAAACCGCGGGGCGGCAGCTAGTATCTATATAAGTATGTATTTAAAAGTAGTATATCAGCTGTTTCGTTTCCATATCACAAGCTCTGCTTAGTTTGGAATCAGATAGGCCGTATGTGAAAAATGTCCCAGGATATTTATTTAATGCTGCCCTACCTCAAATTCGACTTTAGCTACAGGCTACAGCCCTGTTCGGCTACGCTCGCTTTTTTACGTTCCACTGATCACTCCCCGTTCAACATGTCAAGCGTGCAATTTAAACTATGCTGAATTATTTCACAAAGCACGTTCACCCGCGTTCGTTCGCTCTACCTCGTAATATGCTAAGAGTTAAGTCAATCAAGCCAAAGTTTATGCTTCGATTAATATCGTTTAATAACTCTGTGTAACTTGCGGCTTTTATCGGGGAAAGGGAAGTATTTAGTTAGGAGGATATGGGTATTATGATTTACTAGTGGCTCCTCGCAGTTTTATCTCGGGGAACTTCAATTTTCCCGGGATAAAAAGTAGCGTATGTGTTCTTATAAAAAGGAGCCTATCCGTTTAGTAGCTTTTGCGTGAAAGAGTAACATACACCCATCCATCCTTAATATTAGTAGCATATAATTTGGGTCGATGTTTTTGTGGGTTCGACTTGTTTAATCTTTTGTAGTTTCTGTTACTTGCTTGTCTTAATTTTTCCAATTAAAAATGTACCATGAGTATTAATTCAGGAAAATTACGCAACCAACAAACCTCTATGAAATGTATAAAAGCAAACATTTAACAACATAAAGACGTTTAAAAATTTCAAGCCGAAAATTATTTCACGGCCTAAAGCATGAGTCCCTGGCCCGTACCTCTGAGTTAATAAAAACTTACGTACGGATTTACATCACTGGGCTATATGCCCGAGATGTCACAAATAAAGGCATGCGAAGTCCGCCAATCCGCACTTGGTCCGCGGAGTGGTCTATGGCCTAAACCTCCTCGATGTTAGGGGAGGCTCGAGCTCCTCGGTGGAGACGTATGAGGTGATGATGGTGATGAAAGCATGAACAGCAACCTATTAAAATGTTGGTTCTAAGCAAGAGTGGATGAAATCACTCGATTGTAAATTTATCGTTCGCCGATCGGTGCGACTCGCAAGATAGGCGACATTTGCAAAGCTCTGAAATAACTTGAAACTTGGCACATTATGACGCGTTTGTGACTATATCGCAGCTTACTGAGTACTGTGGCCATGCTTTTAAGGTAATATTATAGCAAGAAAATATTTTGTGTTGTTTGTAAGGTAATTTAGTATTTACCGCCGCAACAAAAATCATTTGAATATACCCTACCCATTATGTTTTACAAGCGGCTCCCCGCGGTTTCACCCGCGTTCCCGGAGATCTTCGAATTTGCCAAGATAAAAGTATCCTATGTTTCAATTCAGGGTATCAGCTAAGTACATACAAAATTTCATAATAATCGCTCCAGCCGTGAGTCGTGAAGAAGTAACAAACATACACACTCACAAACTTTCGCCTTTATAATATTAGTGTGATTTATTTTTTTCCAGAACACAAATACTTGAAAGTATGAGATCTAATTTTTTTGAAAATAATGATTGCTTAGTTTATTGGCGGCTCTCAGCAAAAGCTGAGCATTAGTTCGATTATTAACAAAATTTATTTTTCTATCCTTCCATCCATCTAAACTTTATCCATACTAATATTATAAAGAGGAAAACTTTGTTTGGCTGTAATGAATAGGCTCAAAAACTACTGAACCGTTTTTAAAAATTCTTTCACCATTCGAAAGCTTCATTATCCACGAGTAACATCCATACTAATATTATAAATGCGAAAGTAACTCTGTCTGTCTGTCTGTTACGCTTTCACGCTAAAACTATTGAACCGATTTAAATGAAATTTAGTACACAGATAATCCAGAGCCTGAGAAAGGACATAGGCTACTTTTTATCCCGCGAAAATTAAAAATCCCCCGGGAACGCGGGGAGCCACTAGTAGGCTATATTTTACCCCTGTATTCCTACAAGAACTGGGACTACGTGAGTGAAACCGCGCGGAGGCAGCTAGTCTATACTATATATAATATTATAAAGAGGAAAGATTTGTTTGTTTGTTTGTTTGTTTGTTTGTTTGTTTGTTTGTTTGTAATGAATAGGCTCCGAAACTACTGGACCGATTTCAAAAATTCTTTCACCTTTGGAAAGCTACATTATCCCCGAGTAACATAGGCTATATTTTATCCCTGTATTCCCACGGGAACGGGAACTACGCGGGTAAAACCGCGGGGAGGCAGCTAGTAATTTATAAATTTAGTAGGACTATTGTCACTTACTGTTGACAAATCATGGCGAACCTACCACTGGGTATGTATTTGTTGAGTTTTCAGCGGATTTTTCGTTCCCTTTGCCCTTGCAATATTGTGAACTGGCAACTTTTTTATTTACCAACTTAGTAAGTCGATAGCGTTTTGTTTTTATTTCGTTTAGACACACGCCTATTTTCATGTATGAAGGTAGTCGTGAAATGGCAGAGTTTGCACACATCAGGGATATCCCTGATATATCAAATTTCTATACATAATATTGTATAGGATCATAAGTTAGATGATCAAAATTTAAAGCTCAAAAATAATGTTTCAATAATTTTATAATATTTTTTGTTGCTACACACAATAAGGAAACTTAATCATTAATAAAATTAAGAATTCATAACTTGACTTCCACTTTTTATAATTAGTAGTCAACAGTTCCCGTTTACTTTTTAAATTTCATTTTCATCTTGCCAATTCTCAATACTTTTGCAAAATCACTGACGTAAACATGTCAGTGTTGCTACACTAAAATGAATGCATAAAAAAAACTACAGCCAATTCTCTGTGAGCTTCAAAACTCGTCAGTTGGCAATATTGGATGCCACTTATTTCGTTTATCGGGTTCGGCAACCATCGGAAAAACTCGTGCAGTCAATTGAAAATCAAATCAATGGCTGACTCGTCAATTTTTCGATTGACAATTCGGACATCACGGGTCGAATCGAAAAACTAGATTGATTTGAGAGCGAGTGATTTTTATAACATCTCCAAATACATCAGACCTTCCCTAGTTTGTATGAATACCGAGCGTATTAGGTAAGTCCAAAACTGCACTGATCTGAATAGTTCTTTTAACAACGGAAAATTTGAATTATTAGGTAGTGTATAGTCGCTTTCCGCTGTCTTTCCCTATGTCTTCTTAAATCTTTAATTTTTGCTAAATTTGGAATCAGATTGGCCGTGTGTGAAAAATGTCCCAGGATATTTATTATTATTATCTTTAAAACCACGCAACTAAGTTTGATGCGGTTTTAAATAGATAAAGTGATTCAGGAGTTGGTTACATGCTCGATGTTAAGGAGGATGGTTTTCATATACAATACATGCATAATATGTTTTAGAAACACTGACAATTTTAGAGGTTTCTAATGTGATGTATAAGCATTGCACCCGTGCGAAGCTTGGGCAGTACTGGTCGCTAGGTGACTATAATTTACTATTAAATAAATTAACATGCAATCAAAATCCCTCGTTTATCGTTCTTTCTATTAGTAATCCGTAGCAAAATCTATAAATTTTAGAAGAAGTAATTGGTGAAAGACAGAGACAGATAGCGACACTGTTACACTATTTAGAGGGAGTAAGAGAATGTTTGCTAATCAGATAACAGTGATTGATTTATTTGTTGACGGTAACCGTGGATGCTCAGTTTGCGACAGGCTAATTTCAACCCGTTCCATTTGATATATATATTTGTCCCGAATGGTTCCTGAAAAGTAAATGTAGTGAAAGTAAGGTCGCATTGTGGTAGAGGTTTGTGTCCGGTAGTACATATCAGGGGTGTCCACTACTGCGATATCACTACATATTATAAAACAATGTCGCTTTCCGCTGTCTGTCCCTATGTCTTCTTCAATCTTTAAGACTACGTAACGGATTTTGATGCGGTTTTTTTTAATAGAGTGATTCAAAGGGAAGGTTTTTACGCACAATATATGCATAATATGTTAGAGAAACACTGTCAATTTTGGAGGTTTTTAATGTGATGTATAAGCATTGCACCTGTGCAATGTTAGGGCGGGTCGCTAGTATTTAGAGATGGGCGGTGGGAATAAACCCGAAAGGAATAAACCCGGGTTAATTCCCAAATGGGAAAGAACCGGGTGTTTATGTGGGAAGATTCCCAATGGACGGGTTTTTTCAATTGAAATGGTTTATACGATATATCTCTTAAACTATTCATTTGATTAAAAAAAATTGGTAACATTTTTTGTTGCAAATCAAATTCTCTACAACTTTGGTCCAGTAACTTTTTGTCGTAGAACTATAAATGAAAAAGTTATAAGTGAAAATGTTCAGAAACTCGAGCAAACCGTTTCTTTTTGTGGAGCGATGTATGGATGTCGAAAAGCAGTGCTGAAATGTTCTGCAGTGTGCTTTTATTGTTCTGGAGAGACTAAGAGCAACGTAATGGGGCTCTCAGAATGAATAAATAAAAATGACTTTGACGATGAACCGCCGACATTAACACCCCTTCCTTCTCCAGTTTTCACACTGATGTTCAATTCAGAAAGCTGATCAGATGCTGAGCCGCAGCTTGGTCCATCGAAAAAACTGAGGACGGAGTTCAGAAACGAACTGTGGCAAATAAATGCTAGCATACCGTTCTGCATTTACCGTTCTATGTCCCTCAAGAGGAATAGTCGCAACATGCCCAGTTTTGGAGACAAACGTAGCCACCATTTTTTTGCAACACTCCGTGAACGAACAATTTTTGTTGGCTTTACTCATTTTCGAACACTCAAACTCGAGACTGGTTTTTGTTTCGGGTTCATACGCGTATATCCAGGATTCGTCACCTGATGCGATGTTTTATATAGCATTTGAGGATCCTGCGTGTCTTTCGAAAGTTCTGACGCATCACACGAGCCGCTTTTTGCTCTTTATAGAGCGAATGCGGTATCCATCGGGAAAACAAATATTTTACACCTAATTGTTCATGCAAGATTATTTGTATTTGACTCATCTCAATGTCTAAAGTTTCCTGAATTTCGTGGTATATCACATGTTGATCTTCTTCAATCAGCTTACGCTCAGCATCAACGTTTTCTTGGGTGACTGCAGTTTTTGGACGACCTTGACGAGGATCATCACTGAACTTGATACGTCCACGTTGAAATTCAGCAAACCAGCGATGAATTGTGGTTTTGGATGGGGCCTCATCACCAAATGCAGAAATCATCCGGTCAACACACTGTTTTTGTGTTAAACCACTTCGAAGATCTTCGTCTCGTTCTTGAATTTTCTCGAGCCCATTTTCTCAACGACTAAACAAGTTTGACAAAACCTTGTGACAAGACCGAGAATCGTTTTTTAAATAAATAAACGGTGTTCGATTTTTAAAACCAAAGAGTTTTCAATTTAAAAGATTTAAATATGACAGGAATTGTGGAAATATTCCATTCCCATACTTTTAGTGCAGCCCTCGTAGATATTGGCTCGTCATCATCGTCATTGTCATGATCTTTGTGTTTATGAAACAGGTTCCAATTGTATGAAATAAAAGGTATTTTTGTTGCCCTGTCTGTAGTCAATCTGTTTTTTTTGCGACTATGTATATGGACGTGCGTGCTAAACAATCGTTCTGTGGCTGCTGAAGTACAGGGAGCAGTTAGAATCCGTACTGCAACCCTACTCAGCAATTTGGAACTGCAGAGTCCTCTCGACCAATCTACTGGGTCCATTTCGGTGACATCCTTCCATATAAATGGTCTACTCTATAAACCCTATTTAGCTCTATAATTGGATAAATCAACACCAACGAAAATATTGTGCGATTGGTTAACGTCGTGTATACACTCCATCCACTTCGTGTTCTTCTTCTAATTCAATGCCTTGCTATCTTGGATCCAATAAATATGCAGCATAATGAATGGGTGTCAAACATTTATTTGTTCAGCTAATTACAGCATTTTTAAAATCTTATTTGTGTTGCTCATTTAGAATGGATATGTCCGGAAATGTCCGGATAGCCGTGGTGGCTCAGTTGGGAGCGCACCGACTCACGATCACGAGGGTGCCGGTTCAAATCCCTCGCCCGTACCTCTTGAGTTTATAAAAAAAACTTACATACGGATTCACACCACTGGCTTTCGGTGAAGGAAAACATCATGAGGAAACCTGCATGCCCGAGATGTCACAATTAAAGGCATGTGCAGTCCGCCAATCCGCACTAGGCCCGCGTGATGGACTATGGCCTACACCCCTTCGGTGTTAGGGGAGGGTCGAGCTCCTCGGTGGAGACGTATATAAGCTGTTGATGATGATGATGATGTCCGGAAATGCAAAATTAAATGTGGACTTAATATCTTTGAAGGCTTCATAGATAAACTTCATTTATAAGTATTTCACTGCCTTCGAGTTTGAAAATAGTATCTGTTATAGGTTCCAGTAGTTTTATACAATTTTGTACTATTAACAGATCTAATTCTCCGAAATAATTGTTAAATGTGGTCGTTTAATGCGGTATGTCGTCAATAGCAATGTCGGAAAAAGGAATGTTTTTGATTAGGCGGTCATATAGCATTCAGCCGGGACCTTTGTTCTAAGTTAATATAACAGGTATATTGTTCTAAAAGATGTCGCAGTAAACGGCTTAGACTGTATAACGTATTTATTGAATTATGGAAATAAACAAAGTTAAATTAGCTCAAACAAGTAGTAATAGTACTTAAATAGTACGTACTATTTGATATACACATGTATCTACACATTACCTATTTGTTACATTGCTAAAAATGAAAAAACCCGAATACTTTCCCATTTGGGAATCTTCCTCGGGTTCTTTCCCTCAATCTTCCCATTTTGGGTTCTTTCCCGGGAAGAATCCCATCACTACTAGTATTAAATAAATAAATATCGTGGGACATTTTTCACACTCGGCCAATCTGGTTCTAAACTAAACAGAGCTTGTGATATGGTAACCAGATAGCTGATTACATACCTATACTACTTTTAAGTACATACTTAGGTATATATTTACATCCAGATAATATACTAGCTTCCGCTGAAGAACACAAGGACAAAATACAGTC
This sequence comes from Thyatira batis, assembly GCA_905147785.2. Classification (NCBI taxonomy): domain Eukaryota; kingdom Metazoa; phylum Arthropoda; class Insecta; order Lepidoptera; family Drepanidae; genus Thyatira; species Thyatira batis. The sequence continues at coordinate 815,717 of LR990485.1, forward strand.
TGTCACTCCCAGATAATGTAGCTTTCCGTTGGTGAAAGAATTGCTGAGAGCGGTCTAGTAGTTTCATTACAAATAAACAAACAAATAATCAGATATTTTCCCATTATGTCTAGATAGAAATAGCGAGGCTTTTATTGGTGAAACAATTTTCAAAATCGGTTCTGGAGTTTCAGAGATTACCCCCAACAACCTCACAAACTTTACCTCTTCATAATATTAGGATTATGGATTATGGATACGAAGTAAATATTTTTTTAAGCAATCTATTATCTTAAAATAGTGTAAATTTAGTGACTGAACGATTTTGAGAATGCTTTGTGTCCGGTCTAAAAAGTGGAAGACGGAAAGGCCCTTAAAAATATTAGGCAAAAAATCTTTATCGCAAAGTTAACTGCGCGAAATCAATCCAACTAAGGGTTGCCTTTATTGAAAATTTAATGCGTCGCCAGGCGTATCGATGTCTAATAAATATACAAGTTTCTGTTAAAGTGGACAACCCTAACGGCCTATCCGGGGACCCAATCACCGTGGTCCATATTTTATACAATGTTGCCCGGGATGAAATCAATGTTTCCTTTCCTTCAACCGGGATGTCCGATATATGAGAATATATATATTTGTCAACCTTGCTATGATCGGGAATATCTGATAGGCCTTTGTCAGCTTAATCTATGTAATACTGTATATCTTACTATCATTTTAATATCAAAAACGGATGGACCCCTTATATTATTAATGCAAAGTTTGTGAGTATATGCATGGATGGATGTTTGTAACTCTTTCATGGAAAAACTACTGAACGGATTTGAATGAACTTTGGAATACAGATTGTTTATAAGTTGAATTAGTAGGTATATAGGCTACTTTTTCTCGGGAAAATTTAGGCCCCCCGGGAACGCGGGTGGAAGCTAGTACTTAATAAAATATTGAAAAACATATTATTTTAAATTCGTAAATTCGCGAAACTAATGCTTGGGTGCAAAAATAAATCTCAAACCTTAACCTTAAGTAGTCATAGTCTAAAAACGGCGCAAATTTTTCAAATACCTATTTTTATTTTACTTCTTAAAACACGAATACGAAAATAAACTGCTTCAAAAATGGCAGTGAAGACGGGCCTTCCCCAAGGTATAGCTGTCCTTGTCATCCGAGTTAGTTATCTTGGTAATACACTGAATACCTATTGTTCAGGCCACCTATCTATCTCTTTCACACCTTTACGACACCTGGGGGAGAAGACGGGTTGACCCTTGAAGGGACAGCGTGTACTTCCCAGAAAATTAACTAATATTGAGAAGGAAAAGCGATAGAACTGCTACTCATACACGTAATTATTTTATTGCTTACTATAGCGGAGTAAATGAAGCGAAAAATACGGTCTTACCTCCGAATTTTTTTACTGTGAACCGATTTGCATGAAATTTTTGGAATTAGGCTCATCTTACCCTTAACTTTAAAAGTGAAAATGATCTGAACTCCGCCTATCATTTTTAAGGGGTGGTTTACACCCCTACATGGAAAAAATTACATTGAGCCATTTTATCGCTAGAAAACATGTCTAATAGCAAATGGTGAAATTGTAAAGTATTTTCTTACATAATTACCTCATATTAAAATCATTTTCAACCCCTTGAAAATCTTACAACCCTTGCAAATGTGTCATAGTATGGTATAAATATATACCATATAAATATATTATGGCGATAATATTTGTGTATTATCGCCATAATATATTATTAATATAGGTTAGGGTGCGGCGGGGGTGGCCCTTGGGCCACCCTTAAGCCTCGAACGTCTAAATGTTCTGAAATGAACACAAAAAAGGTGACAAAGACTTACTGTCCTAACATAACATTGATTACTACGCACAAACATAGTTATTTTACACATTGCCGGTGGACCAGCAGGTATTCCATATAATTCCGAGGAAATTTATACATTTCCTAGGATATCTATGCATTAAATAGTTTTTCAAACAATATTTTATACATTTCCTAAATAGTATCGGAACTGTACACACATTTCCTAGGATTTGTATTCAATTCCTGGATTTCATACATTTCTGGTAACATATATACACATTACAATAGTTGTGGGTCTCTATTATACTGCGTACTTTCACATTGCTCCAAATATTCGCACTCCGAAATTTTCAGTTACTAAGTAGATAAAAATATGTTAAGTTTTTGGACCATAACTCCTTCAATTTTCATGCTATCACAAGTTATAAAACACCATTGTAAAGGTAATTAAAAGAGCTACAACATCCTTTATTGCAATATATAGTAAAAAAACCTTTTTCTGAAACGGTGAAGGGTTAAAGGGCTTAAGAGAGGCTGTGATTCCGCTGCCACGCGCTCTTTAAACAATCATATCTCCGTCAATTTATGTTTCACAGAAAAACCGAAACATCCAAATTGTTTGTCAGAAAATTAACAATTTTTTTATTCACACACTTGTATACGTATCTGTCGTCCTTTTTGAGATATTATGAAAAATAGGGTGGAACTTTTTTAATATTTAAAAGTTTGTTTTTTATATAATCATGAATTTTTTGAAAAATATGTGTCCTGAAGCAGCCAAACTGATACTATCCATCAAACTCTTTATAATAAAGTTAATTCTAGGCGGAATACGATTAATTTTAATTATGGTGGAAATGGCACTTATGAAACCCATTGATTTAAAAGAAAAAACATTAGATGCTCCCCTTATTTGCAATACAGCTCACTTATTTTACGTGCAAAAGACTTTGAATAGTGCTCATTTTAAAGCTTATTTTATGCACTACAAAACCCCTTTGTATTAAAATGCATAAAATGCATCTGCTCGCCACTAGATGGCATTGACCACATCGATTAAATTTCAGACAAAATAAAACACGGCTTTGATCTTTCATATCTAGCTTAATATTGCACAGAATACTTTATAAAATACCAAATTGTTCATTGTTTTACCTGCTACAACTTTGTTCTTGATAAAATTTTCGAGAAACGTATATTTTTGGAAATATTTGCAAAAAACCGATGAAAACCGTGAAAAAATTGCGAATTTTCAATTGCCAATAACTTGATAAGTATTGGATTTTTTGCAAAACTTTATGGATGATTTTTGCTTAAAATTAGGCCTTCTATTGATATCCGAGGCAATTTTGAAAAAAAAGAAATTCACCCCCGAGTAGGGGTGGCAACCACACCCAGGGTGGTTGCGGAGTTCAAATCATTTTCACTTTTGAAGTTAAGGGTAAGATGAACCTAATTCCGAAATTGTATGCAATTCGGTTCACAGTAAAAAAAAACGGACCCATAATGCTTCATTTACTCCACTACTATTCTTGTGTAAAAATAGGGTTGATAAAAGTAAAAAAAATGTTCAATAAATAAAATGTTTCAAAAATTGTATAGGTAGGCTACCTACTCGAATCCTACTAATATTATAAATGCGAAAGTTTGTAAGTATGGATGTATGTATGGATGTTTGTTACTCTTTCACGCTCCAACGGCTGAAGGGATCTGCTTGAAATTTGGCACAGAGCTAGAATATGTTCTGGAATAACACATAGGCTACTTTTTATCCCGGGAACGCGGGTGAAACCGCGGGGAGCCACTAGTTAAAAATATTTTTATTAGACGCCATTAAGTATTTATCCATTTTAAAACATTATCTTTTCAGGTAAACTTATAGTTACGGTTAATTCCTTACTTAGTAGGTAAAGTTAAAAATCTGTAAATTTTATTAAGTCTATAAATATCTACGATTATAAAGATATTATAATATCATGGGATATTCTTTACACACGACCAATCTGGTAAGCTAAGACATTTGTAATACCTATAGTAGTCAGATAGTTACATTTATACCCAGCCACAGAACAGACATACATGTTCATGCGCACATATAATTATCCTGGGCTGAAATCGAACCAGTAGAGAAAATACCTAACCACAAATAACGTTGGCGAGTCAAATTAAATTTAACTAGAGAATAGCTTTATCTTCAGTATTATTCAGGTAGTTTCCGGCTACTAATTATATGTGATCTAGACACTAAACTAATCTAGTTTAAAACTTAGGTCAAATCACGGGAAACGCTGGCGTAGGTACCGACGTGTCTGCTAACTCCAAAACTAACTTCTAACTTTCCTCAATTTATCAGTCCAAAATTAACTTTAGCCACTAACATTTAAATTTGTAATTCGATTGCCGTGTAATTGTTCACACTAAACGTAGGTAAGTTAAATTTATTATTCATAATTGTACTAGTAGCTCCCCGCGGTTTTACCAATCGGATCTTTAACTTTCCCGGGATAAAAAATAGCCTATGTGTAATCAAGAACATATTCTATCTCCGTGCATCGGGATTCCGTCAGCCCGTTCTGGGGTGAAAGAGTAACAAACATACATACATCCTCACAAACTTTAGCATCCTACTTATTATAAACTAGCGGACCCGGCAGACTTCGTTCTGCCCACCCACGCCACCTACCGGGTCCAAATTGATGTATTATACATAAAAACATTCCCCATGAAATACTCCGTAATTAGGTGAAAACCGCATGAAAATCTGTGCAGTGTTTTTTTGTGTTCATCGCGTTCAAACAGACAGAGGCGACAGGGACTTTTTTTTATACATATAGATAGATAGATGCGAAAGTTTGTGATTATGGAGGTATGGATATGTGGATGTATGTTTGTTACTCTTTCACGCAAAAACTACAGAACGGATTTGAATGAAATTTGGAACAGATATAGTTTATAACCTGGATTAACACATAGGGTACTTTTATTCCAGGGAAATTGAAGGTTTCAGGAAATACGGATAAAACTTGAAAGCTAAGCCAAATAAGGCACGTAATTTTGATGAATCTTTTTAAAAGTATATTTGAGGATCGAGCCTTTATAAACATTGATTTGAAACTTAATTAATATATTGAATCAATTAAATGTTTAAATACACAGTGGGCCCGATTCTGTAACCACTTAATCTATACTAATATTATTAATGCGAAAGTAACTCTGTCTGTCTGTCTCGCTTTCACGCTAAAATCCCGATTTCATAGATTTAGTACGAAGTCTAGAGCCTGAGAAAGGACATACGCTACTTTTTATCCCGGGGAATTGGAAGATCTCCCGGGTACGCGGGTGAAACCGCGGGGAGCCACAAATTTTATACAATACTAGCGGACCCGGGCAGACTTCGTTCTGCCCACCAGCGGGTCCAAATTGATGTATTATACATAAAAACCTACCCCATGAAATACTCCGTAATTTGGTGAAAGCCGCATGAAAATCTGTTCAGTAGTTTTGTGTTCATCGCGTACAGACAGACAGAGGCGGCGGGGACTTTGTTTTATATATGTATATACTAACTAAAATTATAAATGAGATATTTTAATGGATGTTTGTTACAATATGTGTTTGTTACAAAAAAATATGCTCAGGGACATAGTCTACTTTTTCCCCGGGAAAACTTAAGTTTCCCTTAATGATAAATTGAGTTTCGTCATTTTGACGGTGCAGATTAGAAAAGTAAAAATACATTCTTTAGAACCTAGCGTAGGTATAATAATTTACAATGTTTGTATGTTGGTTCGTTAAATCTGGTTAACTTTTAAAACTGTTAATTTACTGATAATGCTGAAAATTTTCATCCATATTTGGTTTAAATGACAATAAATGAAGAAAATAATAAAGGATGTCTTCAAAAATGTTTATTTTCTTATTGATTTATCAACAAAATATATAAAGCTGTAGAATTTGTTGTATGGTTGAGCACGCTAATCTCAGGAACTACTGGTCCGATTTGAAAAATTCTTGCAGTGTTAGATAGCCCATTTATCAAGGACTAGCTGCCTCCCCGCGGTTTTACCCGCGTAGTTCCCGTTCCCGTGGGAATACAGGGATAAAATATAGCCTATGTTACTCGGGGATAATGTAGCTTTCCAAAGGTGAAAGAATTTTTGAAATCGGTCCAGTAGTTTCGGAGCCTATTCATTACAAACAAACAAACAAACAAACAAACAAACAAACAAACAAACAAACAAACAAACAAACAAACAAACAAATCTTTCCTCTTTATAATATTAGTATAGAAAACTATAGGTTATTTATCATAACTGAGACTTTACTTGACTGAGAGTTGACATAGGCTTATAATAATCATGATGAAAATGATATTAGTAACTCAATCATTAAAGATGTCTAAAAAAACTAAAGTACACCTTTTTCTTTTACGGCCTGTAAATTTTTTAATTCATTTGTTATTTTATTAGATGAGATTGTTATGGTATAATTTATTTTAAGTTTTTAGACTTTCCACGCGAATTTGACGTATTTCACTCAATGTAGCGTAGCAGAACTGTCACGTAAGAAAATACTTTATTTACACTTTAAAATAATTAAATAATTCAAGCACTATTCACGTCGTATCAAAAAGAAAATATCGACGGAAAAATGTGATAATAAAAATATAAAAAAAAAAATCTGTACTTCAACATAATATTTGAACATAACGCACAGCTTATTTAACATAATTTAAAAAAAGGTGGTTTTAAGAATTAATATTTTAGGCGTAACGTTTTTGAAAGTACAACCGTTTCCTGTTATAATAATTTATTAACACAGTTCGTAAACGTACACACAACGCAGTACATACATTTATTGACAGTAAAAAGGAGATGTTTTGACTACGGCCGAATTCCCGACGCGTTTATGCAAAGCAATTTTTGTAAACACCTAAGACTCCTCCAGCGTAAGACGACCTCGCGTACCGAAATCAATTTAAAAACAAAACGTACTTTATAAAATAGAAAACATAACAGTGAAAATTTTTGGAAAATCAAATTAAAAATTTTAAAATAAGTTTGCAGTGACGTACCTTGTTCGTTCGAGACGTGGGCAGCGGACGCGGGTGGCATGTGACACGACCAACGCACACCGGTTGCGCGCGAATACTGAGGAACGGTTGAACCAACCGGTTGAGTCTAGCTGATTTCGGCGGGATTCTCTTGGAGCGAGGGACGTCTTCATATCGATAAACATGTCTATACGTATGAACTATCGACCAGGGGCTTATCTAATACCGCTTATATTGTTATCGCCTCATACAACTCTGAGAACGTGCGCGCTAATTTATTTAATAAGATATATTGATGCATGGAAATTGAGTGTCGTGTTATGTATTTTTTGAGCTATATAATCTGTATGAAATATCATTTTCAATAAATCAAAATTTATTTCTCGTAGCTATCAAAGGATCTCATTTGAAGTACAAGTCGAAGAGGGCGCGGCAAAATTTTTTTTTGATCAAGAAAAATTATAAAAAAAATTATAGTCACGATAGAAAGATATCTAGTAACGCGCCTAGCAGACTTTTGTAAGGTGTCGCTTAAAACATCGTGGTGGTCATCCCTAAATTCTACGCATGCGCTTAGGGCGCCCTCCAACGATTGCCGGGCAGACTAAGCACGTTGATTGATTCACGAACTTGTGCGCAGGTTAACTCAACGGCATGTGCCTTAAGTAACGCACTTCCAACTTCAAAAGAGCCCCCCACCCCCTCCCGAGGCCTCCACACGCAACGCAAATCGGAGGCGTTTAACAAAAATCAACAGTCCAACATAAGCTGGTTGGTTTTATCTAGGCACGCGTGGATCGCATCATTTGTTTTAAAAATGGAATACCAAGTTTCCCGCGTTTGTTTGTGTTTTTTACGTGGCTTTTTTCTTCTTTTTCAAACGAGACTCGTTACACGGCGGCATTCTTTACAGCCAGTCTCAAAGTGTTGTGTTGAGCGGTGTGGGTAATACGACCTCCTTCTATTTATTTTGTGGCAAAGAATAAAACATGGCCGCACGTCAGATGTTACAAATACATCTGGTTTGAGACGCGTAATTTGGCAATTTCTCGACAAAATCCAACTTAATTTCCTAGATGCAAGACGGATGGTTGGGGTGTCAATTTGTCTCAGTCAGGTCTCATTAATCAATATCAAGTGTATTTTTCCTCAACCGCAGATGTACGGGACCGTGAAGATATTTTCCGACGAGGCGTGGTTGGCCATTTAATGTTTATTTGTATTATCGTGAACATGGTACAGACTTTTTAATTTGTTACTATCAAGCCGCCATGCTGGATGAGATTTGCAAGGGATAGATCTTTGTGGAGAGCACTTGGGGAGGGCTATGCTACATAGCAAGACAATCAGAAACCGGTGTCTAATAATAATTTCTAATTACGTTACTTCCCTGTAAAACATTTTTATTTTTTTTATATTAGTTCATAAGTAGTTAGTTATAGGATGAAATGTAACATAAGATTGTTAATATTGGCTTTTATTATTATTACTCGCTGCCTCCCCGCGGTTTTACCCGCGTAGTTCCCGTTGCCGTGGGAATACAGGGATAAAATATAGCCTATGTTACTCGGGGATAATGTAGCTTTCCAAAGGTGAAAGAATTTTTGAAATCGGTCCAGTAGTTTCGGAGCCTATTCATTACAAACAAACAAACAAACAAACAAATCTTTCCTCTTTATAATATTAGTATAGATAACATCAAGCCGATGATCGTGGATTCGATTCCGAATCAGATGAAATTGTTCTTTATCAGGGTGTCCACAACTATTTTAAAAGTAATGCAGTATCTATATCAGCTATCTAGTTACCATAGTACAGGCTATAGAATTACAAAAAGTGTTCCAGGATATTTTCTAGCGGAAACCACGGCTACTACAGTTTTCAGCTATTTATAAATACATCTTCTTTATATATAAAACAAAGTCCCCGCCGCCTCTGTCTGGCTGAACGCGATGAACAAAAAAACTACTGAACAGATTTTCATGCGGTTTTCACCAAATTACGGAGTATTTCATGGGGAAGATTTTAATGTATAATACATCAATTTGGACCCGGTAGGTGGCGGTGGTGGGTAGAACGAAGTCTGCCGGGTCCGCTAGTAATATATATATTTAATTCTACTGTAGGTAGGTACGTGTGTTTGTCACCTCCTAAACAGCTGAATGAAATTATATCATGTATATGTTAGGTAAACAGAAAAAATAAATATTTGTATTGTAACGAAATGTAACTCACAAAGGCTTCAGAAACAATATTGAATTGACGATCTGAACATCTCACAGAGAATCAAAGAAGACCCCTCAATATTGTTACAAGGCGACCATCGATCTACAACAGTCTAGATCGACCAATCCGTACAACAAAGTTTCACTGCCAAATCCCTACTTTAGAGAAGAGTGATTTGAAGTTTGATTTGCACATATTTTACCATTTTTACCCTATTTTCTTTATCGGTTTAGAGAATTGATACTTTTACCAACATATTATTTTACAACGTTTATTAAATACTAGCGGACCCGGCAGACTTCGTTCTGTCCACCAGCGCCACCTACCGGGTCCAAATTGATTTATTATACATAAAAACCTTCCCCAAGAAATACTCCGCAATTTAGTGAAAACCGCATGAAAATCTGTTCAGTAGTTTTTGTGTTCATCGCGTTCAGACAGACAGACAGAGGCGGCGAGGACTTTATTTTCTACATATATTGATTTATGTAAAGGTATAGGTTATGTTTGTTAAGGGTTATCTTTGGATCTACTGACGCGATTTTAGAAATTCTTTCACCATCGAAAAGCCACGTTATTTGTTAGTAATATTAATTTTATTCCCGTATTCGGAAACGGGAACTGCACGGGTGTAACCGCGAGGTTGAATCTGCACCCTCGCGATGATGAGTCAGTGCGTTCCCCACTGAGCCACCATAGTAGTCAAAAACAGATTGAAATCTTCAATTGCATTATTTCTTCCTTTTATATAATCTACATCTAGATTATTTTACATCAATGTATCCTGACGATACATTTTATTTATCTCACCAGATCTAGAGTGTTTCTGTGCTAGACTTGTTCTCACAATAATATTTGTTTGTTTGTACAGAGGCTGTACAGACTTCGATATAGATTTTATTTTATTTTTTACTAGTGGCTCCCCGTGGCTTCGCCCGCGTTCCCGGGGATTTTCAATTTTCCCGGGATAAAAAGTAGCCTATGTCCTTTCTCAGGATCTAGACTATCTGTTTACCAAATTTAATTTAAATCGCTGTAGTTTTAGCGTGAAAGCGAGACAGACAGACAGAGTTACTTTCGCATTTATAATAATTAGTATAGAGAATAGATATCTGTCAAAAAAAATTTAAGGAGTTCGATTACAAACTCATAATAAAAGTAGTTATATTACTTAAATGGCTACCTCAATATAGGCTGCCATTTAAAAAATGTCACAATAAAAAAGTTATGATAATGACATTTAAGATAAAAATAACATAATTCAACCTTAACCTGTTTTAAAACTTAACTACGGGACCTGTAAAAAAAACAATATACCTATATTCCTTCTGCACATTTCTTTTGGGCCTTTTATTATAAAAAAGAAGTACATATACCTCTTTATGGATGAAAATTCATAGCACCAAAATGGCACTTAAAAACTTTATACAGGTTTTACTGGGCACTTAAAACCCCTGATATTCCTTCACGCCTCTAGGGATGATATGGGATAACATTTGCCATAGTATATTTTGGTGATAATCCATCGACATCATCTATACTAATATTATAAAGAGGAAAGATTTGTTTGTTTGTTTGTTTGTAACGAATAGGCTCCGAAACTACTGGACCGATTTCAAAAATTCTTTCACCTTTGGAAAGCTACATTATCCCCGAGTAACATAGGCTAAATTTTATCCCTGTATTCCCACGGGAACGGGAACTACGCGGGTAAAACTGCGGGGAGGCAGCTAGTACCTAATAGACTCATAATACTTAAAACTGGACGGTCAATGGTCGCGAGAAATCCTCAAAACTTAGGCTCGGCAGTTAAACGTTGATATATTTTTTACTAGTGGCACCCCGTGGTTTCTCCCGCGTACCCGGAAGATCTTCCATTTTCCCAGGATAAAAAGTAGCCCATGTCCTTACTCAGGTTCTAGACTATCTGTGTACTTACCTAATTTCATTTAAATCGGTTCAGTAGTTTTAGCGTGAAAGCGAGATAGACATTACTAGCGACCCGCCCCGGCTTCGCACGGGTGCAATGCTTATTCATCACATTAGAAACCTCCAAAATTGACAGTGTTTCTCTAACATATTATGCATGTATTTTATATAAAAACCTTTCTATTGAATCACTCTTATCTATTAAAAAACCGCATCAAAATCCTTTTAAGAAGTAATAGGGACAGACAGCGGAAAGCGACTTTGTTTAATATGTAGTGATAGTGTAGTATAGAAGTACGTATTTCAAATCACAATCACAAATATTCTGTTACGTTTACGTGGCACAGACAAATCGCTATCATTATTTCTTTCTTTCTTAAGATACTCGGGTTATATAAACCTGGTTTCTGGCAACACCGTTAGGTGCCCTCTCTTTATTTTCCTCATTACTTATATTCTATCATTGTCATGAAGCACTCTTTGCTTCTAAGCTTGACATATCTTTCCTTTGGACAATGATACACCTACATTTGTTTCTTTGTTATAAACTAGAGACTGGTTGGCTTTGTGGTTAGTGACCTTGACTTTCAAGCCGCGGGTCGGTTCGAATCCCACTTAGGACAAACATAAATATTAGTATGTAAGTAAGTAGTTTCGACTTTTTGTGGGTTGACACATAATTGTTATCAGCATCCTATTATTCTTACTAATATTATAAATGTCTGACTTTCACGCCTATGCTGATTTCAATTCAATTTGTTATACACTTATACAAGAGCTTGAGAATCGACATAGGAATTTTTATCCCGGGAAAATTAAAGGTCCCCCGGGAATGCGTGGTGTGAAACCTCAAGCAGAAGTTAGTTTAAAATGTACCAACAATATGTAATCAACATTTTATAAAAATAATTTCTATTATAAATTTTAAAGTAATATAATAAAAATTCAATTAGAGTCCAACTCAAAACATGTCGTTTTAATGAATTGCTTTCGTAGCGTCTCGTAGCAGTATCGTTTGGGTCTACGAGACCTTCGTAGACACTCGCTACGAGTTACTACGAGTAATTTGTCCAAGTTAACTTCATTTCTTTATATTAAATACGTTTTTATGACTAAGAAAGTTTTATCATAATATTTTTTCTATTAAAAATTTACACAAAAATTTTAAAACGCAATCATTTAATAGATTTATATTTAAAATTAATTTAATTGAAACTTATTATGGTCCATAAGTCATATTATTAGAACTTACATAGTAATTAGGGACCAAAGAAGAGGAAATACAAACATGCAAATTACATCATATTTACTCATTTAATTCTACATATGTATAAATAGAAATGTTGCATTCAAAGTAATTTTAAATTGGAGTAGGTAAATTAAATTATATTCTACTAGTGGCTCACCGCGGTTTCACCCGCGTACTCTGGAGATCTTCCATTTTCCCGGGACAAAAAGTAGCCTATGTCCTGTCTCAGGCTTTAGACTATCTGTGTACCAAATTTCATTTAAATCGGTTCTGTAGTATTGGCGTAAAAGTGTGACAGACAGACAGAGTTACTTTCGCATTAATAATATTGACTAGCTACCGCCCCGCGGTTTCACCTGTGTAGTTCCCGTTCCCGTGATCACAGGGGTATCAAAAATAGATAGCAGCCGATTCTCAGACCTACTGATTATGCATATAAAATTTGATTAAATCGGTCAAGCCGTTTCGGAGGAGTATGGTAACTAACATTGTGACACGAGAATTTTATACATAAAGATAATTAGGATATTTTAATACATACTTTTACAATTATTTACGTTTTTATATTCTAAACTAGCTGCCGCGGTTACACCTGTGTAGTTCCCGTTCCCGTGGGAATACAGGGATAAAATATAGCCTATGTTACTCTGTGATAATGCAGCTTCCCAACAGTGTAATAATTGTGCAGTAGTTTTGGACCCTATTCGTTACAAACAAACAAATCTTTCCTTTTTATAATCTACACTAATATTATAAAGAAGGAAAGATTTGTATTTTTGTAACGAATAAACTCAAAAAGTACTAGACCGATTTTAATAATTCTTTTTTCATTAGAAAGCTACATTATCACTGAGTAACATAGGCTATATTTTATCTCTGTATTCCCACGGGAACGGGAACTACGTGGGTAAAACCGTGCGGAGGCAGCTAGTATTAAGTATAGATGAAAGTTAGCAACCATGGCTGTATTTTCAGTTTCCTTGCCGCGTACTAGATGGCGCTGGTCATCATGTAGATCGCACTATGGTTTGCTTCTCACCGTTTCATAGCCTCCCACGGGCAACAACTCTCCTCACATACACTCACATTGAAATACGAGTATAATAACTAGAAATAATTTTTGGAAATGGCATGGTACGTGAGTACCTACCATTAGTTTGAAATATTACATTTATTATATTATGATTATTAATCATAATGTATGTACAAGCTTCCACTTCGCGGTTTCACCCGCATAGTTACCCTTATTTATAACATATACGCCTAATAATAATAAATATCCTGGGACATTTTTTTTACACACGGCCAATCGGATTCCAAAGTGAGCTTGTGTTATGGTACTTATGGTAACCAGATAGCCGATAGCTGATATACTACATATACTACGTTTTAAATACATACTTAGGTATATAGATATAGACATCCTTACACAGAACAAACGGACATATTCATGCATACAAATATTTGTCATGAGTGGGATTCGAATCCACGACCAGCGGCTTGAAAGTCAGGGTAACTAACAAATATGAGTCAGTTTTAGTACATAAGGCTTATTACAATATAGTAACATTTCCCATTGCTAATCTGCTTCTATTGGTCTTAGCGTGATGATATATAGCCTATAGCCTTCCTCGATAAATGGACTATCTAACACTGAAATATTTTTTTAATCGGCCTTGTGGTTTTTTTTTATACCACAAAGGTGGCATACAGGCATACAGTCCGCCTTAGGGAAGCGGTTACCGTAGCCTATGGACGCTTGCAACACCAGGGGCGTCACTCTAGCGTTGCCGACCCTGTAAGAATCTCTTCACTCCCTTCTTGAAGAGCCCCTGAGATTAACGCGTTCAAGCAAACAAACCAACAAACTCTTCAACTTTATAATATTATAGTATAGATACAGTTTTAGTGAAACTTTAACCGATATATTGATTTAACATTGAACGCTTGAAAAACCCTCCCTTCCATCATTCAATTCAGATAGGCCTGGTTATTCATGAAGGGCTGGTCCGGGCAGAGTTTCGGTAGAAATAAATAAAAGTATCTACTTTCAGTAAGGTCACAAAAACTTTCTTAACAAGATAAATGGATGCTTATAAGCAATAATGTGTCAACCCACAAAAAGTCGAAAACACAGGTCTTGATATATTTTTATAATGCATCGCGTATTTATCATTCTAGAAAAGTGTTTCAAGTCATCTAAAACATAAAAGTACCTACATTAAAAATGGATTAATATCATACAAAAAGTCGTTAATCACATAGGTACATCACATTATTTTTAAACGTAATTTTCTCAAAACTATGTTTATGTGGGTTAGCACATTATTGCTTATCAGCATCCAAATAAATCAATGAGATATTTATGGGCGAGCGGGTTTGAGTCTTATACATAAACAATTGGGTAAGATACTTCAGGAACTTGGTATAAGCTATACCCCTCTATACTATAACCCCCAGATGGAGGTCAGTATAAGGAATCTCTTTGGTAAACTTTCAAAGTAGACAGCCCGGTTGGCTTTGTGGTTAGTGACCCTGACTCTCAAGCCGCGGGTCGTGGGTTCGAATCCCACCCACGACAAACATTGATGCATGAATATATCTGTTTGTTCTGTGTCTGGATGTAAATATCTACATAAGTATGTAATTAAAAGTAGTATATCAGCTATCTCGTTACCATATCACAAGCACTGCTTAGTTTGGAATCTGATTGGCCGTGTGTGAATAATGTCCCGGGATATTTATTATTATTATTAATTAAAATGTGATGTTCTACAGATAGGTACCTAGATTAGCCTTAATGTGCCTTCAAATTTTTAAAGACTCGACTAATAAAAGTTACTAATTACGTACATACAATTACCTCTTTGATATTAGTGTAAATTGACATAAAAGTCATGAGTCTCAAGCTTTTCCCTTTTCATCAGATATTAATATCCTATAATTATCCTGGGACATTTTTCACACACGGCCAATCTGATTTTTTTTTACCACAAACGTGGCAAACAGGCATACACTCCGCCTGATGGGAAGCGGTTACCGCAGCCTATGGACGCTTGCAACACCAGGGGCGTTACTCACGCGTTGCCGACCCTGAAAAATCTATTCACTCCCTTCTTGAAGAACCCATACTGTACTCCTTTGGGAATATGTACCATGGCGGGGAGGTCTTTCCACAACCTGAGTGTTCGTGGTAGAAAACTCCTCCAACTGATTCCAAAGTAAGCTTTAAATGAAGCTTGTGTTATGGTATACATACATATTATGGATATTTACATCCTGACACAGGACAAACAGACATATATTGAAGAGAAAACTTAAATAAAATGAGAATTAATGCCCCAAGTTTCCGCCGGACGTCCGGACATTTTTCCGGTTTGTCCGGAGATTGATTACCTGAAACTAGACCGGGAGTAAATTAGCTGTGAGCTTTAATTGAAGTCAATTAATAAAATCATTTCAGCCTTTCTTGAAACAGCGGGACGCTATTACATATCTATATATGTACTAGCTGCCGCCCCGCGGTTTCACCCGCGTAGTTCCCGTTCCCGTGACCGCAGGGGTATCAAAAATAGATAGTAGCCGATTCTCAGACCTACCCAATATGCACACAAAATTCATGAGAATCGGTAAAGCTGTATCGGAGGAGTTTAATCACAAACACCGCGACACGAGAATTTTATATATACTTATATATTAGATATAAAAGAAAGTCGTGTTAGTTACACTATTTATAACTCAAGAACGGCTAAAACGATTTGAAAATTGGTGGGCAGCTTAGAAATAGGGGACGGACATAGGGCTTTTTATTCCGCGAAAATTGAAGATCCCCGGGAACGCAGGTGAAACCGCAGGGAGCCACTAGTTACGTTATAAAATAGCTATGTATTTTGTTGAATTGTGTAATATAATATCCTATAGCGGACCCAGCAGACTTCGTTCTGCTCACCAGCGCCACCTACCGCGTCCAAATTGACGTATTATACATAAAAACCTTCTCAATGAAATACTCCGTAATTTGGTGAAAAATTTAAAATCCTCCGTAACTGGGTGTGAAACCGCGGGGAACCACTAGTTTATGATATTAGTAGGGGATGAAACAGACCTACAACTTCAATTATATTCAGTTCAAAGCTTCGCAAAAACTAACCTCACTAACATTGAAAAATGGACTGAGCTTAAAACTTTCCGTGGAAACTGTACATAACACCGACCCAAATAACTCTGGTAACTTTTTCATAGTCTCCTGTGAATTAAGACAAAGTGGGGGTTAGTTAAGGGACCTCGAGAATAGCTGGAATTGTCCAATATATATCCTGGGACATTTTTCACACACGGCCAATCTGATTCCAAAGTAAGCTTCAAAGTGAGCTTGTGGTATGGTAACCAGATAGCTGATATACTACATATACTACTGTTAAATACATACTTATATAGATATTTACATCCAGACACAGAACAAACAGACATATTCATGTATTTGTCCTGGATTGGACTCAAACCCACGACCCACGGCTTGAAAGTCAGGATCACTAACCACAAAGCCAACCAGGCTGTCTAATATGTCTTGTCGACTTTTAGGAGTTGATAGAAAGCTACATTATTCACGAGTAACATGGGCTGAATTTTATTTCTATATTTTTACAGAAATGGGAACTACGCGGGTAAAACCGCGCGAAGGCAGCTAGTATATTATATACAGCTTTAGTATGATTAGTCGGACTATCGCAGAACTTAAGTCTTACTAAACATAACGTGTCTGTACGTGTCAAGAAGCGAAAATATCTGCTTTATACCCCTCATTTTGTCCGCGATCGACGGTTATTGCCTTCGTACGTCACTACACATTATAAAACAAAGTCGCTTTCCGCTGTCTGTCCCTATGTCTCCTTAAATCTCTAAAACTACTCAACGGATTGTGATACAGTTTTTTTAATAGATAGACTGATCCAAGAGGAAGGTTTATATATATGTATTTTACCGGCCAAACCCGATTTAAGGACAAACTAGTTTTGCCTAGGCTCAACTAGTTCTTTCTATACGCGATAGGATTAACCAGTATAGCCTAGTCCAAACTAATTTGTCCTAAGCCCGACAGGATAGACCAGTTTAGACTAGGCCAAACCAGTTTATCCTGATATAGATACGAACACTCTAGGATAAACTGGTATGGCCTAGTCTAAACATTAAAGTATATCAAGTAAGTCAAAATAAATAGATAAACTAAATAAAATACTCCGTAATTGGCAAAATAATCATTTTTATTAAACTATAATGATTGGTCGTTAAGTAATAATACGATCAATCAAACTATAATCTACTAAATCAAACAATAAAACAATCATACCATATTTAACAAATAATAAATGTTTTTTTTTTAAAAGAAGCAATAATGTCTCAATTATATGGTAATACATTGATCACAACAATCATACTATAACAAGTAATACTGATTTTTATCAAAAAGCAATAAATCATACGAGTACTATGTCAATTATTAAAAATGCCAAATGTTTTAACTGTTTAGACTAGGCCATACCAGTTTATCCTAGAGTGTTCGTTCGTATCTATATCAGGATAAACTAGTTTGGCCTAGTCTAAACTGGTCTATCATATCGGGCTTAGGACAAATTAGTTTGGACTAGGCTATACTGGTTAATCCTATCGCGTATAGGATGAACTAGTTGAGCCTTGGCAAAACTAGTTTGTCCTTAAATCGGGTTTGGCCGGTAACATATACAATACATGCTTAATATGTCAGAGACTTTTAATTTTGGAGGTTTCTAATGTGATGTATAAGCATTACATGGCCCAGCATCCTTGGCCCGTACCTCTGAGTTTATAAAAACTTACGTACGGATTCACACCACTGGCTTTCGGTGAAGGAAAGCATCGTGAGGAAACCTGCATGCCCGAGATTTACAATTTAAGGCGTGTGAAGTCCGCCAATCCGCACTAGGCCCACGTGGTGGACTATGGCCTAGACCCCTCGATGTTAGGGGAGGCTTGAGCTCCTCGGTGGAGACGTATATGAGCTGATGATGATGATGATGATGATGTATAAGCATTGCACCCGTGCGAAGCTGGGGCGGGTCGCTAGTTAAAAATAAATACAAATTAAGGTACTTACGTTTTTTAGTTAGATTATAGGTCTGTGAGGAGTAAAATGTGAGTTAGGCCAGCTGTAGTGCCCAACTCATGGAGAAAAAAACTTTTTTAAAGTGCACTTGTATAAATGTTTCACTTAAAAGGGTTCCAGTGAAATGTCAAGCAAATGAGACTTAACAACGACATATCTCTTGCATAGTCAGCCCGTGACTATTTTTCTTTTGTTCACATTTTACGTCGTACAAAATAAATCCTTACATAATTGTTTAAAATATTTTATTTAATTCATTAGTGCTGTAATTCGGTCAAAAGAATTGCTACCTTTTAGGCATCACGCCACACGACATTACGCCTTAAACGTAAAATGACACCAATTCTTTAAATTTTGTTCCATGCACTTTCACTCCTATGTTAATAAAATCTACAGATTTTTTCAAACATTAAGAACTAAAGAAAACCCCACATCTTATGGTTTAAGACATTTATTTCTCAAAAACAGAAAACAATTCACTTATTATGAGAAATAAAAGTTAAAAATTTAGTTGATCATTCATGGATCGAACGGAACGACGAAAGTTATAAACAAAGCGCTTAAAATTATAATTAAGTATGTTAGTAAAAATTTAAAGTAAAACATTTTTTTTAAACAATGTAGGTAATAGAAAAATATTTTAGAGGCAAGCGAAACGACCGCATCTTCAAGAAATATTTTAGTTAAGTTTAGTTTTATACAGAGTAGAATCGAGCCCATAAAACTAAAAGCTGAAACGTGTATGCAATTTCATTTTATTTTAAAGTACAGCGTCATATTTTAAAATGGCGACGTCCAAAGTTTTTATTTCATTTCTCGAGCATCTTGTATACCTACCTACCATTAAACTTTGAGTAATAATGTACTTTCTGCCCCGCGGTTTCACTCGCGTTCCTTTAACTTTAACTTTCCCGAATGGAAAAGGAGATTATGTCCTCTCCCAAACTAGAATTTACATCTGTATAAAATTTTATCAAATTCAGTTCGGTAGTTTTGGCGTGAAAGCGTAACAAACAGACAGACAGACAGAGCTACTTTCGCATTTATAATATTAGTGTGAATTTCTCAAAATCAAAATCAAATATTTTTTATTCAAATAAGTAGGCCTCAATAAAGCACTTATGAATAGTCACTATTAATGCTCGGTTCTGAAAGTTGTTTTTACTGAGAAGAGCCGGCAATAAACTCAGTAATTACTCTTTTCCCCAAAAAAATCCCTCCCTTATAAGCAAAGTGAAAAGGTACCTAACCGACATTCATAAAAGGGTGTATACTCCAATTTAGTAATGGAGCTCGAGCGTCAAGGCCTCTGAATTGTAGTACAGAAGATACGGTAACTTTTCCTGAAGGAATTCCCTTGGGAAGCCAGAGGGCTTGCGTGACGTCATTACCCTGGTGAAAATTTATTGAGCCCTTTCTCACGGACGAAGCATTAAAGAGGTAAGGCATGTGAATTGCAAGAATGCTGAATTCCTTTGACAGGAATCGCTTACTCTAGTGATAGCCCCGTTGGCTTTGTGGTGACCCTGACTTTCAAGCGGGTCATGGGTTCGAATCCCACCCAGGACAAACATTTGTATGCATGAATATGTCTGTTTGTTCTGTGTCTGGATGTTAATATCTATATTAGTATGTATTTAAAAGTATTATAAGTATGTAGTATATCAGCTATCTGGTTACCATAACACAAGCTTCATTTGAAGCTTACTTTGGAATCAGATTGGCCGTGTGTGAAAAATGTCCCAGGATATTTATAGGTCATAACTTAATTTAGCCTATGTACGTACATTTAATCTGCTGATTTGAAACTAAACTCAGCTTCAGCCTCGCAAAGATGAAACTGGTTAAATGTGCTGCTACGATCAAAACTGAGAAGGTTTCTACGATAGACTTGTAATCTAACTAGATCATCTAGTATATACTTGCGTATCAAAAACCAGCAAATATGTCTGCTTTCTGCGCCGTCATTTATTCCGCGATTGATCGTCATCAAACGTCAAAGAAAATGTTAGTCTTCATGCAAATTGAGGTACTTTTTTTATTTTTATTTATTTATTTAAAGTCGCTTTTTAACATCAAAGGTCATTAGCGACCACAATAAACAATTACATTTATATCGAATCATACACATTAATCAATTTCAAAAATTTCAGCGTTTGGGTATATCCATCTTGATTTAAACAATCTTTTAAACTGTTAGGTACATTACAAATTAATTTCTCATTACTGTATGCTGTACATTCAACTAGAAGATGTAAGACAGTCAAGTCCAGTCCGCACTTGCATTTGTTTTTATCGGATTTCGTTATTAGGTGAATGTGTGTCATATTTGTTTATTCGAAAGTCAACTTTAATGTTGACAGACATAGCTGGCTATGGGAGCAGTGGTGAACGCATCAACTCACAATCATAAGGAAGACGGCTCAAATAGGTACTTTATTTTTTTAAAGCATTTTTTTGGCTTAGTTGCCAGCTTATTTCGCACTAGGCCCGTGTGAATTTTTGAAGGAGCACAAAAAATTTTAACTGCCTTTTGTCAGAAATACCAATGTGTCATAAATACATCATATAAAATCTACCCTCTATTTATCTAAACAACGCCATCTATCGAAAAATTTACGCAACAAAATGCCAATGCAGTTATTCACGTATTTTGGTTTTATCCCCGATTGCAACCAATTAATTTAATAGTTCTAAGATTTTACAATTTCCTGATATACTAAATAGTTATTGATATGTGGAATCGTAAAATGAATTTTCATCAGATCACCCTGAGTCAATTAGTTAAATAGTAGGTACTAAGATTGTTCTAACGCATTTTACTTGATTTGGTTTAGGAAAAGGAATAATGACATTGAGTTCTACGACTGAAAATTAATTGTGATAACATATTAGAATCTTTTTTAAGTTATTATTAACGTTAATAATAATCTTAAAATATTCTTAATATTGCATGTTTGATGTGGACGAGATTGTTGATACTAATTAAACTTTAATGGATTCTAACACCATTATTCTGTACAGTTAATTTTAAATTAATTTTGATTCTGATTGGTTCACTACTGACATAGGTCCTAATTTCTAACTTTAATATAACAAGGTGTTTAAAAATAGAAAAAGGCATTTTTATAAAAATAAATACCCATATTCTCAGATATATATCAAAAACGACGTATGGAAATTTTACTCTGCTAAACGCCATCTATCGAAAAATGCAAACCAGTTGTAATCCTTCGTTTTGGTTTAACCCCGTTTGAAACCAAACAATTAAAATTTAATATTTCTAAGATTCGACAATTTCCTGTTGAGTTTCTTTGTGTGGAACTGTGTGAAGGAGGATCTCCTCAGAATAATATAAAATATTTTTAATTTGTTGTTTCTTATAATTGATTGCAGTCCCACCCGAGTCAATTAAGTTGGTATATAAACTTGGTTTTAGCTTGTCTAGTGGTTTAGGTGTTTTTTTATCACGCATTAGGTGTCCGTATATATTTCAAGGAGTTATAGAATAGAAAACATTGTTTTGCCAAAAATGAATGCTCATATTATCAGACATTCATCATTAACGACTTCAGAAAAGTATAAATAAAGATATTAAAATTTGTCAAATTAAAGAGTCGCCACCTATTGAAAAAATAGCGCAACAAAATGCCAATGCAGTAGTAATTGTGTTCTAGTTTAACCCTGATTCAAATCAAACAAATAGTTTCGAAATACGGCACCAGATGACTCTTACACAATTAAAATTACTGATGGAATTCTGTAAAACCATCTTATATATCAATACTGAGTGAAATAGTGTACCTAGATAGTAATTGATTAATCTCAGCATAGAATTCAAGATATAGGGATGCAACTTTAAGAAAAATACGTATTAAGATGCTTAACATTTCACAGTAGATGGCGTTATTTTATGAGTTGATGCTTAAAAACACGTTTTAATTTATTTTAGAAGTCTAAAACTTACGAACTATGTCAAAAAAACAACAACCAGTTTTCAAAAAGGTAATATGATTGTATTGGTGCCCAAATATCGATGTTTTATTTAGTCTTGAGGGAATACCACCAAACGCTCTGAATCGCGAAAGCGATATTCTCTCTCGAGTTTTGAACATATATGGGAGATTTTACAGTACCTGTACATACCAATAGGGGTCAGTGCTACACTTAGGTCGTAGCACTGACCCCTATTGTTATTATTATATATGTTTTCCAAAATAAAATGAGATAAAGGGAGATTTTTAGGGTATCATAGATCAAAAGGAACCTTTGTTTAATAAAAATGAATGATACACATAAATATAAATGCAACCGTAAAAAAATTCAAAAAGATGAACGTTTTCTATACTAATATTATAAAGAGGAAAGATTTGTTTGTTTGTTTGTTTGTTTGTTTGTTTGTTTGTTTGTTTGTTTGTTTGTTTGTAATGAATAGGCTCCGAAACTACTGGACCGATTTCAAAAATTCTTTCACCTTTGGAAAGCTACATTATCCCCGAGTAACATAGGCTATATTTTATCCCTGTATTCCCACGGGAACGGGAACTGCGCGGGTAAAACCGCGCGGAGGCAGCTAGTATGCAATAAAAAGGTATTTTTGAAATGTCTTTATGCAGTAAGGAACATCGATATGTTTATAGGTTAGCTTTCGCAAAGGGCCTCTTAAACTAATTAATTGCAAATCTAAATAAAGGCATAAAGGTGATCATTATTAATAAGGCTGTCGCTCAGAGCTAGGTATAAATCCCCTAATAAATACTTGCATAGTAAAATGGTGGAAAATAGGTACACAGAAATAATTAAAACAATAATTTATTATCAATCATTTATTTTAGGAACCATCGCGTTGCAGTGGAGTATGAGTTTATCATGACAAAACACTATAGAACACTCGTATAAAAATAATTATCACCACCTATATTATATCTCTAACTAAAAGTGTAGCATTAACTAACATATAATAACAATGAATCCAGCATAAATTTCAATCATCTACACTAATATTATAAAGTGGAAAGATTTGTAATTTTCTATGTAACGAATAAACTCAAAAAGTACTGGTACCGATTTTAATAATTATTTTTATACCCACCTACATATTATATCATAGAGGTACTATAAATACCTATATTATTATTGATTCATAGAGGCGCCGGTCGGCACACGGAAAACGGAACTATTTGGAACTAGTGCACCTACATCCCTTGACGTTAACATAATAAACAAGATAATTCTGAACTTGAATATACGAATCTCATTACAACCGAAGAGGGTTTTTAGACTGCCTTTTGGAAAAGACAAACCAGGCTTATTTAAAAGGACATATTGTGAGTACTTAATATTTATTTCTCTTCTAAGTACTGCCGCCATTTTATGCGCGTAGTTCCCGTTCCTTCTGGAATACGGGGATAAATTGTAACCTTTGTTACTCGCTGATAGTGTAGCTTTCTATTGGTGAAATAATTATTATGATCGGTCGATAGTTTCGTTTAAAAGCAAGCAAAACATAATCTTCAAGAAGGGAGTGAAGAGATTTTTACAGGGTCGGCAACGCGTGAGTAAGGCCCCTAGTGTTGCAAGTGTCCATAGGCTGCGGTAACCGCTTCCCATCAGGCGGACTGTATGCCTGTTTGCCACCTTTGTGGTATAAGAAAAACTATTTATATGATTAGTGTACCTACCTAAAACGACTTTGTAAAATATGTGACAATACTTAGAATAGTTAGGAATTCGATGGTAGGGACATTTTATTAAAGCTAAACTGAAGCTAAATCCGTGGTGGCTTTGATAGCATAATAAATATTGTGTTATTATTGTGTTGTCCTACATGTTATGTATGTTATTTTATCTACGCTAATATTATAAAGAGGAAAGATTTGTATTTTTGTATGTAACGAAGAAACTCAAAAAGTACTGGACCGATTTTAATAATTCTTTTTTCATTAGAAAGCTACATTATCACTGAGTAACATAGGCTATATTTTATCCCTGTATTCCCACGGGAACGGGAACTACGCGGGTAAAACCGCACGGAGGCAGATAGTCCTACTAATATTATAAATGCGAAAGTTTGTAAGTATGGATGTATGTATGTATGGATGTTTGTTACTCTTTCACGCTCCAACGGCTGAAGGGATCTGCTTGAAATTTGGCACAGAGCTAGAATATGTTCTGGAATAACACATAGGCTACTTTTTATCCCGGGAACGCGGGTGAAACCGCGGGGAGCCACTAGTATTTACATAAATTTATAGTTATCTAGTGGCAAACATGCACATAAATCCTAATATGCATATAAATGCAAAAGTAACTCTGTGCTTTGACACTAAAACTACTGAACCGAATTAAATGAAATTTGGTACACAGATCAGATAGTCTAGAGCCTGAGAAAGGACATATGCAATTTTTTTTTCCCGGGAGAATGGAAGATCTCCTAAGTATGTGGGTGAAACCACGGTGAGCCACTAGTATGTTATATGTTGTAAAATGTTTTGTTAACAGTGTGTTGTGTGTGTTTGTCAATGTAGACTCAGTATGTGTAGTATTGTCACAAACCTTTGTGGTTTTTTAAATGCTACTGTGTAATCATTATTTAATTGTTATTTTGAACCTGTAATAGAAATAATATTTTTTTTTATTAATTTACGTCGTTGTATATACGCCTTTTTCTAATTTGCAAGAATATTATCATAATAGTAAAATAAACGTGGGGTTAAAAGATTTTTTTTTGCTTTCAGAAATCTATATAATGAAAAGTTTCGGGCCAAGTGAAGTTGAAGTTATAAATCCAGGTTCTTCAAAAACTCTAATTGGAAGGTGCGTCATCCTACTAATGTTATAAATGCGAAAGTTTGTGAGTGTGTACACAAAAACTACTTAACGGATTTGGATGAAATTTAAAACGCAGATAGTTTATTGCCCGGATTAACACATAGGCAACTTTTTATCCTGGAAAATTTGATGTATCCTCTGGAACGCGGGTGAAACCACGGGGAGGCACTAGTCACCTATAAATCTTTCTCACCCATATAGGTACCTACTCCCTTTAACATAAAGAGATCCTAGTCATTTGGGTTTGTGAATAAAATAGTATACTAAATAAATAAATATCCTGGGACATTTTCCACACACGGCCAATCTGATTCCAAACTAAGCAGAGCTTGTGATATGGTAACCAGATAGCTGAGGGCTTACTCCCGAAAACGATTCGAATTTGATTTTGTTTTGATTTCAATTTGAACTCCTATTGGTTAATCCCGAACCAAAAAATTTCAATTTGAACTCCTATTGGTTAAAAAAAATTAAGATGGCCGCTAAGATTGACATGTATTCGATCGGTAACGGTATTTGACGTTTCAGAATTTTCTATTAAGTTGTGTGTGTTCGTTTCTACAGAAATAAATAAATATTCAATTGCTTATTTTTTTCTAAAACGAAATCTTGTACATTAGATGTAATTTTTTAGATTAGATAAATTTATCCTAGTGTAAT
The DNA here is from genome assembly GCA_905147785.2 of Thyatira batis. NCBI lineage: Eukaryota > Metazoa > Arthropoda > Insecta > Lepidoptera > Drepanidae > Thyatira > Thyatira batis. Next base: position 841,606 of record LR990485.1, read on the forward strand.
TAATTTATCATAGATGTGATAACTCGATCCTGAAAAAGTACCTTTTTACTGATCGTGTATTTTGACGTTTAAAGTCGTTCCCGCCATTCGATTCACAAATGTCTTTTAATGGCAGAGGGCTTACTCACGACGCTTTCGAGAAACGAGTTCGAATCGAATAAATGTCATTTCATACATTTTTGATAGCGATTCTAGCGCACAATCGTGCGGTGACACTTTTTGGAACTAACTTCGATCAAGAATTTCGTTACAATCGAAACCGAATCGAAAAGTCCGTACTCCTGCCATTAAAAGACATTTGTGAATCGAATGGCGGGAACGACTTTAAACGTCAAAATACACGATCAGTAAAAAGGTACTTTTTCAGGATCGAGTTATCACATCTAGGATAAATTTATCTAATCTAAAAAATTACATCTAATGTACAAGATTTCGTTTTAGAAAAAAATAAGGAATTGAATATTTATTTATTTCTGTAGAAACGAACCATACACAACATAATAGAAAATTCTGAAACGTCAAATACCGTTACCGATCGAATACATGTCAATCTTAGCGGCCATCTTAATTTTTTTTAACCAATAGGAGTTCAAATTGAATTTTTTTGGTTCGGGATTAACCAATAGGAGCTCAAGGTGATATCAAAACAAAATCAAAGTCGAATCGTTTTCGGGAGTAAGCCCTCAGGAGTACGGACTTTTCGATTCGGTTTCGATTGTAACGAAATTCTTGATCGAAGTTAGTTCCAAAAAGTGTCACCGCACGATCGTGCGCTAGAATCGCTATCAAAAATGTATGAAATGACATTTATTCGATTCGAACTCGTTTCTCGAAAGCGTCGGGAGTAAGCCCTCTGATATACTACTTTTAAATATTTACCATATTATCAAAGAAAGCCAGATTTGTTAAATCACTCGAACTTGAACCTCCTCTTTTTCTTGCAGAACCTTCAGATATTAAAAAAAAAAACATGTTTTTTTTTCAGATCATGGAGTTTAAAATCAACTGCTGTCTACAATCAAAGTATTCATCAGAAAACATTAACCGAGGAAGAAATCACTTTGCAAGAAACTTCTGTTTTATTCCCAGGAATAAAATGGTACATAGACTACATATTATGTTCAAAATAAATAAATAACTTCGCATTTATAGCTGTTTCAATACATAACTGTAGGTTTCTTTATAAAACTACTAGTAGTCCAATAATATTTGAAACCAAAAAAGTGGCTCCCGCGGTTTACCCGGGAGATCTTCTACTTATAAATAGTCTATGTCCTGGAAATCTAGGTTTAAAACTTTCTGCGTTTCAATTTTCATCCAAATCCAATTTTTGCTTGAAAGAGTAATAAACATCCATCCATCCATACTCACAAACTTTTGCATTTATAATATAGATATTTGTAGGATAGGACCAAGGGATTTCCCTTAATATTGAAAGTATCAATTTGTGTCACTAATGCCGTACGTTAAACACCTCATCATCATCAGTTCATATACGTCTCCACGCTCGGAGCTCAAGCCTCCCCTAACATCGAGGGGTTTTTTTAGGCCATAGCATAGTGCACCACGCGGGCCCGGTGCGATTGGCGGACTTCGCATGCCTTTAATTGTGACATCTCGGGCATGCAGGTTTCCTCACGATGTTTTCCTTCACCGAAAGGCAGTGATGTGAATTCGTACGTAAGTTTTTATAAACTAAGAAGTACGGTGCGTTCCCAACTGAGCCACCACGGCTACACACCACGGATAATACGGATATACACCTATGTAGGTATAACTAACTAGCACGCGCAGCCACTCCGTTCGCTATCGCTCGGTCATAGGCAGTCGCGACTCGACCTTCAGACGCACCCCCTGTTCTCGTTCACTGCGCACTATACGCTTATTACACTCGATGTTTGCTATCTGATACTAAATATCAATTCAGTATTTTTTTATATTCAAACAAGAATATTTCAGATACATTGTACAAAGATATTTAAAAGTAACACTTTTGTAGAATGTTGAATACGTTATGCATTATAAAAATATATCAAAACCTTTGTTTTCGACTTTTTGTGGGTTGACACATTATTGCTTATCAGCGTCCATTTAAACTTTAACTTACTTTTCAATGTCAATAGCGTTCTTTACAATTCCTGTGTGGTCCAAATCTTTCACTGCCTATACAGTTGCTCCATTTTACAGGGTCGGCAACGCGTGAGTGACGCCTCTGGTGTTGCAAGCCCATAGGGTACAGTAACCGCTTGTCATCAGGTGGGACCGTATGCCTATTTGCCACCCTTGTGGTATAAAAAAATTATAATTTTCTGTTGAGACAAAAGTACCTAGTGGGTACGAATCTTGCTGAGAAACATACATTTGGGACAAGAAAGCGCCGTTTATCATTACTAGTCGGTCCACGCGATTTCACCCGCCTTTTCAGGGGTCATTCTTTTCCCGGTATAAATAATAGCATATGTTTTCAAAAATATTTTCTAACTCTGCGTTAAATTGCATCACAATTACGCATAAAAGTTGGAACACAGAAATTTGGAATTTGAATTAACACTTGGCTACTTTTTATCCCGAAAAAACTGATCATCCCCCGGAAACGCGGGTAAAACCACGCGGAGCCACTGGTATAATATAAGTAGGGAAAGTTAAATAAGTTTTCTTTCTAAAAAGTTGAATGATAATTGCAGAACTTTTAAACTTTTGTAGTTCTCGCGCACTTAGTGATAAATAGTGTCACTATGACAAAGGATCAACAAAGTAGCTATAGTTAGTTGTCTGACTGTCAACCAATTTTGAGCAATCTAAACTTAGGTCAGTCTAAAATTCTTCAATTGCTGCACACGAACACACAAATTTACTGCAAGATACACAATCACATCATTTTGCATATACAAATAAAATTCAACCAAGACAACGCTACCTTTACGCTACAGATTCCCGCCGTTGTGGTTCAATGGGGAATGCACCGATTCATGATCATGAGGGTACAAGTGCAGGTACAAGTGACCTACCCCTAGCCCACACTTTTGAGTTTAAAAACTTACGCCCAGATTCATACCACTGGCTTTCGGTGAAGGAAGCATCATGCAGAAACCTGCATACCCGAGATTTATCAACTACTAGCTGCCTCCGCGCGGTTTTACCCGCGTAGTTCCCGTTCCCGTGGGAATACAGAGATAAAATATAGCCTTTATTACTCAGTGATAATGTAGCTTTCTAATGAAAAAAGAATTATTAAAATCGGTCCAGTACTTTTTGAGTTTATTCGTTACATACAAAAATCTTTCCTCTTTATAATATTAGTGTAGAAAGGCTCATGATGTCCGAAAATCGGTTCTAACCCCCTGTTCTGGACCCTAAAATCCCTTGTTGTATTATATATAGGAATGATCCTATTCTAAAAGCTATGGATTATGCAAATTAATATATCTCTGTTTGTTTAAATCATTTGTATAAATCGTTCTGTCATAATACAATAATATAAATTTACCTTAAATTTAGCTGAATCAATTACGTTCCGACAAAATCCAATTCCAATACAGATATATAAATAAGGATTAACATTTTGCTATATATTCTATAGCGTCTGTGATTCCGTTAGTTCATCATCACAATATTTGAGTTAATATTACAAATCTGTTTAAAGTCATCCAACAAACATTAAGAGTATTTTATTATTATATATTTATTTCAAGCTTGGGTTATGCCACTGCTGGGCAAAGGCCTCCCATTCGCCCTCCATTCGACTCTGCTGGTAAGTCTTAAGATTTTTTTTCTTTTCTTTTCAGATATGCAAAGAGATCATGTGTCCAAAAGAGTATTTAGTGTTTCAAATTATAGTACAAAAGTCCTTAATGAATCCCCTTGATTGCTTCGCAGGTATTATGTTCTTATTATCCATTTTTAGATTTTCTTGAATACACACTTCTTCAATATTATTGTTTGTCTCTAAATCATCAGGTACTATATTTTGTTTGTCACAGTTTTTAGATTGTTGATTACATTTTTTTAATTGTCCTAACTCTTTCCTTAGCACTTGTATTTCAGTTTTTAACTTATTATTTTTCATGCGTAATTTATATTCTGTAGTATTTTGACCGCTCCTTGATATATGTTGTTCGACTTGCTTTTGTTTTTTTCTTTCTTCTCTCCATTTTTGTCTTCGTTGAATTTTTTCCTCAATTGTATAGGTTTTGGCTTTTTGTCTATAATATCGTAATGCACATTCCGCAGTCTTCCTCCTTAATTCTTCATACTTTTTTGGGTTCTCTCTTTGGAGTTTTTCACGGTATTTTCTTTGTCTTTCCGCTGGTGTGAGAGGCATCTGGAACTGGAAGAAAATATAGTATTTAGGATCATCCTAAACTTTAATAAGGTGTGAAATAATTTTACCAAATAAAAATAATTTGGTTTCATTATTATTTATATTATCTATTATTATTATAAAAAGTGCGAGAAAATACAACAAAAATTTATATAGTCCAGTTTACGTTCTTTACACATATATTAACAACTCTTTATGATAGCTATTTTATCGAATCATCGAAATCACATTATCAAAAAAATATTTTTTTTTCTTCACAAAATTACTTTAACAATTAATAACAATATTGTTTCAATATGTTGTCACTTTAAAGCAATACATACACAGCTTCAAGATCTTCAAACACATTATTTTCCTTCTGAAATAGATAATAATTGAATTGATATTCTTATAATTTGTACGTTTGTTATAGGTACTATTTCATTAAATGACAGCTTTGCAAAAATAGGTCCATATAATCTTTGGTCTTACGGAGCCGACTGTCTCTATGATTATAATATAATCTTATTATTTAATCTGTGGTGACATAGATAAGAAGCCGACGGTGTTACCCTTGTTATTAGAATATATATTACTGCTTAGGTTTAACAGAAAGAAAAAAAAAATAAACAAAATTTCTCATTTTTATGCGTAACTAATTCTTTAGTTAAAATATCTTATATATAAAATTCTCATGTCACATCGTTCGTTACCATACTCATCCGAAACGGCTTGACCGATTTTTATCAAATTTTATATGCATATTCATTAGGAGAATCGGCTACTATCTATTTTTTATACCCCTAAGTGATCACGGAAACGGGAACTACGCGGGTGAAATCGCGGGGCGGCAGCTAGTACATGTGTGAAACAAAAGGGCCACTAGTCGCTCATATCATTGCATCTCGTAGGCCCCATTTTCTACTAATAGGCGTTCAATTAAATTTTCATTTTTATTTTCTATGGGAATCTTCAATTTTACCGGGGAATAGTAGGATTCATACTAATATTATAAATGCGAAAGTAACTCTGTCTGTCTGTTACGGTTTCACGCTAAAACTACGGAACCGATTTAAATGAAATTTGGTACACAGATAATCATGAGCCTGAGAAAAGACATAGGCTAATTTTTATCCCGTTAAAATTGAAGATCCCCGGGAACGCAGACGAAGCCGTGGGGACCCACTAGTTAGTATTAAATCAATCCCGGCTATAAACTATGTGTACCAAATTTCATCTAAATCCGTTCGGTAGTTTTGCCGGAAATTGAAACAAACATCCATACATACAAACATTAGGATAAATTTAATAAAATGAGATATGGGTACTATAACTTTATTATTATTTACACAGTACAGATATAGGTATTTTTATTTTCAGTTAAATTTCCCCAATAATTAAGAAATTTCTTGCAATGTGAATTCTCGCTCCACTACAGGTCCATTCTGCCGATGCCGATGACGTATGAGCTGCATGACCTGGAAAAGGAAAAGAACGGTCTTTATAAAACTGGATAGTGTGTTACCAATTTCTTGTGTTTAAGGATTCATTGATTTTGGTTAGAATTAAAATAATATCCAATCCTCAGAGATCACTTTTGTCTGAACAAGCTCAGTAATAGTAGACCTGCTGACTCCTGCACCTTGTGTCAAGTAGTCAACAAACGGATCTCAATGAGGTGATGTCATAGGGGATGTATGACACTAATATTATTAATAGTATATTTGATACTTCTTCACTGAAGCGATTTTAATAAAATTTGGTATAAAGTTAGCAGACACCCTGGCTTAACACATAGGCTACGGGAAAATTGAAGATCCTCTGGGAACGCTGGTGAAACCACGGGGATCCACTAGTGTAGGATATAGGTTAGATTCTGGCAGATTTTTGGTACTAAGATATTCATCAACAAGCGTCCATAGGCTACGGTAACCGCTTCCCATCAGGACTATATGCCTGTGAACCACCTTAGTGGTATAAAAAAAGAACCCCAATTATTAGAGTCTGGTCAAGTCAAAGACAGTAAGTATATAAGAGATAAAGGTGTATGTCGAATACGTACCCTCAGGTATCACAAGGTCTTGCAAGCTGGATCCACAACTCCACATGGCCTGCAGCTGTCCTTCAAATATATCCAGTCCAGCAACAGGTATTCAACTATTGGCTTGCAGTTCTTACTGTATGCGACCTACTAATACTTCTGCATCTGCTGCTTGTGATATCTAGCTGTTCAATCGTTTAAAAAGTAGTTTCCACGTAGAATATTTAAGTGTCAAAAAAATTGCGTCAAAATCCTTCCATGTATCTGCAACGAATACTTCGCAGTAGTTCTTAAGTAAAATCAATAATCTCGTCTGATCATGCGCTCTGCTCCCTATTTGTATTAGGGTTGCAATTCTTCTGATACTTTCGATGTTGCCAATTTCATAATACATCGACGGTTCTCCAGATTTGGCTTTCAATGTAACAAGGAATCGGCCTGATCGACGATAGCGAGAGTTACACAACTAACGCACCCTTCTATCGCCTAGGTCATTCTTATTTTGGGTGGGTTCCGTACATAAAACTCCTTTTAATAAAGAGATAAGTTTGCTGTTAAGAAAAAGTTGTGCTGGTATTCGTCTATACTAATATTATAAAGAGGAAAGATTTGTTTGTTTGTAACGAATAAATGTCTTCCTTTACATTGGTTCTCAAAATAATGGTTTCCTTGTAAATGAAAATGAAAATGAAAAATGTTTTTTATTCAATTAGGCCTTCACAGACACTTAAGAATAGTCAGACTAACGCTTGGTTCGGAAAGTTGGTAATTGTAATATTGAAATTTGCACTGAACCTTATTTATTACTTTTATGACTTAGTTGCACGAGATGAATCATACATGATACCGAGAGAGAATACTATGTGGCGCAAAATTATTTTTTATGGTCTACGTTTATCCATAAAAATTTGTTCTCAATAGATTTTTTTGCAAACAGCTTTATGAATAGGTAAATAATATCCTATTATGCAAACGTTTGTGAGGATGTATGTATGCTTGTTATTGTTGTACAAAAAAGACTGAGACTGAAAGGATCTGGATGAAATTTGGCTAAGTTAAAAATATTTTCTTGAATAGCAAGGGTAATATTTATATCGGGATAATTTAAGATTCCTTGTACGCACGACTCGTTCGGTTATATATAAATAAATCATTAATTTAGTTCGAGTTTAAAAAACACCAAGAAATTGAAACATTATAATTTTTACAAAACTAATATAAGGTAGGTTTAAAAAGCGTACGTAAAATAAACGTCTCCCATTGGTGTATTTTTTGCTGTCATGGCGGCTGTTTTAGGAATACGCATGCGCGGTTTTTCGGTGCGATTGGTACAATTGGTGCAAGACGTGCTACCAACATTCCGTAAAGGGAAAAATACACAGTGTTGCAATTTATAGCAAAAACAAATCCCAAACTAGAACAGTATAAAAAAACTTGAGGTGTCAAGGGCCACCCGGATGGAACGAAGTTCCTTTCGATTAATAAGTGAAGGAAATGTTAATTTTTTTTTTTGTTGTAATAATATTTTTTGTACACACATCAAGTAGTAGGTAGTATAGTGCGCGCGGAACTAGTAGGCCGCGCCTTGGCAACGCGCCGCTCGGCAAAGCTCGGCCACGCTCGGCCCCGCTCGGAAAAGTGTCGTGACAACTTTTCGTAAGATTTTTTCCGTCTACGCGCGATAAGGAACTACGTTCCAAAAAATACCGCATAAAAAATAAAAAAAACTTGTAGTAAGGGCGTCTCGACAATAAGTACAGCTAATAAAGTTACTATTTCTTTTAATTTAGTTTCTACTTTTGCCGCAACATGTAGAAGTTTATAGTATAGGCAGCAGTTATGATATACAAATTAATTAATTGTTAACTCAGAAATGGCTGTCGTTGGACCCGATTCCACACCCGTGTTACTCATTTGCTACATTTACAACATAAGAAAAGATTTCTAAATAAATCTACACTAATATTATAAAGAGGAAAGATTTGTATTTTTGTATGTAACTAATAAACTCAAAAAGTACTGGACCGATTTTAATAATTCTTTTTTCATTAGAAAGCTACATTATCACTGAGTAACATGGGTTATATTTTATTTACCCTGTATTCCCACGGGAACGGGAACTACGCGGGTAAAACCGCGCGGAGGCAGCTAGTTACTTATTTATTGAAATATCCGCTTTTAGTTGGCAAGTAGGGGCAAGTAGTCGACAAAGATGTTTAAATATTTTTATTACAATCAGGACCCCTTTTAAAGGGTGGCTTTGATTATTTTTATTACTTGTAAAAATGAGTATTTCTTATGGCTTCAAATCGCTACAACTCTTTCACATTTTCCAACCCTCTTTGCATTCTTGGGGGTGGAATTCTCCCTCGGTGGATGGGAACACCTCAGCCAAATTGATTGCGGCCAACATTCGCCTCTGAAGAGCGCCTTAAATCATACGTATCGTGTCGCTACTGATCTTAATCAACTTAAAGGAAATGTTATGTCGAGTTGCCCAATTGAACCTGCCCTTTGTACCGTCAAAATCAACGAAACCGTAATGTTTTGTTTGGGATTGTTAACACTAAACAAAGTGCTACAAAGATGATGTATCACCATTTTGGATCCGCTAACACAGTGAAGTGCAGTTAACGATAATAATTATATGTTTATGATGACCTTAGGATTTCTTGTGGTAATGGTAAGTACACAGTAGTTATTTTATGTAGCATTTCGAGGTTATGATGCCATATAAAAATAAAAGTTAATTTTCTTTATTTTTATTAGGGAAAACAAACTATTATATAAAGTAGGTCTTGTGTCATAGTTTTACCATATTTGTAGGTACTAAGAATATATTAGGAAACTCTCAAAATGTACCCTTACAATTTAGGCGTATAGTGCTTTGATTCGATTGTTAACTAGATTTTAATGTTTTCAGATGTCTGAAGAGGACAAAAAAATATTATAAATGGACGCAAGATGAATTAGAAAATGCCCTAAATTGTTTGAAATAATCCATGGGATATAACGAGTTTCACTGGGTACACTAAAACTAAGAGATAAATGTTTTAAGTGTTACTTGTATATAAAATTGCAAGGCTGATTTGAGTTCATAAATATAAAGATCAAAGTAAGATAAGAGGAAATTTAACTAGTTTTATATAAAAGTCTTGTAGTTCATTTGAATAAATTTTGCACTGCTTAGGAATATTATAAATATTCAAACATATGGATAATATTGTTTACAAAAATGTATAACGGTAAGGCTAATTCAGTTTATAAAAGGTACTTTAAACTCATTTCAGTTTCCTAAGCATGTACAGTTCAGCCTTTTTTTTAAACTATAATTGTCGTGTTTCTTTTTATATTTAGGTAGCTATTAATTTACTAGTAATAAAAAAATTACACCAATTGAACTAATTTTTATTTCCAGTAACATAATATTCTTTTCAATATATAAAATTCTCGTGTCACAATGTACTCCTCTGAAATTTTATATGCATATTCAGTAGGGCTGAGAATCGGCTACCACATATCTATTTTTTCTATGTGATCACGGGAACTACGCGGGTGAAACCGCGGGGCAGCAGCTAGTAGTTATATAGTATTTTGTCAGTGTGTAAAGTTTGTAAGCGAGTACAAGGGTAAGGTGCCTAACCTTACCCTAATAGGAGACGTACATATCTTGGAGGGAGACATTTTTAAGCTACAATTGGTATAATAATTGTATCTCCCGCTTTGGGCTTTAGACTTGTTCTTGACCATAAACTTGGGACTGGGACGCCAAACTAGGCAGAGCTTATACTATGGTAACCAGATAGCTGAACTAATTTTAAATTCATACTTATATTTACTTATTACTAGCTGAACGACAGTTCAATTTATATGGAAAATTTTCATACAAAAATATAACATCTTGGCATACTTTGTACTAAAAATACTATCATAATTTGACAGATAAAATATACTGGTAATACAGACTAGAAGTCGATATTCAAATTTTTTTCGCAAATAACAGAATAAAAATGCAACAGGTAATAAATAACATGTCAGTTATATATCTGGCGGGTCGTTTAAACTTAAAGTTATTATACCGGTTTCGCACAAGATCCGTAAAGGATTTAAAGGTCCTTGATAGTTTAACTAATCGTGGATAATGAATTTAGATTTTATTAAAACCAAACTCAATTTTGCATTTGTTTTTAGAAGATCGATGCTTGTAAACTATGACAACTATAGATTGAATTTGGCGCACATTTTATCTTGAATCAAAAACAAATCTAGAATCGTATCATCTGATTTGGTCATTTTTATTAATTATTTATTAGCTAATAGCTATATTATAAAAAACTAAATGAAAAAAAAATATGTTAACAACAAATCTCCACTCATCATTATATTATTATCTATATATAGCACTTTGAATTTTTTAAAAATTATTTAACTATTTTAAAGATACAAGAATCAAATAACAACTTTAATTGTCATAATATATATATTGCATAAGTACCAATGATTCCATTAAATATAATTTAACAAAAAATAAACAAAATATGCTTTTTTAAGTGATACGGAACCCATTAAAAATCTATAGACAGCACAGCGCATGAACTGAACGTTATTGATTTTGCCTTCGGACATTGCTCATTACGAAAGACGATAAAAGAACTCTAACGCAGAAGATAATTAACTAATAAAACATCAATCTATGTGAAAATTGCTTTCTCATCGATCAAACAACAATAGGGGGAGAAGAAGTAGTACAAGAAGCTTTTGCAGACTGCAAACAAGACAAGTTTACATTTTTATTATGTAAGTAGGAACATACTTCATTATCATCAGCTCATATGCGTTCCTACTACGTAATATATGTACGACAGTCGACAGTCATCATCTCCTATAAGAGCTAATGAAAACGTCACCTGTTTAGAACGAAACATATTGTAGCTATGTAAAATCAATATCAGCAAAACCTATTGTTGTTAAACGTACGTCAAATAGTCAAATTTTAGTGCTTAAATTAAATACCTAACAGTACAGTATTCATGACGAATTAATTCTTTCTTTCAGAGAACTTCCCGACGAACAGCGAGCCGAGAGCAGCCGTGGATTCAACTTGTTGCATGACCAGAGGGTTCGTAGTCGACATACATCATATTTTCTTTTCCATAGACCCATTGTTTTTGACTTGATTACTACCTTATCATTGGCTGTTGGTTACATAGTCTCCAATAATCAAGGATTAGTTGCGTAGTTTTCATTCCCGCAGGAATAAGGTTATAAAATACAGCTTGTGTCACACGAAATAATTATTCAGATTGGGTCAGTAGCTTTGGAGACCATTTGTAAGAAAAAACACAAAGAATATCCATCTTACCTCTTCATTACGGATTCAATATTGTTCTGACTTAGATTGATCCACACTGACTCCCAATAATCGGCAGGATTAAGTTAAAATAAAAGCTTAAACAAAAACAAGAGGATTGTAACATATTACCCAGTATGAAAGTCTATATACTAACTTCTTAGGGTTTTGTGCCTCAAAATGAAACATCGGAACCCCTCATAGGATTGCTTTGAGAATGCTTTTGTAGACTACTCGATACAAGCTGTATATACTACACCATATATAACACTATATATTACACCAGGGCATATACATTTTAACACACTATACAATTTTAAATTACAGTTTCCATTTTGTTTTCAGGTCAGGCTGCTCATACATCAACGGCATTTTAAAAAAAGAATCACTAAACTTGCAACACATTTAAAAAGTCTCTACTCACAGCGTTTGGATATTTTCAGTAACATATAGCTTAACTTTCCTCTTACAATAACCAAAATAAACAAAGCAAAGATTTTAACTATAGCGAAGACCAAAGCTAAAAGATCGTTTCTGTATAAATTTTACAAGAAAAAATCTGAGAAATCGAAACAAGAACGCAAAGCGTTCTCTCGATTACTGCGCAGTCGTTTCAACATGGCGTGGGTGAAGCGTAAAGATAAGCAAGCAGCTGATAAGAAATCTAGATCATTGAAAATTAAAAAACTGAAAACAAAAATTAAACTTGCAAATGAATTTGTGATAGCAACCATAACATCAACTTTAGCAGCTACAGTAGCAGCACCACCAGCAGAGGCAGCAGCCGCAGTACCACCAGCAGAACCAGCAGCAGCAGAAGCAGGAGCGCTATCAGCAGAACCAGCAGCCACAGCACCACCAGTAGAACCAGCAGCAGCAGAAGCAGGAGCGCTACCAGCAGAACCAGTAGCAGCAGCACCACCAGCAGAACCAGCAGCAGCAGAAGCAGGAGCGCTGCCAGCAGAACCAGCAGCACCAGCACCACCAGCAGAACCACCAGCAGCAGAAGCAGGAGCAGAAGCAGCAGAAGCAGGAGCAGCAGAAGCAGGAGCAGCAGCAGCAGAAGAAGGAGCAGCAGAAGCAGGAGCAGCAGCAGCAGGAGCAGCAGCAGCAGCACCAGATGCTGATCATAATCCGAGTGATACAAATCAAGATTTAGTTTGGAGGGACAGGAGAAATGGCAAACATTTCTATGGGCTCTATAGACACACATTAAAGGATTATTACAAAAATCATCTGTGTTACCAAGTGAAAACTGCCGACAACAAGACTCGTATAGTGCGCCCCTCTAGGAAACAAGTAAGAAAAATTCAATCCGAATACTTAAAATTCCTCTTGTATTTACCAATGGTTGTCACTAGCGCTCCGGTCCTTCCATATCCCCGACCTCCTGATATACTCGGATATTTGATTCAGATTTTTGAAAACGCGTGGTTTGAAAACGACGAAAGGAACCCCGATTAAAGGAAACGTTATTATGAAAACCTTTTATTCTCATTATTGTATTTTTAAAGACTGTTTTAAGTTATGATTTTAAAATGATATTGATATAATTAATAAGTTTTTAACGATGATTGTATGAATTTGTAATTTATTTTGACATTTAATGTTATAATAACTATTAAGTGCGGCCCTCAAAGTGCCGATAAGTGTGAGACCCCTTCGTCACTTAGGTACCATATATAATCATGAAAGTGACGAATAAATATGATTGTCTTTTAAAACTATTTACTTATATCATGGAGCGTGTACTATGCATGTAAAAGCCAAATATTTAATGAAATATAATGTACTGTGATTATGAGATCTTACTTTTTCCGCAACATGTATAAGTATTTTATGGTGTTGACAGAAAAAATAAATATACTAAATGGATGACTGTCGTATCAATTGCACACCCGTGTTGCTCATTTGCTTCACTTTTTTATTTCTTTTTTATACCACAAGGGTGGCAAACACGCATACGGTCCCACCTGATGGGAAGCGGTTACCATAGCCTATGGACGCTTGCAACACCAAAGGCGTCATTCACGCATTGCCGAACCTGTAAAAAGGGAGCAACTGTATAGGCAGTGAAAGGGACAAAGCGCAATGAACTTTTCGTCGAAAGGCTAAACAGGTCGTAGGGGTATGTATTTAAAAGTAGTTTATCAGCTGTCTGGTCACCCTATCACAAGCTCTGCTTAGTTTGGAATCAGTTTGGCCTTGTGTGAAAAATGTCCCAGGATATATTTTTTTTGTTTTTTTTTTTTTATTATTTTATATGCATATTCAGTAGGTCTGAGAATCGGGTACTATTTATTTTTGATACCCCCATGATTACGGGAACGGGAACTTCGCGGGTGAAACCGCTGAACGGAAGCTAGTTTAAGTATAAAATGTGCTTTCCCAATCAGGGGGTGGCGACATACTTGTGAAGAAACACTTAAATCATAATACGTATACACTTTTCTATGTATGATTGTGTGGTCGGCTTTCGACTTGACATTCAAGCCGCTGCCGCGCTGGTCGTGGCTTGAAATCATGTATGTCTGGGTGTAAATATCTATATAAGTATTTAAAACTATTATATGTAAAGTATGGTCTAACATAAATAATACTAGTGGCTTCCCGCGGTTTCACCCGCCTTCCCAGGGATGTTTAATTCCAGAACATATTACATCTCTGTGCTAAATTTAATCGCGATCCCTTCGGCCGTCTGGCATGAAAGAGTAATAAAATACATCACATTCTCAAAATCTTTAAAATTCATAAAATTACTTAGTAGGATTTTTAACGTATTATTTTTATCGGAGACAAAATACCTAGTTAATGTGAATATTTTTCCATTGAAATTTAGTAACTTATTTTGGAGCTAAGTAGGAACTCAATTTTCGGTAAAAATTTGACGGAAAAATATACTGGTAACACAGACTAAAGGTCGATATTCTCATTTTTTTTAAATAACAGATTAAAAATGCAACAGGTAATAACATATCAGTTTAATCGGCGGGTAGTTTGAACTTAAAGTTATTGTACCGGCGTCGTACAAGATACATTTAGGGGTTTAGGATCCAAAATTACGTATTAAGTATCTAAAAAACGAATTGTAGATGGCTTAGATTTAAATCTAAGGTAGATAGTGTAAAAATTCATGTTTGAATATACTTTAAAAGCTCAATGGCAAAATACGACAGTATAACAACTATAAATTGAATTGGGCGCACGTTTTGAGTTGAATCAAAGACAAATAGACGAAAAATTAAAAATTTTCACACCTGATTTAGTCATTATAGAATAAGCCCTCATTAGTACAAGAGTTTTTTTAACGGACGTTAAAAAAGCGTTCAAACACAAGAAATGCATTTCCAAGTACCATAATATGCTGTATTTCCAACGCCCAAAGTTAAAAATGCAACGCCACTCGATACTTCGAAATGCATGCATGTTTGAACGCTTTTTAACGTCCGGTAAAAAAACTCTTTTGCGAATGAGGGCTAGGTAAGGTGCGCAACAGTGCGAATTTTTTTTTTCTTTACTTTTCACAAATATTATTTTAATTGGACTAGTGCAAAAACATTTTACTTGTTCAGATTTAATCACAAGGTTCAGGTTAAAGTTAGTTATAATTATTGTGCTCCTGAAAATGATTACGTGATACGGAACCCATTAAAAAAAAGTAGAATCTATACGCAGCCAGGGCGCATGATCGGAGCATTATTGATTATGTCTTCTAACGATTGCGCACTGCTCATTACGGAAAAAAGATGGATTAATTCTAACGTGGAAAATACTTAACTAATAAAACAATATTCTATGTAAAGTTTGCTTTTTCATCGATCAAATAACCAGAGTGCTGTAGGGGGAGAGGAGGAAGTACGAGTAGCTTGTAAAGACTGCAAACAAGACAAGTTTACATTTTTATTATGTAAGTAGGTGCATACTTCTTTATCATCATTATTATTTACATTAATACATTATTTTGACAGCCCGGTTTGCTTTGTGGAATCCCTCCCAGGACAATGTTAAAATTAAAATAAAATGTCTGTTTGTTCTGTGTCCGGATGTAAATATCTATAGTATGTTTATATTTAAAAGTACTATATGTAGTACTAGCTGCCTCCGCGCGGTTTTACCCGCGTAGTTCCCGTTCCCGTGGGAATACAGGGATAAAATATAGCCTATGTTACTCAATGTTACTCAGTGATAATGTAGCTTTCTAATGAAAAAAGAATTATTAAAATCGGTCCAGTACTTTTTGAGTTTATTTGTTACATACAAAAATACAAATCTTTCAGCTAACTGGTTACCATAACACAAGCTCACTTTGAAGCTTACTTGGGAATCAGATTAGCTGTGTGTGAAAAATATCCCAGGAGAAGTCCCAGGATATCATCATCATCAGCTCATATGCGTCCCTTCTGCAAGATCAGAAACCTCCTCTAAGAGCTTATAAGAACGTCCCCTGTTTAGAACAAAATTTATACATAAATTTCTATGTAAAATCAATATAAGCAAAGCTACGTACTCTTCTTAAGAACACGTTAATAAAAACAAAAAACAAAATAAATACCTTATATTTTTTGTTTATACCACTAAGGTAGCAAACAGGCATACGATTCCACCAGACCGGAAGCGGTTACCGTAGCTTATGGACGCTTGTAACACTAGGGGCAAAAATATCTTCACTCCCTTCTTGAAGAACCCCATGCTGTACTCCATTGAGAATACCATGGCGGAGAGATCATTACACAACCTAATAAAATTACATTCATAAGAGACCTTGTAAAGGCCTACTTGAATAAAAAAATATTTTGATTTGATTTGATTTACAGTATTCATGACGTATAAAATTTTGCCTTCAGAAAACTTCTTGACGAACAGCTTCGGGCCGAGTGAAGCTGTGGATCCAGCTTATTGCAAGACCTCCTACCTGAGGGTACGTAGTCGACACTCATCAACCTTTCTCATCCATTTACCCAATGTCTTTAACTTGACCAGACCTTAATCATTGGCTGTCGGTTATATAGGGCGTACTAATGTACAAAAATCTGCCAACGATTGAATCGTTGGCAGATTTGATTGTTTCAGCAGATTTACTATTAGTGGGCAATTTATTCAAATGTAAGCTTCCATCCAGCGATTTTATTTTAGGCTCATTTACTCAGTCAGTCATTCTGATGATTTATTGTCAGTAACGCAAGCAAATATGTTAAGCAAAAACACATGTAAATGTTACACGCTATGCGGTTTTGAACTATAGAGATTTCTTTTCTGTTTTCAGGTCAGGCCGCTCATACATCAACGGCATTTTCAAAAAAGAATCACCAAACTTGCAACACATTTAAAAGTTCTGTACTCACAGCGTTTGGATCTTTGTAGTAACATATACTTAGCTTCACTTTCCTCTTACAATGACCAAAATAAAAAAAGCAAACACTCTAACTACAGCGAAGACCAAAGCTAAAAGATCATTTCTGTATAAATTTTATAAGAAAAAGTCTGAGAAATCGAAACAAGAACGCAAAGCGTTCTCTAGATTACTGCGCAGTCGTTTCAACATGGCGTGGGTAAAGTGGAAAAAGCGCGAAAATAAATTGCAAGCAGCAGATAAGAATTCTAGATCATTGAGAATTAAAAAAGAGAAAATAAAAATTAAAGTTGGAAACGAATTTGTGCAAGTAACCATAATATCAATTCAGAAAGATCCAGTGGCAGAGGAGCTAACACTACAAGCAGCAGAAGCAGCAGCAGCAGTACGAGCGGAAGCAGCAGCAGCAGCAGTAGCACCAGCAGCATCAGCAGGAGCGCCACCAGCAGAATCAGCAGCAGCAATAGCAGAAGCAGGAGCAGCAGCAGCAGCAGCAGCAACAGAAGCAGGAGCAGCAGCAGCAGAAGCAGGAGCAGCAGCAGCAGAAGCAGGAGCAGCAGCAGCAGAAGAAGGAGCAGCAGCAGCAGAAGCAGGAACAGCAGCAGTAGCACCAGATGCTGATCATAATCCGAATGATACAAATCAAGATTTAGTTTGGAGGGACAGGCAAAATGGCAGACATTTCTATGGGCTCTATACACACACATTACAGGATTATCACAAAAATCATCTGTGTTACGAAGTGAAAACTGCCGACAACAAGACTCACATCGTGAGCCCCTCCCCGCAACAAGTCATTAACATTGAATGCGAATATGTTAAATTTCTTTTATTTTTAAAAGTTTTTCTCTGTGCCGTTCCGTACAATCCTGTACGTCCCGAAAATAGTGATATACACACTATCGTGAAGAAGTTGGAAGAAGCGTGGTTCCAGAGCGACGACATGAATCCCGATTAGATACTTTTTTTTGAAATTTATGAAGTATTTTGAAGACTATATTATTATTTTAAAATTTATATTGATTATATTTATAAGTTTTGAATATATTTTAATGATGATTGTACCTACGAATTTGTAATTTATTTTGACATTTAATGTAATATTAAACACGGCCCTCAAGTGCCGATATGAGTAAGATACCTTCTTACAAATTATATTATTATAAATATCATTGTCTGTAAAACTATGTAGGTACTAATATATAAGCATGTAATATCCAAATATTTAATGGAATCTAAATGTTCTATGATCGCAACTATTGTGTGCGTAAATAAATCACTTTGTATTTAATGCTGTTTTATTTCCCCTGATATTTAATTCTAATATATTGTATATAGCCACCATCGCGAGGTTTTACCCGCGTAGTTTCCGTTCCCGTAGGAATACGGGGATGAAATATAGCCTGTTATTTATGAATAACGTAGCTATCTAACGGCCGCTTTCAATATTCGATCGAGAATCTAAGATTCTTATTAATCCAGATTTTGTCTGATCCATCGATTGATGCTAAATCTGCATTTCAATATGTCGATCTCGTCCCCGAATCCGTAAGAAAAAAGAGATTGGTCATAAATTTGCGCCCTCCCTAACGTTTTGTTTCACGCATTTGCAGTAAAACTACAGTGGCACTTATTGAGTAAAATGGTAGTTATTTTATCAAAGCTAATGCATTTTATGTATGTCATCACATGATATTGCATAAACAGTAAGAAATAAATGCGAAGTTGCAACGGAAAAGTATTTTATTAAAATATATGTCGAGATTAGTGAAACTTAAATTTTGTTGAAAAGTAACGGAACGGCACGGCACGCGTCACCCGCGTCCATCGAGCATGTAACCAATAGAGTAGCAATAGTGAGCTATGGCTCACTATTACTACTCTATTTTACTATTCTAAAACCCAGAAGGCTTTCCTCTCAAAGGTTACTATCAAATTAAGCGCGGGAACGCGGCATTTCGCACCATTTTGTACTTTACACTTACTTAGCTTTATTTTTTTTTTAAACAGATTCAACCGACGCTTTGTTCATTCAGAATCTGAATGTAAACTCTGCGTCGGTTAAACTTGCCATGAAATTTATTCGGCGAAAAGTGTTTGAGGACACAGCTCTCTCTTGTTCCCCGTCGCTGTCATCCCAATCCGATAGCTGAGCTAATACATCAAGATCACTATCACTTGAAAATATTTCCATTTTCACGTTTTTGCACAGTGCAATCGGTCAATCTTTGGGGATTCCAAATAAAGATCAATTACGTTCAAAAATCGATTTGTCAAAATCGGAGATCGGATACAGAAATAGCATAACTGTCACTTTCATACAAATACCTATCTAAAAATCCGATTCGTCCTCCCAAAGATGGATTGAAAAAAAAGATCGCCATATCGAGTTTTCGATCGATTATTGAAAACCTAAAAGTAGGAAATGGATTCAAATATCAATCTCGATCCGCAAATTAAGGATTGGGATTGGTTATAGAAAGCGGCCGTAAGTGAAAGAATTGTGCAGATCGGTCCAGTAGTTTCGGAGCCCATTACAAACAAACAAATATTTCCTCTTTATAATATTAAGTAGTATAGATTTATCAATAAGATAAATAATAATCATAATGCTTTAAATAGTAGAAACCGCACTGGTATGCTAGTGATAGTCGTGATGGCTATGTTTGAAATGCACCGATTCACGATCTAAAAGGTGCCGGTACATATTATAATCGTCATTCCATTCGCAGATTTTGACATTTAATAAAAATACTAGTGGCTCCCCGCGGTTTCACCCGCATTCCCGGGAGATCTTTCATTTCCCCGAGATTAAAAGTAGCCAGTAGTAGTGTTCTTTATCAGGCTTTAGGCTATCTGTATACCAAATTTCATTTAAATCGGCAATAACTACTAGCCTGAAAGCGAGACAGACTGACAGAGTTACTTTTGCATTTATGATATTAGTTAGGATTAGGATTTGGTCTGAAGATATTTTTACTAACAAGTTTGCTGGCCTATGCTTTGCCCAAAAGTCCGTATCCTTTTTGATCTCGTACTATTTGCAAATGGTTTTCTTTCAATTTTCTATCTGGTACATCACCTCTTGAGAGACCGGTCTTCATGTTAACCGAACTCTGAACCCCTAAACCCCTTTTAATGACAATTGGTACATAGTGGAAACACATAGGCTAACTTTCATCCCGGAAAAGTTGAAAGTCTCCGGGAAAGCGGGTGGAACCGCGGAACGCACGCTAGTAGGCATATGACATGGATATATCTATATATCTTTATACCAGATCTATAGATGTTCTATCATTATGATTACATACAATAAATACCTGTCAGTCCGTGTGTGGTAGACATTTTAGTGCATCATTAGTGTGCTAGGATCGTGTCTAATGAAATATCTCTAAATATTTAAATTATTAGATATTTTCTGGTCTAAAGGACACCAGAGTATTTAATTTATTAATTTTTTATTTTATTTTTATTGAAAGGCACAGTAACAGATAACAGATAAGAAAACACACATAAAACAGAGAAGGAAAAAATATTATATAAATCTTCTATCCAATAATAACTGCACACAACTAAGACTAATTACATATTTCACAGCTGGAACAGAGTTAATTATAAACTACCTACATACACACACAATACGATAATAAATGTAATAAGAAATAAAATAAACACACAAACAATAAAAGTAATAACACAAAGATATGTACATATTATTTGCTAATTTTTATACAATTTTTTATATATTGGCTTTTTATAGTACCTAGTAATTATTTCATCCATAAAATAAACCGATAGTTATGCGTGCTCTTCTATGAAAACCCACCATTTTAGTATCCTATCAAGTTAAGGTGTCCACGTACTTTCGTAGGTATGACGAGTCCATATCTACACCTGTTGATGGCGTTGATGCTGCTAGAGTGAGAGGAGGGAAGTATTGATTTGATTGTATGGGCGGAGCCTGCCTGGGTTCAATTCAGTAAGGTCAAATGACGCTTGATAGATTTTCAGCGTAGACTCGGAGTCCATGCTCTGTCCCTTTCATTAACTATGATATCACGTGAGAGGCCGTCGATGCCCGTACTCCGCCCACGAGGATCGTGTTAGATAATACTATGGCAGGGTGCATGGTGGGAGACCAGGGTTAGGGTACCGTTTTAAATTGAAATATTGTAAAAACATATTATAATTATGGTTTTAAAACTGAAGAAGGAGAAGGTGATTCAGCTGTTGCGGAGTATTGAAAAAAGGGAGAAAATCATCTCCCTGTTTTTTAAGACAAATAAATTTTCTTTCATAATTGTTCAAGTATTCAACGCCGCGGGCGTAAGCTGGTTATCGTTTTAGTTTTCAATATTATTTTTCAATAATAATGGTAGATAATGGGATGTTTTATAAGGAGTAAGATGTAAGGAACCCTTTTGAAATGAGAAATTGATGGAGGGGCGTGCCGTCTAGACGTATTGATCTGACATTCAAGGGTGCGCAGTCGATATTCTGCATCGCACAATCGAGATTTTCTCCACCACTCCCTATATATACGGCAAGTTTACTAATATCCATTGGGAGGTCCGTTGCTACACGGTAAGCTGGTCTAGGGGGAGCCAGTATAATGCCCCGACGAAAATAAAGAAAATGCGGAAAAATATGCGAGTTAATATGTATACCAATGTTTCTCATAACCACTGACGTAGCAAATTTGACCTCCTTTTGTTTTTGTAAATCCAGAAAAGTGTACAATTAAAGAGACAAAGATTGAAATGGACATATTGTGAGTACCTGTGATTAAGTGATTTAAACATTTGCAAATTATTTATTTGAGATGTAGGATTTGTGTACTGGAGTCGAATCAATGATTTACAGAATGCGTTGTTGTTTGTTTGACCGCTTCTTAAACAGAAAATACTGAAAAAATCATTACTACCTTAATAAGGTTTATATTGTGTTATATTTCAATTTTTTACGAATGTGTTTTAAAAGTGTGAAAAGTGGCGAAAATAGAAGGAGGCCTATGCAGTAGGTAATAAATTCTACAAAAAATACTACAGGCCGATTAGATTAATACCTAAATAAATATTCTGGGACATTTTACACACACGGCCAATCGCATTCCAAAGTAAGCTTCAAAGTGAGCATGTGTTATGGTAGGTAACCAGATAGCTGATATACTTAATAATGTACTACATTTAAATACATATTTAGATAGATGTATTGATAGTATTTAAAATACTTTTTTTATCGCTTTCTAGTACTACTAATATGATAAATGCGAAAGTGTGTGACTATGGATGTATAAATAAATTAAATATCCTGGGACATTTTTCACAAACGGCCAATCTGATTCCATACTAAGCAGAGGTTGTGATATGATAACTAGATAGCTGATATACTACTTATATAAAATACTTACTTATATAGATAATTACATCTAGACACAAAACAAACACATATATTCATGCATACAAATGTTTATGAAAGCATTTTTGTTACTCTTTTAAGCCTAAATGATTGACTGGATTTAGATGAAATTTGGGAACAGCTTAAATTTTGGAGAAGGATATGGGCTACTTTTATCCCGGGAAAATTGAAGATACTCCATAAACGCGGGTGATACTGCGACTCACTAGTATCTATATATATAAAAGAAAGTCGGGTTTGTACAAACACTTATAACTCGAGATCTACTGAATCAATTTTTATGGTTATTGATTCGTTGGATTTGTCTCCGCCCCGAATAGCAGAATACATCTTAAAACAATGAAAACTCGATATGTGTAATTAATACTTAATCATTTCAATAAATGCTGATTTGTTTGTTACATGTCAAACATTTGTTGTCCAATCCTGTCAAATACTGTAACAACTATTCATGTGTGCGTTCAGAAATTTATTTTTTGTAAAATGTCTCGAAAGTTCAGGAACTGTCATATTTGTTTGTTTTAGACATTAATTTGTGTAAACTATTTATTAATTATATAATTTTTAATTTCCGAAAATAATACCTAATATTACCTGATTTTAAATTTGGTCGGTTTTTAAATTGATAAATTTTTTGTTTTGTCACAATTTAAAATTTAAACTTCTGAACGAAATAATAATATTTGACATTCGATTTGACAACCAACTGTAATATGTCAATCCATCCTGTCGCACTTTAAAACAAGGAAAAAAGTTATACGATATTGTGTTACCATATCTATGAGTGCATCATTCTATTTAACTTTCTTTACATATATCTAATCAGCCCGTAATAACCCATTCCTGAGCATAGGCCTCCTTATTTTTATGCCATTTTATACGGTCCTGTGCCAATTACATCTACTGCCTACCCGCTGCCTCGAAAATGTCGTCTACCCACCGAGCCGGTGGTCTACCCGGTTTCCTGTGTCTCTCTTGGCCACCACTCTGTAATAGCTTTAACCCATCTTCCGTCATCCCGCCTTCCCAGATGTCCCGCCCAACCCCACTTTAATCCCGTGATCCGTTTACCTACATCCACGACTTGCGTTTTACGTCGCATTTCGACGTTGGGTATTGGGTCTACAAGGGCGATGCCCAGCATGGTTCGCTCCATGGCTCTTTGAGCAACCATTATTTTATACATGTTGCCTTTTGTAAGCGACCATGTTTCGGCACCATAGGTGAGGATAGGTAGACTGCACTGGTTAAATGCCTTGGTCTACAGACATTGAGTAATATTCAAGCGGAAGATGTCATCAAGTTTCCTACATGCAGCCCAACCTAACTGGATCCGTCTAGCGATCTCCTTTAAATGAGATTCTCGGTCAAATGACAAAAGATGTCCAAGATAGATGTATGTAGATATGGGTCTACGAGTTCTTTTGGGGAGTTATCCACATTAATGGTAGCTGTTCTAATTGGATGACTAGCCAAATAGCTTGGTATTGGACATGTTCAGAGATGCTTCATGTAGTTCTGTAAGCATAGATTGAAGATCAGCAACGTTCTCAGGCGAGTGTATCTCTCACCTCCGTTTCGCTGACGATATCGTCATCTTTGCAGAGACGCTGGAGGAGCTTGACGAAATGCTGAACGGCCTAAACGATTCGTCTCGACGAGTGGGTCTTGGCATGAATTTGGACAAGACGAAAGTTATGTTCAACGAGCACGTCATGCCAAGACCAGTGACCGTCAATGGCGTTCCCCTCGGGGTTGTGGACGAGTATGTGTATCTTGGTTACAAGATACGGGTAGGCCGCCACAATTTCGAGGGAGAAGCTAATCGGAGGATTCAGTTGGGCTGGGCGGCATTCGGCAAGCTCAGAAAAATCTTCACGTCGACTATTCCGCAATGCCTGAAGACAAAAGTTTTCGAGCAGTGCGTCCTACCCGTAATGACATACGGAGCCGAGACGTGGACACTGACGATGGGGCTGGTCCAGAAGTTCCGAGTTGCTCAGCGTGCTATGGAGCGAGCTATGTTAGGCGTATCTCTTACGGATAAAATCAGAAATGAGGATATCCGTAAGAGAACTAAGGTAACTGACATAGCTCGCAGGATCAGCAAGCTGAAGTGGCAATGGGCCGGCCACATCAGTCGTAGGACCGATGGCCGTTGGAGCAAACGAGTCCTAGAGTGGAGACCGCGTCTCGGGAAACGTAGTGTAGGACGCCCTCCAGCCCGGTGGTCCGACGACCTGCGTATGGTTGCCGGGAGGGGCTGGACGAGGAGAGCGGAGGACCGGGATAAGTGGCGCGCATTAGGGGAGCCCTACGTCCAGCAGTGGACTGTATAGGCTGAAGATGATGAACGTTCTCAGATAGTAGAAGAAGTCGTCAGCAAAACGCAGGTGTGACATGCGTGTGCCATTTATATTTATTTCTCTCTCTTCCCAGTCTAGAGATTTAATTACGTCTTCTAGCATATTAGTGAAGAGCTTTGGCAAGAGAGTATCTATCCCCTTGCCTCACACCTCGCTTGATGGAGACGAAATCTGTCAGCTTATACATGCGCACCTGTAGAGTAGCCTTTTGGTGTTCGTGCACATCAAACCGTTTACGTACGTACGTACGCAGCGGAACCTCTCAAAAGGAAAAACAAACTCCCGATTTTTAAACATTCTTCATTGGTACTCCGCTCCTATTGGTCGTAGCGTGATAATATATAGCCTATAGCCTTCCTCAATAAATGGACTCTCTAATACTGAAATAATTTTTCAAATCGGACCAGTAGTTTCTGAGATTAGCGCGTTCAAGCAAACAAACAAACAAACTCTACCGCTTTATAATATTAGTATAGATGTATAGATTGGGGCAGTACGAAGTCTGCCGGGTCAGCTAGTTTATAATAAAATACAGTTACAATAGATTCACTATGAATAAACTTATGCATTTCAGAGAAATTTACAACGTGCAGTTCCGGGCAATGAGGAGCTGTGGGTCTAACTTGTTGGAAGACCACGTGGTGATGAAGGTGCCTGAAGGTACGTAGTCGAATAAACTATCATCCTTTCTCTCTTATTTACTTAGTGTCTTTGACTTGACCAGACACACTAGTGCGCCCGTGACATCTGCAAAAAAGCTAGGATCACCGACAGGTTTTTAGTGGGTATGCCTCTCTCAGCAGAGGAGAGTCCCACATAACCCACACCATCCCTTCAAGGGATAGAGGTATGCGTAATGCATTTTCCTGTGGGAAAAAAAAGCCCCTAATCATTGGGGTTTGTAGCTTATATAGTACCTACTAGCCATCGAGCATGTAACCAATAGAGTAGCAATAGTGAGCCATTTGTTTAGCAACGCATCAATGATTTGTCACGTATAACCGGTATAACTAACAAACCACGCTCGAACTAAAACAGTACCCGACCAATAAGAGACCTGTGTGTACGTCTAGTGCAACACTTGACCTTGAGTCGGCCAATCAGAACACAGGGGCCGGCGCAGCGTTTTGGCGTATTTTGTTTTCTAACAAAACTGTTAACAGTTCTACTCTATTGGTTACATGCTCGATGCTACTAGCGGACCAGGCAGATTTCGTTCTGCGCCACCAGCGCCACCTACCGGGTCCAAAATGATGTATACATAAAAACCATCCCATGAAATACTCCGTAATTTGCTGATAATTGCATGAAAATCTGTTTAGTAGTTTTTGTGTTCATCGTGTTCAGACAGACAGAGGCGGCGGGGACTTGGTTTTATATATAGATCATAGCACCAAAGATCTGAATCTAGCCTATATTCTACACTAGTGACTCCCCGCGGTTCCACCCGAGTTCCCGGTCGGTGTGTATATGTTAATCCAAGGTCAGCTGAAATTTTATTAAAATCGCTCCCACCATTTAGAGGTGAAGAAGTAACAAATGTACCCATACACACTCACAAACATTCGCCTTAATAATATTAGTGAGATACATGTCCTATGAGACTACCTCTTTGAGCCGTTTGTTGACTACTTGACACAAGGTGCAGGAGTCAGCTGGTCTACTATTACTGAGCTTGTTCAGACAAAAGTGATCTCTGAGGATTGGATATTATTTTAATATATAACCAAAATCAATGAATCCTTAAACACAAGAAAATGGTAACACACTATCCAGTTTTGTTAAGACCGTTTTTTTCATTTCCAGGTCATGCAGCCCATACGTCATCGGCATCGGCCGAATGGACCTGTAGTGGAGCGAGAATTCACATTGCAAGAAAGTTCTGTTTTATTCCCAATCATCTACGTATACAATAAGTTTATATTTTAATTGTTTGATTAAATCAATGATTATATTAATTTTCTTATTTAAAATGTGTTAGCGAGAATTTATATTGGAAGAAAGTTCGGTGTTATAGTTAATATTCTATTATATACATGAACATACCGTTCAATTAATTGATTATTAACATTTTTCATTCATTGAAAAGAATAATTATTAGCGGAAAGTAACAAAATAGAATGCAAAAAGATTAAAACTGGAGAGGGCATATTAAACTTTTGGTTTCCAAATAACATAAAAACCATTTTCACGGGCATCATATAAGAACCATTGCAGCATCGGGTTTTAACTTTTGAATGAAACTGAGGGCTTACTCCCGACGCTTTCGAGAAACGAGTTCGAATCGAATAAATGTCATTTCATACATTTTTGATAGCGATTCTAGCGCACAATCGTGCGGTGACACTTTTTCGAACTAACTTCGATCAAGAATTTCGTTACAATCGAAACCGAATCGAAAAGTCCGTACTCCTGCCATTAAAAGACATTTGTGAATCGAATGGCGGGAACGACTTTAAACGTCAAAATACACGATCAGTAAAAAGGTACTTTTTCAGGATCGAGTTATCACATCTAGGATAAATTTATCTAATATAAAAAATTACATCTAATGTACAAGATTTCGTTTTAGAAAAAAATAAGGAATTGAATATTTATTTATTTCTGTAGAAACGAACCACACACAACTTAATAGAAAATTCTGAAACGTCAAATACCGTTACCGATCGAATACATGTCAATCTTAGCGGCCATCTTAATTTTTTTTAACCAATAGGAGTTCAAATTGAAATTTTTTGGTTCGGGATTAACCAATAGGAGTTCAAATTGAAATCAAAACAAAATCAAATTCGAATCGTTTTCGGGAGTAAGCCCTCTGGTTCAAGTATCATTGTGATTGCGACTCGTACAGCGCCATCTATGATGCAACCATCGGGTTTCAAACTGAAAGGTTCAACTATCATTGTGACCGCGACTTGTACAACGCCATCTATTATGCAACCATGTAACTAGCTCAGACACGGCGCTGCAGGTTAAAAACTCCATGCAATAATAGTTTGAAATTATGGCAAAAGGTGGCGTGGCACTAGTGAGCAAAATTATCAGGCTTTGATAATAATGCGAAGTCAAGGAAAGGCTTTGGATTCGAAGTAATTGAACAGTGAATTATGTTCTATTTATCTAATTAAATCCTTTAAGGAGATTATTTTTTATTCGTAACGATACAAAGAAATCTATTTTATTTATTTCTATTTTTTGTTTTTATCTTTCTTTAGGTTTTCAGTGTGCCTAATTTTTGCGGAGTAAAATTTAGGTATCCTGACTAACCTGACTTCATCAAGGATTTAATTTGTTAAGCTTCTTATAGCACTGAAATGCCCAAACCTTTGATGTTACATATTGGGCATGCAGGTTATGTGAATTAAAAAAATCTTTACGTATTTTATTGATAGTGAAGAGCTTGTTTATTATTTGAACGAGCGAATCTTAGAAAATATTTATTTGAGTAAGTAGGTATTTAATTTATGAACTGATGATGATAAAATATCCCTACTAATATCATAAATGCGAAAGTATCTCTGTCTATCTGTTACGCATTCACACGAAAACTATAAACCGATTTTCATAAAAATTGGTCCAGCTTAAAGCTTGGAAAGGACATGGACTAATTTTTATCGCATATATTATATAAAGCTACTTATTGATACTTAGACACCTATAAAGTTATATATCTTAAGTAAGCAAAAATGTGTGCTATATTTCTTTAATTATATATAGTAAACTGGTGGCTCCCCGCAGTTTGTCCCGCATTCCCAAGGGATCTTCAATTGACCCGGTATAAAAAGTAGCCTATGTGTAATTCCAGAACATATTCTGACTCTATGCCAAATTTCATCGCGATCCCTTCAGCCGTTCTGGCATGAAAGGGTAACAAACATACAATCACACATTCTTATAATTCATAGTAATAGTAGGACTATACATACAGCGCATTATGTACATACTAATATCGTTATTTCGTAAAATAATGGACAGTGTTATTTAACAAACGAAAATGTCGGTTACAATACAAACAAAGCCACAGTATATACATTGTCTTAAAAGTCAGTAATACAGATATATATATAATACTAGCGGACCCGGCAGACTTCGTTCTGCCCACCAGCGCCACCTACCAATTAATGTTTTATACATAAAAACCTTCCCCATGAAATACTCCGTAATTTGGTGAAAACCGCATGAAAATCTGTTCAGTAGTTTTTGTGTTCATCGCGTTCAGACAGACAGACAGAGTGGGTGGGGAATTTGTTTTATATATAGATAACCCTAGGATTTTTCTCACACCGAATTTGATTCCAAACTGAACATGGTAACCAGCTAACTGATATAGTACTTTTAATATAGATATTTACATCCAGACACAGAACGAACTGACATTTTCATGCATACAAATGTTTGTCCTGTAGTCTGTATTCAAGGTAGTATGAAAAAAATTGGCAATATTAACGAAGAAAAATGTTCCAAAAACAGGGAACATATGATGCGGCGAAGTCGCGCCGTTCAGCTAGTTTACAACATTAGTAGGATAAGGATTAGGATTACGTGTTGTTGTACTGTATGTCGTTATACTATGACACTTCGGTCATGGCCGTCCAACGACCGGTTTTATGTTACCTTGAGTTTTTGTCAAAATAACGAATCTCGACACGTACCTAATCACACGTAATGTGAATCAATTAGACAGGTAGGCTCCATATAACGTTTACTTTTTGAAAGAGGTAGGGCGCAACGGAATCGTCCGTTCCGAATAAGGAGCAGCCCCAGGGCCGGATTTAGGGGAGGGCAAGCGGGGCAAAAGCCCCGGGCCTCCACAAACGGGGGGCCCCCACAATGAAGACTTCGAACTTTTTTTCCCCAAATTCCGACTAATAAAGACTAGTAAACATCTTTTTCGTTGATAATTAATTTTTTTGCTGTTTCACTTTCACTTTAAACATGTTTTTGTTGAATACTGAAACAATGTATTTTGATTCACAATAAATGATTTATTGAAAAACTAGACAGAAAAGAATTGTTCATTTCATTTAGACAATAATTTGAGACGAGGGGGGCCTCCGCTCCTTTGTTGCCCCGAGGCCTCCAGACGTCTAAATTTGGCCCTGAGCAGCCCGACTGGGGTAGTACCTGGAGGACCTTACAGAAGACCGCAGCCAAATAACACTACATGTAGTGTTGTGTTCCTGCGGTGAGTAAGGTAGCCAGAACTCCACGAGGAGACGCTGTAGCGGCAGTGGGGGGACTAGGGATGGAGTAGCGTCGTAGGGGTATGCAGGAGTGATACCTATTTAGCCCATCGACGAAAAGAACACTACGCTTTGTCCCTTTCACTGCCTATACAGTTGATCCCTTTTTTACAGGGTCGGCAACGCGTGAGTGACGCCTCCGGTGTTGCAAGCGTCCATAGGCCTAGGTAACCGTGCGCCATCAGGTGGGACCCTATGCCTGTTTGCCACCCTTGTGGTATAAGAAAAAAATATATATATTCTTGTATATTCTATCTCTCTTTCTTTTCAAAGAGAAAAAAAAGAGATGTGAGACTTTATCCTGTCAGTTTAGTTTAAACTAGTGAACTTTCTGATTCACTATAGAATAGAATAGTTATTCTAACAAAAAAAACTCAATTTATGTTAAGGCTACATTACGGACGTTTCTTCCCGGTTAAGGTACCCATACGTAACGTGACCATACGTCCTGCTTTGGGCGGGACAGTCCCGCTTTCAGGCAGACTGTCCCGCTGTCCCCAGCAAGGCCAATAGACCGAAATGTACTTTTCCCGTCCTAAATGTATGGTACCTACGTCCGGCGCATCTCACGGGAAGGCAGATTACGAGTGATAAATCAATCATGTACTGAATTCCACACTTAGCTATCTAAAAACATGACCCGATATTTTAAAACGGATTTGTTCAGCCGACAAATACAAAACTACGAAGTCACGCCAGTACCTACTGGGGCTGAAGCCGTGCCTGCTTAACTATTTTGTGTAATATTTCTATATTAGTGCTTTGCTTATTTTGGATTAACTATTCTATCTATACTAATATTAAATGCGAAAGAAACTTTATCTGTCTCGCTTACACGCTAAAACTACTGAACCGATTTAAATGAAATTTGGTACAGAGATAGTCTAGAGCCTGAGAAAGGACATAGCCTACTTTTTATCCCGGGAAAATGGAATATCTTCCGGGTACGCGATTGAAACCGCGGGCAGCCGCTAGTAATAAAATAAATGTAAATAAAAAAAAAAATACACTGATGTCCCGCTCTGACAAAAAAAAAATATGGTCACGTTACCCATACGGCATCGTCCCATAAGGAATTTCGTTCCAAAAACTAGCAAAATTTTACTTTATCTACATAATTTGTACCCAATTGAAGCCATCCTAATAAATTTAAAAGGTAAGTGTATTAAAAGAGTGCTTTTAAAAGTTAGTAAATAAATAAATAAGAACTAAGTCAGCGCAGTACGAGATCCAGTTACCGTCTCAAATTACATTTTCTGAAATAAATCCTCTATTGCGTATCTCGAGCCGACGGCCGACTTGAGCTTATAGGCTTTAAAAGTAATTATCAAAAGCTACATTTATTTAAGTTTCACTTACTGAATTGAAAATCCTCTTCTACTGATTTAATTGCAGTTGTAAATAACTATTTTCATACTATACTCAGCTTTTAAGTCGGATTTTGGATATTGATAGATTTTACTAGCTCACTGGCTTTAGGTAGTGGAAATAATCGTGATGCCATAATTAAAGGCATGTGAAGTCCACCGCCGCATTAGGCCTGCATGATGGACTATAGCCTAAATCCTCAGGAGGCACATGCTCTGTGGAGACGTTATGAAGTGATGATGGAAACTACCTGTAATTTAAATACAGATAATTCTAATAAAAATATAAAACAGTTTAGGCTTCAATAGAAAAATATTTATCCCATAATGTTCCTAAGTTTTGTACCTGTCAAATATTTGACATTCATCTTTTGTTCGCCTGGACAAGCTAGTCACACTTCACACTAATATTATAAAGGAAAACTTTTCTGAGTGTATCTATTTGTTACTTCTTCATGTCTAAACGGCTGGAGCGATTTAAATAAAATTCTGAGTCAGCTGACACTTAGGCTACTTTAAATCCCGGAAAAATTGATGATCCCGAAACACGAGTGAAACCGCGGAGCAGAAGCTATTACTACATAAATCTCAATTACACTTTGCCCTATTTGAAAATCGAAGCCGGTTAACTAAGTCAAACCTGCGCTATCGAACAATTTATTTAAAACCACCGAAGCTGCAAAAAAAAAAATCCAAACAGATGATCGTTTTTAAACGACTTCAAAAAGGAGGAGGTTCTCAATTCGACGGGTATGTTTTTTTTGTTTTTTTTTTTTGACGTTCTCTTTTGGTTTGAAACTAACTTTTTCCCATCCTATTTTACAACCCGCTGGTGCAAAATGTCATTTGAATATGTATCGTCAAAGTCACGTTGTTTTTTAACCATAGGTACCTACACTTTTTTTAATAAATTACACTTCAACGCAAAAAGGTCGCACTCAATAGTTTAATTTGAAAATGGAGATGAAAAATGTTTTTTATTCAAAAAGGCCTTTTAAAAGGACTAACGCTCGGTTCGGAAGGTAGGTTTTGCCGAGAAGAGCCGCCAATAAACTTAGCAATTAGTACATATTGATTTCTTACATTTCAAGTATATATAGGTCGCGCTGCTAAATATTTGTGTCTTGAGAAAATTGCTGTTTTCAATTTTTCTAAAAAATCTCTTCTAACTGAAATTATAAGTACATTGATTATTTTTTATCCTCTCATAATGGCGAAAAAGTCAAGGATAAAAGTGCCTTCATCTTGGCTATGCTTAGATCCCTCTCTGCACTCAGAATTCTTAAGAAACTAGAATCCTTACTGGAATTTAATAAAGTGCTCGTGACATAATACTCTGCTTTATCTCTTTAGAGCATAACCTATTTTTATCACATCTAATCAAAACGAGCAAAAAACAGCGATCAAAATTAAAACTAAAACTGAATCTGGAATCCCTACATATATTATAAATGCGAAAGAATCTCTCTGTCACACTTTCACGCCAAAACCACAGACCAGACTTTGATGAAATTTCGAACTTAACTAAGCTAAGACAGAACTTTGGCTCAGTTATCCGGGGAAAATAAGAGGTCTCGAGAACGCACAAAAAACATTGGCTACCTTTTTTTATCCCGGGAAAATTAAAGGTCGAGAAAACGCGGTTGAAATTTTTGGTAAAAGTTTCAAGCAGAGTGATCATCACGAACAAGTAACAGGCTGTATAAAACCACGCGCAAGCCAAATATAAAAAAATGCTCGTCCAAAAGTAAACTCGCGAAATGCATTACGCCTTCCCTCATAACTGTTTACTCAGATAGCGCAAAGGTTAAAAAAATACACGCCCTCGCATTTCGCTTTTAAAATAGTTGCTTGCTCTTTTAGTAAATAAATCCCTTATAATATTCCTGACACAATTTTATGAGATATTAAGTAGTTTTTTTTAATGGCTATTATTAGATAGGGGAAAGATATTGTTTATAAATAACTAGTGGCTCCCCGCGGTTTCACCCGCATTCCCGGGGATCTACAATTTTCCCGGGATATAAAGTATCCTATGCCAGTCTCCTGGTTCTAAACTACCTCCCCACCAATTTTCAGCCACACCGGTTCAGCCGTTCTTGAGTTATAAATAGTGTAACTAACACGACTTTCTTTTATATACATATATATATATATATATGTGGGATAATTTCAATATTAGCCAAATAAAAGATATACTTGCACTGATAATCTTTAATTACTTTTCTCTTAATCCCTAACCCGTCTTGCTTTCGTCTTATCTCCATTCGTTCTCCCCGTTCCACATCCCTATCACTCTAATAGTTTTAACATAATTTTATAACCGACTTAATCTATCTCTTTCATACTTTCCGCATATCTCACTCTGTCCCTTTCACTCACTCATGCTAAACATTGGTCGTCATCATTCACCCGGAATTACTTACAATTCGCGTTCCGTTCCTACATCTTTAGAGAAGCTAAATAGGCACCAAAACTACTGGACCATACTGAATAATTATTTAACCAATGATAAGCTACATTATCAGGAAACATAGGCTATATTTTATCGTATACTACACGGGTGAAACAACATGACGAAAGCTAGTGTTAAATAAATCCTACTATATTATTACACTAGACACAAAAATTTTGGGATAGGTATAAATAAAATTCGAAATTTTTGGGTGATTTTCAACGAGCTGTAACTTCGAGGAAAATAATCATACACCAAAAGTTTGTTACAACATATTTCACACCAGAACGACTGAAGATATCGCGATGAATTTTGGCACAAAGTTAAACTATGTTGTGGCATAACACAAATATTTTTAATTGCTGGAAAATTTAAGATCTCCTCCCGGAGCTGCTACGCGGCTAAAACCGCGGGGAGCCACTAGTCTACTATAATATTCTAAACAAAACTTTAATAAAATCTTTAGTAGTTTAATATTTTATAGTTCACTTTTCTATATTATTATATTAGTTTGATACTACCACACAATGTAAAATCCTACTATAAGACTGGAATACAAAAGCTTATCTTGTGTAATTACTTGAGAGTGTATTCCCAAGTAATGTACTCAAGGCTAACTAGGTTACACAAGACCTAACAAGGTAGAACTTAAGCAGAACTTGAGTGTAACTAGTTTCCGGTTAACGTAGTTTGCTGAAAATCTGTTACATATTTTGACATTGAATGATTTTGATTGGTTACATGCTCGATGTTTTGAATTAAATTTAATATTAAGTGTAGACTAAACAAAAAAAAAAGAAGTATAGACACTTCTTTTTTTTTATATCACGACGGTGGCAAACAGGCATACGGCCCACCTGATGGAAAGCGGTTACCGCAGCCTATGGACACCTGCAACACCAGATCATCACGGGTGCGTTGCCGACTCTTCAGAAACCTATTGACTCCTCTTTTGAAGGACCCCATACTGTATTCCCCTAAATACTTCTATATATAGAAAATTCTCGTGTCACAATGTTAGTTACCATACTCCTCTGAAACTGCTTGACCGTTTTTTATAAAATTTTATATGCATATTCACTAGGTCTGAGAATCGGCTACTATATATTTATGATACCACTGTGATCACGGAAACGGGAACTGCGCGGGTGAAACCGCGAGGCGGCAGCTAGTAATATTATAAATGTGAAAGTAGCTCTTTCTGTCTCGCTTTCACGCTAAAACTATAGAAGCGATTTAAATGAAATTTAGTACACAGATAGTTTATAACCTGGATTAGCACTTAGACTACTTTTATCCTGGGAAAATTGAAGATTCCCCGGTAACACGGGTGAAACCGCGGGGAGCCATTAGAATATAATATTATAGATATAATCTGATATGTGGATATCAGCACCTGTCATCAGCAGCACACGCCGTGGTCCCCCTGTGCACCCTCCTGTTGCTTACTCATTATTTTGTTACCTTCTACATTTTATTTTGCTGTCAATAAATATATCTCTATTAAAGGTAGTATATCAGCTATCTGGTTACCATATCACAAGCTCTGCTTAGTTTGGAATCAGAATAGCCGTGTGTGAAAATGTCCAAGGATATTTATTTATTTTCTACTAGTAGCTCACCGCGGTTTCACTCGCGTTCTCGGAGGACCAACTTTCCCGAGATAAAAGAGGCTTTGTCTTTTGCCAGTCTATATGGTACCAAATTTAAATAAAATCCCTTAGGTGGTTTTGGCGAAGGCGTTACAGACAGACGTACCTACAAAGTAATTTTCGCATTTATATATGAAGGCTAATTATCTATAAAAGTATGTTTATTTTATTATTATGAAGTGTATCAGATATCAGATAATTATTTTTTAGGATGAGGAACTCTCACTTGGATACCTTCCGCCCTGGGGGTGAGCGGAAGGTTATGTGAGACTCCTACTCACTAAAACCCCACCGTGTCCCTCGGTCACTATCAACTGAGTATAAGGGTACACCTGAGGCATAGGTACGTCCTCTTGGCTATCTGGTAACCATAACAAATAATTGGAATCTAATTGGCTGTCTATATATGCAAAAATTAATTTGCTGTGACCGGACGCCTGGCAGATGTGAAACATCGAAATTGTTATATGCCTAAAAGAACAGATTACGACAGGAATCAGATACGGTAGCTACGTTACTAGTTTGGACTACGTTTTATACCACAAGAGTGGCAAGCAGGCATACGGTAGCTGATGGGAAGCGGTTACCGTAGCCTATGGACGCTTGCAACACCAGAGGCGTCACTCAGTACCATCATATAATGTGGCGATGCGTCACCTCGGTATTGCTACGCCAAAAATCAGGTTTACCCTCGCTTATAGACAGTGACGGATTAAGAAAACTTTTACGCCTGCGGGTCCACCTATCTTTGTTTCAACTAGAATCGGTCTTTAAACCTAGTTTTTTGTAAATTTGAATATGAAACCTAACGTACCTTAGAAATGGAAGAGGTGCGACAACAATAAATAATTTTTTTTGGTCCCTCAATACGCAATTAGCAGTGATGGATTATCACTGCTAATAGATGTTTCACATCAAAACATAAGCATGTTATTCTGAACACATGTTTAAACACAGTAATAGTTGGAAAACAATTTCATGAACTGAAGACAGAGGGGCCAGATTAAACACCAAATGAATAAAATTTGTTTAAAAAAATTCTAGGTCTAAATCTAAATAGCTACAGAACTCTCAGCTCTCCGGCTCTCCGGCTCTCCCAGACTAATTAATGGTAGCTCTCATGACAGTTCCATTATATACGATCGAAGACTCAGATACAAATTCATTGAAACCAATGCCTCAAGATAATACCTATTTGTCATGCTTGTATTTACATAATTATTATGAAGGGGTAGTATTTGAATTTTTGTTTGTTCGTTTATAATTAACTAGCTGCCTCCCCGCGGTTTTACCCGCGTAGTTCCCATTCCCGTGGGAATACAGGGATAAAATATAGCCTATGTTACTCGGGGATAATGTAGCTTTCGAAAGGTGAAAGAATTTTTGAAATCGGTCCAGTAGTTTCGGAGCTAATTCATTACAAACAAACAAACAAACAAACAAATCTTTCCTCTTTATAATATTAGTATAGATAGGCCCTGAAACTACTAGACCGATCTGAAAAATTATTAGGAGTTACATTCCGAACCCGAATAATATCGTACGGGACCTTATTAGTAAGACTCCGCTGTCCTTCATTCGTCCCTGAAAGAGTATTTAAAAAGTACCTATTATATATAGCTACGTTAGTAGTTATTGCGTAATGCGTAATCCTTCATGAACGAGTACGACTCCCACTTAGTAATTTTTTTTCTTATTACTTCACTTTAATTGTATTTTTTTGTCTAGAAAGCTTCATCAATTGAAACATTCAACACTTAATATTTTAATAATATGGTGAGATTAGGACGGTGGTAGGAAAATACCCTGTAACCTGAGTGTGACTACCACATTAGACCTTCGGCCACATCGCACATCGTAACAATGATTCAATCGCAAACGAAAAAACAACCCAGCGAATAATACGAACCCTTCGAATGGACGCTGCCTGTAGCTATTCCGTAAAGCAACTTGACGAGGTTTTAGTACTCTTTCTTTCCTATGTAGTAACGTGAGAGGTCCGACATCGGAGTGGTTCTCACATATACACTAGCGAGAGTAATTGCACATAACTGTCGGCGGAGACCTATAATCTAACTAGACGTCGCGAGTGTACTTCGCGTGTCAAAAAGCAGCAAAAATATCTGCTTTCTACGCTGTCATTTAGGCGATCGATCGTTAGCTCTCATTCGCTCGAGAGATTTTTTAGCGTACGGTAAAAAAGCGTTCAAATACAACAAATGCATTCCCACACGGCAGCGTTTTTAAAACGCGACGCTTTTTTATCGAGCAGTGTTGCATTTTCAATTTTGGGCGTTGGAAATTAAGCATATTATGGTACTTGGAAATGCATTTGTTGTTTGTACGCTTTTTTAACGTCCGGTAAAAAACTCTCGTGCGAATAAGGGGTTATTGACTTTGGACGTCAAACAACGTGACACGATTTGTCTTCATACAAATTATGGTACTAACGTTATCTAGTTAGATATTTAGTTCTGTGGTCGGCATGCCAATCAATGGTAGATTGTGGTAAAAAGTAATATTTGCCTGTTTTATTGGCACTAGATTTCGTTCCGATTGCCCTCGGTTTTTGCCCCGGATTAATACACGGTG
This sequence comes from Thyatira batis, assembly GCA_905147785.2. Classification (NCBI taxonomy): domain Eukaryota; kingdom Metazoa; phylum Arthropoda; class Insecta; order Lepidoptera; family Drepanidae; genus Thyatira; species Thyatira batis. The sequence goes on from LR990485.1 coordinate 879,740, forward strand.
TATTTACAGTGTATTCTATCCGGGGGATAGAATTGGGTCAGCGGTTTGAAATCCGTCAATATGTGAGAATGTTTTCAGGTCGCTGCCCATTTTTGTGCTATGGATTTATATTTTTTGTTTCGTATATTGGTTTCTTTAAATTGTCTGTTACTATTATGTTTTATTAGAAAGTAAGAAAAAGCATTTATTCAAGACAACACACAACATTACATTAACATATACACGAGGAACAAATAAATTATATGCAATGCTGCATGATGCTCGGAATAGGTCGCGACTCAGCATAATGGGAGGGTTAATATAAACTAGCCCTCACGCTGGTTTTCAGTCGCAACCCTTTATAGTAATGGGCTTGCATTTGGTCTCTGACCTGTCTAGGACGCTGCCGAAACCTAAGATGGAGCATGCCTGCCCAGAAGAAACCTATTCACTGACCTTTATACTAATCTATATATAATATTAAAGCTGAAGAGTTTGTTTGTTTAAACGTGTTAATTTCAGGAACTACTGATTCAAATGACTATTCATAAGTGTTTGTAAAGGTAAATTTGAATTTTAAATAATCAATCCTTTCCCCTTTATAAAATTAGTAAGTAGGTATATAATATTAATTACGTTTAGTTGGAAAATTTACAAGGCTTCTTACTTCTGAAGGGCCCTCTTTAGTATTCTAATTACTTGATAATACCTACTTAATTAGTAGAATTAAGATGTTTTCAAAATATACGGGAAATACGTTCATTTATTTTAACGATAAATATATTATTAGACCGAGGCCCGTTAGCTGTGTAGGTAGTAACATTGACTTTTGGCCACTAGTCGTAGGTTCGAATTATACCCAGGACCAACAATTGCCTAGAATATTTTATTTATTTTTTCTGTCGTCTGATATATATGTATATCTGTAAAAATATGTATTTACAAGTATTATATCAGCTATCTGATTGTAAAAATTCTGCTTAGTTTTGAGTCAGATTCCCCATGCGTGAAAAGTCCTAACACATATTTTTTAACTAGCTCCCATCCCGCGGTTTTACCCCCGTGCCTGGAAGGCCTTAAATTTTCCTGGGATAAAAAGTAGCCTATATTCATTATTCAGCCTGGTCGCTTCAGCTGTTGTTGCGTGGAGTAAAAGTCATCCATACCTACATACGAACATTCGCACAAACTACTTAAATACTACTAATATTAGTAGGATTAATATACAATTATTTTATTCCCTTTTTAATTGTGTAGTCATTGAATGTATAAAGTTTAAAAGTCTTTGAATGTTCGATCATTATTCTCTGTATTAACTCAGTAGAAGGAGGATCGTGGAAAGAGAAGGTACGCAACGTAAATCGAATAAAAAGAATCCAGACAAGGAGCATTCGTCTTGTGAAAGGCATCCCCCTAGGGAGCTACCTAGTTCCATTGTGCTTTAGTGAGTAAGGAATGGAGCTATGACTAATTTAATGTCAAGCACAGAAATCCTTAGGTATCTCAAAGCAAATAGCTGCTGTAATAAAACTGGAGGTACCTACTAATATTATAAATGCGTTAGTCTGTCTGCCCGTCTGTCACGTCTAAGCAACAGAACCGATTTTGATTTAATTTGGCTCAAATATCGACTAGTTTGGGATAGGACATAGGAAATACGACGGGAAAGTTGAAGTTCCCCGGAGATGCGGGTGAAACCGCGGGGTAGAAGCTAGTATAAATGCGAAGTAACAATGTTTGTCTGTCTGTTACGCTTTCACGCCTAAACAGATTTTGATGAACTTTGGTACAGATATCGACTAGACATTGGGGAAGGACGTAAGCTTAACTTTTACGAGAAAATTTACTGTCCCCGCTAACGCGGGTAAAACCGCGGGTCGGGAGCTAGTTTAATTAAAGCGTGTTACGTTTACTTAGAAAAGCTCCCAGAGATCGTTGACCGATTAATTTTGAAGACAGAACTTTTGTTCCATAATTTCGGTTCGCAACTCAAACGAATTTATTCATTTATTGTGATGAAACCAACAAAATGTCGACTTGATTTTTTTAAAAAACAAGGAACAATTAAAAGAATTCCAGCTTTTAGAGAAAAGAAAATGAAACACCTCAAGTTTATAAGTTGGAACAAACTTCTGAAACGTTCCGCGTTGCATAGCAACAAGATGTAGGTATTTATAAAAATAATAAACTACAATTTTGATTGTATATAAATATTGAATACTTGTGGTTTGCCGTGGTTTCACCCGCGTTCTTGGGGATTTTCTTCTTTTCCGGGGTTAATGGTAGTCCTTTCCCAAGCTCCCAAATTGTGGTGGTGAAAGCGTAATAGGAATATTTCTTATTATTCTTACTGTGGATGGTTTCACTCATTTCCCGGGGATATTAAAGTTTTCCATGACATAAAGTATGCTATAGTTTATTTTTACCCGTACATACATAATATTGATTGTTACAATATTTGATATTTTGATATTGATGGACATCTTCGGGTGCATCAGCGCCAGTCTGACTAGGAGTCAAAGTGGTCGCCATGGCCGAAATCGGTCGGACCAATCATCATCATCATCATTGATGGACAAAAGTATATCAGTTTTTTTGTAACTACAGGTGTAACAAGCTCTGCTTACTTTGGAATCAGACTGACCGTGTGGAAAAAATGTCTTATGATATTCATTTATCCGTACATCGATCTTCAATACCTTTTGCATTTATAAAATAAGTATTTGAAATAGGATTTGCATTCAATTCTTTGACATTCCAAAGTCAGAGCAGTCCCTTTGGGTGTCTCTGAATGCACTTTGAACCTGTGAAACCCCTTTATGACAGGTTCTGTGTAGGAATATTTAACATATATATCCCTATTCATTTTCTAAGCTTCTCCCAACTCAGCGAACTAGCTTCCGCCCGCAGTTTCACCCATGTTTCTAAGGGCTCATTTATGCCAGGATAAAAGGACGCCATGTCCTTTTCTAAGCTCTAGTCTGTATCAGTACCAAACTTCATAAAAATCGATATAGTAGTTTAAGTGTCAAAGCCAGACACAAAACGTTCGCATTTATAATATTAGTAGGTTCGCATTTATATACTAGTAAAACCTAGTTTTGCATACCAGCTTTTATTACTATGCAGCAAAATTCCTCAGCATTAGAGATCCATAGCTTTCAGTTCTGACTATTCATTATTGTAAAGTGTAATTAAATAAAAAGAATGCTCACCCTTATCAAAGGAACGGAAAAACATGATATTTTTCAACAAAACATAGATACTCGTTAAGCAAGAAAAGAAAAAAAATATCATCGTTTGTATATTTTACTATACAAAAGATTCTAATTAAACTTGCCACGGATCGAGTCGAGTGAATATTCGATACCAGGCATTCGTTTGTGACCGGGTGATTTTATTTTGTTGTCTAGTAGAGTACTTACGTAGGTTAGTGCAAAAAGATTACGCAAACTATCGGACAACTCTCAAACATATTTTTTGTTTATTCAGTCCTTTGCAAACTTTTATGGGATATTCCAAAAAATACTAACCATATCTCGAAAGATAAAATAAATAAATATAAATATCTTGGGATATTTTTCACACATGGCCAATCTGATTCCAAAGTAAGCTTCAAAGTGAGCTTGTGTTATGGTAACCAGATAGCTGATATACTACATATAGTACTTTTAAATACATACTTATATAAAGATATTTACATCCAGACACAGAACAAACAAACATATTCATGCATACAAATGTTTGTCCTGGGTGGGATTCGAACCCACATCCCGCGGCTTGAGAGCCAGGGTCAGAACCACAAAGCCAACCGGGCTGTCAAAATGCCGAAATCACAGACTTATAATCTAACTAGCTGCCTCCCCGCGGTTTTACCCGCGTAGTTCCCGTGGGAACACAGGGATAAAATATAGCCTATGTTACTCGGGGATAATGTAGCTTTCCAAAGGTGAAAGAATTTTTGAAATCGGTCTAGTAGTTTCGGAGCCTATTCATTACAAACAAACAAACAAACAAATCTTTCCTCTTTATAATATTAGTATAGACTAGATAACGAAAGTACCAATTAGTATGAAGACCAACCGTGTCACAATTTTTTTGACGCGAATTTGGTACACAGATAGACAAGATCTTGGAAAGGATATTGGCTACTTTTCACGGACCTTTAGGTAATCTAACCTCGCGAGTCGAAAAATAGCTTTTTTTGATACAAATTGAGGTATTACATGACAGACCGGTTGGCTTTGTGGTTAGTGACCCTGACTCGCAAGCCGGCGGTCGTGGATTCGGATCCCACACGGGACAAACATTTGTATGCATGTATTGAATATATCTGTTTGTTCTGTGTCTGGATGTAAATATATATATGTAGATGTATTTATAAACGTAGTATATCAGCTATCCGGTTACCATACAAGCTCACTTTGAAGCTCACTGTGGAATCAGATTGGCCGTGAAAAATGTCACAAGATATTTATTTATTAATATTTACATTATCTAGTTAGATATAGGTCAGTGCTACTTTTTATCCCGGGAAATATACGATTCCCCGGGACAGGACAAAACAGTGGGTGGAACTTAGTACGGTTTGTAGACAAGGGATTAATGATTAAGGTTCCAAGTGCACCGATAAGGAAGCTTATTTCGTCCGTCGATTCTAAGCACAGCTTTTGTGAAAGGCGACAATACCTCCTGACATTCCATCCTACTGTAGGAAATCCGTTTCACAACCTGTAAAGTGGTGCAAAATAGGATTTTATTCGCTTTGAGCAGCGGCTTTCCTGCACTTCCAATGCAATTTGAGGCAAATGCACTTTTCTAACCCGAAATGTGAAAAGAATTTTTGTCACCTATAAATTTAATTAATGATTCGATAATAAAACTAGTGGCTTCCTCGCGGTTTTATTCGTGTTCCCAGGGGTCTTAATTTTTCCCGAGATTATAAGAAGCCTTTGTGTTAATCCTTTTTGTAAACTGTGTTCCAAATTTCATTCAAATCCGCTTGTGGAGTTACCTTAAAAGAACGCTCATGTAAAAGTTTAATCTAGGGAAGTCACCCATTTACTGCCAAAAGTCAAAGCACAAAATACAATTTTCTTACTAATAAATGACTACGTATTTTCCAAGAAAAATGTCTTAAGCGACACAAAAAGTAGGTAATTTTAAAATCCATACTAACATTATAAATGCGAAAGTAACTCTGTCTCTTTCGCTTTCACGCTAAAACTTCTGAACCGATTGAAATGATATTTGGTACACAGATAGTCTAGAGCCTGAGAAAGGATATAGGCTACTTTTTATCCCGGGAAAATTGAAGATATTCTGGGAACGTGGGTAAAACCGCGGGGAGCCACTAGTGATCTTATAGATAAACCGATTAGTTTTTCCAAGTCCATTTCCTACCACGTTTTAAAATAAATTGCCAATAAAAAGTATCTACGTTGCCTTTAAACATTTATACGAGTACTTTAACTTGTTTGTAAATGTATTTTTTCTCTAACCTTGAAGGATTCCAGGCTGTAGGAAATGAGCCGGGAAACTAAGTTACAGTACGAAGCTACGCCGTTCCGTTTCTTATTTAGATATTTTTATTCTAGAACTAAACGAAGGCACGATTAAAACTCTTATCTCAATTACTTTAAAATTCATAGTATTTATTATCCACTTATTCTCTTATATAAAATTCTCGTGTCACAATGTTAGTTACCATACTCCTCCGAAACGGCTGAACGATTTTTATCAAATTTTATATGCATATTCAGTAGGTCTGAGAATCGGCTACTATCTATTTTTGATACCCCTGTGATCATTAGAACAGGGGTGAAATACATTCAATGCATCATCAAAAACTCACAGTTATTATAATCATCATCATCATCCTGTGTTTATTTCCAGTTCTTCTCAGCAAGCCCAACCTTCTGAACCGAGCGTTAAAATCTGAGTCATAAGTGTGTAGGCCTATTTGAATAAAAACATTTTACATTTTCAGTTAGATATTGCTCTTCTAGTTAGTTTCATGAACTAAAACTTTAGAATCACAAACTACTATTATCTCTAGAACAATGAGTAGGTACTCACGTATCCAATCTGAAAATGAGATTCGATCTTCTTTAGTACCTGTTATTTAATCTGTGCCGTTCGCTATGAAAGCTCGCCGTAAGTTCTTACTACAGCAAACTTGAGAAATTTAACTTCAGAATTACCTGAGCGAGATTGTAGGAACGCTGGTTGTAGGTAAATGGCGTAATTTAGCGGTAACAAATTATTATTAAACTAGTTGTTTTCTGGGAATCTTTAATTTTCCTGGGATAAAAGTAGTATTATGTGTTAATCCAAGTTATGAACTATATGTGTTCCAAATTTCACCCAAATCCGTTTAATGGAATGAAAAAATGAAAAAACATTTATTACTACATAAACACCTTATTACTAATACAAAAAATCACTTAAAAATAACTTCAGTATTTATAATATTACTAGCTGCCGCCCCGCGGTTTCACCTGCGTAGTTCCCGTTCCCGTGATCACAGGGGTATCAAAAATAGATGTTAGCCGATTCTCAGACCTACTGAATATGCATATAAAATTTCAAAAATCAAAAATTTCAATTTCAAAAATCGGTCAAGCCGTTTCGGAGGAGTTTAATCACAAACACCGCGACATGAGAATTTTATTTAAAAGACTAGTAAATAGTATGGATTAGTAGGATGAGCTTTATTGCAAGTTTACTAGTCAAATTTGGTGCAAATTATCGTAGTCTATCGATTATTGTAAATTACAGTACAAATTGGATTAAACCAGTTCACTTGCAGTGTTAAATCCTAATCTGTTACGCAGTAATGGAAGCCAATTCTGAGAGTAATTATCACCTTGAGCATCCTTCACACACGGCCGATCTGATTGCGAACTAAACAGATCTTGCACTTTGGTAGGTACCTGATATAACGCAGTTTGATAATAATATGTTGGGTCGGCAACGCACCCGTGATGCCTCTGGTGTTGCAGGTGTCCACTGCGGTAACCGCTTTCCATCAGGTGGGCCGCATGCCTGTTTGCCACCGTCGTGGTATATAAAAAAAGTGTGTAAATATTTACCCTAATAACAATGAAAGCATACCAGAAATAATGTTGTACCTATGTAATAATGATGTATTATATTTTTTGACAACCTTATAAAGACTTTCGCAAATTTGAATAAGCTTTTTAAATAAAGAAAAAAAAACATTTTTATCTTAAACTAGTGGTTGCCCGCAGTTTCACCCGCGTACCCGGGAGATCTTCCGTTGTCCCGGGATAAAAAGTAGCCTATGTCCTTTCTCAGGCGCGACTATATGTGTACCAAATATCATTTAAATCGGATTAGTACTTTTTGCGTGAAAGCGAAACAGACAGACAGAGCTACTTCCGCATTCATAATATTAGTAAGGATGTGTTCATATATTTTTTAATCCTATGACATTATTCATCATCATCAGCTCATATACGTCTCCACAGAGGAGCTCGAGCCTCCCCTAACATCGAGGGGGTCTAGGCCATAGTCCACCACGCGGGCCTTGTGCGGATTGGCGGACTTCACATGCCTTTAATTGTGACATCTCGGGCATGCAGGTTTCCTCACGACGTTTTCCTTCACCGAAAGCCAGTGGTGTGAATCCGTACGTAAGTTTTAAAACTCAGAGGTACGGGCCAGGGATTTGAACCTGCACCCTCATGATCGTGAGTTGGCGCGTTCCCAACTGAGCCACCACGGCTTGTCATTATTAATGCTATACAATCTGATTCCAAATGAAGAGCCTGCTATAAAAGTTGACTGACAATGTTATATTACTTTCAAATACATTCACATATACTAGTTGACCCGACAAACGATCAATCAATCAATAAAAAAAACAATTCTCACACACACAAACAGAAATAAACAACACACACAGATTTACACAGAAACGATGAAATACAGATTAATTATTGGCAAATTTCAAATCAGAATTGGATTGGCATGCTTATTAAGCTTTATTTGATCAGCAGAAATTTTAGATTTGAGCGACTGGCCTGACGCGTTCGGAGTAGAATCAAAACACATCTATTTCACAAAATCCATGATATGTGCGTTAGCAAACATTTGTGTCAGGAAAATAGGTAATAGGCTTTATGGAATTCTGGGACATGGGAAGTATTTCAGCATTCATCATCAGCTCATATAAATTAATATTCTGGGAAATGTTTCTCACACCGATTCTAATCTAAGCTGAGCTTGTGCTATTTTAACAATATTGCTTATATACTACTTTTAAATACATACTTATATAGATATTTACATCCAGACAAATAATAGTCATATTCATGCATAGAAATGTTTGTCCTGGGTGGGATTCGAGCCCACTACCAGTGGCTTGAAAGCAAGGGTCATTAATCACAAAGCCAACCGATCTGTCAACATACATCCACTGAGGTGCACGAGCCTCCTCTTACAGTTTTAGGCCACAGTCCACCACGCGGGCTTAGTGCAGTGCGGATTTCACATGGCTTTAATTGTGTCATCTCCGATGCAGGTTTCCTCACGATGTTTTGATAAAACCTGTGGTATGAATCCGTAACTTAGAGGTCAGGGGTTTGACCCTGCATCCTCATGATCGTGAGTTGGTGCATTCCCAGCCTATTTCAGGATTGTTTTCCTAAAACGAATGTAGTTCTGACAATTTTTATATTTGGTTCGCTAAACACATTGCCGATATTTTAATATATTGTTTTTTATTTATAAAATGGAGCTTAGGAAAATATGTAACGACTTAGGTATTTTCCTTTATTCCCTTTCACTTTTTTAGCCTACCAGATAATTTTTTAATTATATAAAGTTAATATATTTCTCTAATTTTATTATTTATAAAGCATAGATGTTTTCTTAAGACTCAGTAATATGGCTCTTAATATATTAAGATAAATAAATTATTAAAACAATATTATTCCAGAGAGCTTTGTATTTGCTTGAACTTTTTATAAACAGATTCCTAGAAAGTTATTTAACTACAACACAATAACTTTCAAAGCTCTTTGTGCAATTTTTCATGGAAATACTGGGACTTAAGTTATTTCATTGTAAGTTTTTTATAAAAATTGTCACCGGCAAAATAAGCGTATTTCATTTCGATATAAAAAGCTCTCTGTATTCCACAGAGTTTTCAAAACATAAAGTTAATGTATAAAAGCTTTGAATGAAAAATCGGAAATCAGAAACGGAGGATTATGTCTAGTTTTTACCGATTCGTTTTTATCTTGTTTCTTTCACACCTTGTCGAGTGAAAATAAACCGAGATTTAAATAAAACTTTATTTACAGTTCCCGTTTTTATAACTCTGATAAAAAATAACTATTCATTTATAAATATGGGATCTTTTATCATCATCATCAGTTCATATACGTCTCCACCGAGGAGCTCGAGCCTCCCCTAACATCGAGGGGGTCTAGGCCATGGTCCACGCGGGCCTACTGCGGATCGGCGGACTTCACATGCCTTTGATTGTGACATCTCGGGCATGCAGGTTTCCTCACGATGTTTTCCTTCACCGAAAGCCAATCGTGTGATCCGTACGTAAGATCTTTTATAGAACACGCAAACTGGCTTGGTTATTATTGTTCCTGGCTTCCAAGTGGCTTATTTTTGATTCGATTCTCACCCAGGACAAACTTCGTGGACATGAACAAACATCATTTTGTAATCAGTAGGCACGTTTTAGAAACATTCTTCATCGGTGCTCCGCTCCTATTGTTCGTAGCGTGATGATATCTAGCCTTCCTCAATAAATGGGCTATCTAACACTGAAATAATTTTTGAAATCGGACCAGTAGTTCCTGAAATTAGCGCGTTCAAGGAAATAAAACTCTTCCGCTTTTTATAATATTAGTATAGATTTCATCCAAAGCCCGTCAGCCGTTCTGGCATGACTCCGTAACAAAGATCCATCAAAACTTTGCATTTATTATAGACTAGCGGACCCAGCAGACTTCGTTCTGCCCACCAGCGCCACCTACCGGGTCCATATTGATGTATTACACATAAAAATTTTCCCCATGAAATACTACGTTATTTGGTGAAAACCGCATGAAAATCTGTTCTGTAGTTTTTGTGTACATCGCGTTCAGACAGACAGAAAGGCTGCGGGGACTTTGTTTTATATATATAGAAGGAAAGATGACCTTATATGGTATCATATTAGGATCAAAGAAACCAGCTCACTAACTCGGATGTCGCAGTAAATTAAACTCCCTCTGTACCATAAACTAGCTGGGCCGCGCAGCTTCGTCTGCGGCACATAAGAAATTTTTCCCGTTTTTGCTATATTTTTCATTGATCAAAATATTATTTACTGACTGCCTCCGCGTGGTTTGACCCGCGTAGTTCCCGTTCCCATGGGAATACAGAGATAAAATACAGCCTATGTTACTCAGTGATAATGTAGCTTTCTAATGAAAAAATAATTATTTAAATCGGTCCAGTACTTTTTGAGTTTATTCGTTACATACAAAAATACAAATCTTTCCTCTTTATAATATTTGTGTAGTTTCAAAAAGGCCTTTACAAGCACTTATGAGAGTCACTATTAATGATCGGTTCTGAATGTAGTTCGTCCTAAGTTTTCATAGCGTGATGATATAGCCTATAGTCTTAAAAATAGGCTATCTAATACAAATCTATATCCTGCGGATGCTTCGTGGAGAAGGGAACACGTGTCGAGTTCCTGTTGAGTTTCCTCATGGGACTCGATAGAAGTGGAAATCAAGCGGATTTATCTAAAGAAAATTTTTTGTACGTAATATTTTTTTTTCTTTAGTGTCTTATAATGGGTTTCTATAATGCCACGCATAAGTCAATTTATGGACAAACAATATTTTCAATATTATTCGGACCATAATTTTCTCAGATAAGTGAGTTCGAACACAATTCTTCCGCTTTATATACCTACTAGCTCCCCGCGGTTTCACCTGCGTACCCGAGAGATCTTCCATTTTCCCGGTATAAAAAGTAGCCTATGTCCTCTCTCAGGCTCTAGACTATCTGTGTACCAAAATTTATTTAAATCGGTTCTGTAGTTTTAGCGTGAAAGCGAGACAGACAAAGTTACTTTCGCATTTATATTATTAGTTAGGGTAGACACGCTGGCTGCCCGCAGCTTCGCTTGCATAAAATTCATAAAATAACTTTTTATCGAGTTGGAAATACTAATTTTACTCCAGATTATAAATCAAATTGTCGGTAATGACGTATAAATTTTCAGAAATATTAAACGGACAGACATTTTTAATTTTATGTATATAGATTAAGAACGCAGGCTTTCTCAGCTGTGAAATATTTTCTAGTTGACTTTGCAATAGGAATTGTTGTAAAAGCTTCCGACGCATCAATATCCTGCGCGGGCTGCTGGCTCTGTAACCCGGCACGATACTCGCCCAGCAAGGCATTGCAAGGCATTCCATTTGATATTACCTAGAGCAGCGTTACTTAAACTTCTTCAGTCTAGACACCTCTAAATTACCCTCCTAAAAATTTTGTACTGCTAAATATTCTTATACTAGCTGCCTCCGCGCAGTTTTACCCGCGTAGTTCCCGTTCCCGTGGGAATACAGGGATAAAATATAGCCTATATTACTCAGTGATAATGTAGCTTTCTAATGAAAAAAGAATTATTAAAATCGGTCCAGTACCTTTTGAGTTTATTTGGTACATACAAAAATACAAATCTTTCCTCTTTATAATATTAGGTGTAGATAGTGTAGATATACAATTCTCGTGTCACAATGTTAGTTACCATACTCCTCCGAAACGGCCAGATCGATTTTTAATAAATTTTATATGCAGTAGGTCTGAGAATCGGCTACTATCTATTTTTGATACCCCTGTGATCACGGGAACGGGACCTACGCGGGTGAACGCGCGGGACGGCAGCTACTAGTAATAATAAATATTTTAAAATACTGAGTATGTTATAAAATTTAGATTATTATTTTACGATTTGAATCAGTTTCTAGATTTATTTACTAGCCGCCTCTGCGCGATTTCACTCGCGTAGTTTCCATTCCCGTGGGCATAGGATAGGATGATAAAATAAAACCAACGTTACTCCCTGATAATGTAGCTTTCCAATGGTGTAAGAATTTCTGAAATCAGCATAGTGGTTTTTGAGTTTATTCATTACTAGCTGCCTCTGCGCGGTTTTACCCGCGTAGTTTCCATTCCCGTGGGCATAGGATGATAAAATAAAACCAACGTTACTCCCTGATAATGTAGCTTTCTAATGGTGTAAGAATTTTTGAAATCGGCATAGTGGTTTCTGAGGTTATTCATTACAAACATACACAAACAAAAATATTTTTTTTTATAAGATATTTGTGTATATTGATTTAAATGTCCATAGATAAGCCCCTAGGGTCCAAAGACTACAGTTTGAGAAACACTGTTCTAGTAGATACTGGGGCATTTAACACTAGTTCTGCCCCACAGTCTCTTTTCAGGGCATCTGTTACTGAAGCTACTCATATAGATATAAAATTTCGACAGCCCGGTTGGCTTTGTGGTTAGTGACCCTGACTTTCAAGCCGCGGGTCGTGGGTTCGATTCCCACCCAGGACAAACATTTGTATGCATTAATATGTCTGTTTGTCCTGTGTCTGGATGTAAATATCTATATAAGTATGTATTTAAAAGTAGTATATGTAGTATATCAGCTATCTGGTTACCATAACACAAGCTCACTTTGATGCTTAATTTGGAATCAGATTGGCCGTGTGTGAAAAATGTCCCAGGATATTTATTATTTATTTATAAATAATATCCTCCTTATATTACAAATGCGAAAGTTTGTAAGTCTGAACGGATGTTTGTTACTCTTCCACGCAAAAACTACTGAACGGATTTAATTGAAATTTGAAACAAAGATAGCGTATTACCAGTATTCTAAATTTTTTTCAGAATGTCAGTTAAATGATATAAGAGTATATATTTTTTTTCACTATAACCTACTGTATGAAATGAATTGGTGACAGAATGAAATGAAGTAATATAATTAGCAAAGCGAACCTTGAGAAAAGGCGAAGACGATGATGATGCTGATGAAACTATGTCATCTAAAATAATTTTTGATTGACACACAAACAAACTTTCTTATGAGAATTAACTGTATACATTCTAGGAATGCACTGTGGAGTCGAATTCTTAGAGAGCTCCTTTACAAATTCATCTTTCTTGAAATAAAAGTTTCAAGTGAGTATTTGATGTATAATACTTATTTTTAGGGCTTTTTTTTTACAAAATATTAGTGTACGTATATTAATTTAAATGTCCATAGATAAACCCCTAGGGGTCCAAAGACTACAGTTTGAGAAATACTGATCTAGAGGATACTGGGGCATTTAACACTAGTTCTGCTCCACGGCCTCTTTTCAGAGCATTAATTATGATGAAATAATTAAAAGATAATTAACTTAGCGACAACGATTTCCATATGATTAATTTATTATTGACATTTTCTAAATGACTTAATTTTTGTTTAACTACGCATTTTATATAATGTTTTAGAATTTCCACGATTTGAAAATATTTTTTTATATAGAAATGTAACTTCTGCCCCGTGGATTCACTCGCATTTCTGAAAAACTTTAATTTTCTCGGGTAAAATGTAGCCTATGTCCGTCCATCGCTGTACCATATTTCATAATATTCGGTTCTGTGGTTTAGGCGTGAAAGCGTGACATACATACGTACAGAACTTCTAATAATATGACCATACCTACATTTATAAAATTTAGTAGGGAAGGTAAGCAATTCGCCCCGGTTTCGCAAAGGTGGCATTTTGCAAAAAAAAACTTACCTTTTATCGCTCTTTCTATTACTGAAAACAAAGTTTAATGGTCTTATTCATAATAAAACGCTTATCGAAGGTATAAACTTATATTAGTTAAAACGTCTTTTAAGCTTATCAAACGTTCGATAAGAATACGTTTTAGCGCTATCGAACGATTATGAATAACACTTTTTGACAATCTACTTTTAGCGAGCTTTGAAACCTCCGATAAGTCATTATGAATAAGACTGTAAATCTTTTGCATCTTCAAATTTAACGGAGAAACAAACAGACATGTATAAGTTTTATTTAATGACATTCATACTGATACGAAGTACCATCACTTCGAACCTGCATCAAAACCGCAATACGCAAAATAAATAAATGCAAAGTAGAAGCTATCCCGCAAAATGAACCTCAGAACATTAATTGATTCGATGCGATTATTCAATCCATTTATACTCGGAAATCGAATGCCTTCAGTTTTCATTAAATGTAAGGCCAAAGATCTACTGCCACAGTTTAAAATAACGCGGCAGCATTAAAATTTCAGACGTTACAAAGCCCAGTTCCATGGTAATCGAAAATCGGTCTTAATAAATGTGCTTACAGATTTTAATTGACTTCTGTCATTGCATATTTTAGTAGCACTAATCAAATGTCTATCACTTTGAATATAATTGTACAGAGTAATTTTAACTTGAAGTTCATGAATAAATAAGTTATTGTAAACTCACTCGCCCGCGTGGTGGACTATGTTCTAAATCGATGTTAGGGGAAGCTTGAGCTCCTCGGTGGAGACGTATATGAGCTGATGATGATGATATTCACAAAAATATTTATTAAAAGACTAGCTTCCGTTAAGCTGTTTCACCGGTGTTCCCGAGGGCTCACTTTGAAACGCACTTTGGAATCAGATTGGCCGTGTGTGAAAAATGTCCCAGGATATTTATTATTTATTTATTTATTTTCCCGGGATAATAAGTAGCCTATGTCCTTTTTTTATGACCCATAGGAATCCTCATAGGATACCCGGTAGCTCCGGGGGGAGCCGCCGGATTATGTGGTGCCTACCCACTAAACCCCTGGGTGTTCCAATGACGCCTGGGCGCCGTGTGGCTGGCTTCGGGACACGCGTAAGAAGTAGCGGTCATGCCTAAACTTTAGGCTATATCTGTACCAAATTTCATTGAAATCGGTCAGGTGATTTTGTATCAAAAGTAATGAAATCTTGAAGAGTTCCTTGCCTATACTTACGTACTTTTCAGAAGCCCGTCTTTTTGAAGTCTAAGCTTCCGCAGCTTCGAGCATTATAAGTTGTGTCTTTTTGAGGACCTTAACTGAATATATGGCCCATTTTTTATGATGTACCTAATTAATTGATATTTCTAATTTCATCTGTAAGATACACAGCAAATTGCCTTTGAATGCCACATAAACCATTGAAATTGAAGTTTGGCACCCGGTTGGCTTTGTGGTTAGTGACCCTGACTCTCAAGCCGCCCGTCGTCGGTTCGAATCCCACCCAAGACAATCATTTGTATGCATGAATATGTCTGTTTGTTCTGTGTCTGGATGTAACTATCTTTATGAGTATGTATTTAAAAGTAGTATATCAGCTATCTGGTTACCATCACAAGCTCTGCTTAGTTTGGAATTAGATTGGCCGTGTGTGAAAAATGTCACAGAATATTTATTTATTTAAGTTCTAGGAATGTTCACGGAGACAGACCAACTTTATGTCAAGTGAGTTAAGTTTGATTCTTACTCAAAGAAGCTTTTTTTTTTTTTTGGGATGGGGAAATCCTACATGGATACCTTCCGCCCTGGGGGTGAGCGGAAGGTTATGTGAGACTCCTACTCACTAAAACCCCACCGTGTCCCTCTGTCGCTATAAGCTGGGTATAAGGGTACGGCCGAGGCATGCGTCCTCGTACCCAGCGGCGACTTGGCCTGGTGCGCGGCCTCCTCGTCTAGTGAGCGTGGACCGGAGCTATGCCCACGCTCTGCCATCTATGTTACTCAAAGAAGCTTGTCTCAACTTGTAGTTCTTGTTTTCAATCAATACTATCTAGTTCGATATTGCACAGTGAATAAAGAGATCACTTTGTTTGAGTTAAATTTGCTCAAGTTAAACATTAAGCTTCTAAAGTTCTTCGTGAAATCTGAATAGGATTTGAATTTGTTATAAATAAATATCCTGGGACATTTTTCACACACGGCCAATCTGATTTCAAAGTAAGCTTCAAATGAAGCTTCTGTTATGGTTACCAGATAGCTGATATACTACATATACTACTTTTAAATACATAATTTAAATACATAGATATTTACATCCATTCACAGACCAAACAGACATATTCATGCATACAAATGTTTGTCAAGGGTGGGATTAGAACCCACGACCCGCAGCTGAGTCAGGGTCACTAACCACAAATCCAACCGGGTTGTCGTGAGATGAAAATTTTCTTTAGTAGAATTTGTTGTCTGTACTAGTTGTGAAGGTAGACTACCCCTTATTGCGAAATGTACTCAGAACTTAAATGTGATTATTGAGAGCTTGTATTCGGATGAAGCAGCTCGCTTTAATTATTCGAATCTAGGTGGAAGTGCTTAACTTGGGGTAATAGTTTATTACGTTAAGTTTTCTCATTGCTGTTGAATTACGTAAGTTATTTCCTACAAATAAACTAAACATTATTTTTTAATGGGCGTCACAGAGATGAAGATGCTGAGGTGGATGAGCGGCGTAACGCGATCCGATCGCATACGCAACTCATTAATCCGAGGTAGTCTTGGTGTCCGTGACGTGGGAGAAAAACTTCAAGAGTGTCGTCTGCGATGGTATGGCCACCTCATGCGCCGCCCTATGGAGTACGTCGGTCGGAGATGCATGAATATGGCTGTCCTCGGGGCTAGGGCCCGTGGTCGCCCACGCAAGCGCTGGCTGGACGTCGTCAAGTCCGACATGAGAGCTAATGGACCGACTGAAAAGGATGCAAAAGACCGGGCAAAGTGGAGAAAGCTCAGTCGGAAGGCGGACCCTGGCAATAGCCGGGATTAACGCCAGGTAGAAGAAGAAGAATGGCTTTTACACCGTTACGCGGACTGTTTCGGTTAGCGCAGAGGGCTCTCAACTGAAGGAGAATTTAAGCGACAGCGCTGATGGTGTCCCCTGCGAGACCATGCCTCGGCTCAGGCAGGGCGTCGCTGGGGGATGTGGGGACTCACTTGACATGATTATTATTATTTAGGGAACGGACTGGGTTTACAAATGTACATCATCAGCTCATATAACTCTCCACCGAGGAGCACGAGCCACTCCTAACAACGAGGGTTAAAGCCACAGTTCATCACGCGGTCCTAGTGCGGTGAGGAATTCACGTGCCTTTGGTTACAGCTCGGGCATGCAGCTTTCCTTAAGATGTTTTCATTCACCAAAAATAATTGGTATGAATCCGTATGTAAGTTTTTAAACTCATGGGTACGGGCCAGGGGTTTGAACTTCCACCCTCATAATTGCGAGTCGGTAAAAATAAAGTCATACAAATGCGCTATTAATTAATTAATAAATCAGAAGTAAACACATCGTTTGGGAAATTTTAATGAACGTCAATAACGAAGCCTAGTTTTGTAGCTTTCGAACTGTAAATATATACTGAAAAGGATCAATTAAACAGGATAACCGAGTATGGGCTACCCTAGTATTATGTAGCGCCAAATTTATCGATGAGCTAGGTCATGAAGCATCGGACTTCTCACAAAATAACGTAGTAAATGAAAGGGACGGAGCATATCAGCGTGAATCATTGTCAAACGCGAATGATTTTCCTTTACAGAATATACTTCGCTGTACCCGTGAAAACAAAACGCCACGGATGGCATTGAACTGTTATTTTTCTGTATGGAAATTGGTTGCGGTTCTATCAAAAGGACAAATAAAATACTGACGAGGAAATATTTATTTGAACGCTTTTAAAGGGCTTCCATATTTCATTATGTCTATTTTGGTTCAAGTTTTAAGATGCATTGCTTTCCAATATCTTCTTTATAGGTACATATACTAGTTGACCCGCGTAACTTCGTTAGCGTCACTTGACCTTCAGCGTCACTTTTTGCAACAGTTTTGATTGATGCTCCGCTTCTATCGGTCATAGCGTAATGATTTATACATAAAAACCTTCCTTAAGAATTACTCTATCTATTAAAAAAACGCATCAAAATCCGTTGCGTAGTTTTAAAGATCGGAGCATACATAAGGACAGACAGACGGCGGATTGCGACTTTGTTTTATACTATGTAGTGATAAAACAAAGTCCCCGCCGCCTCTGTCTGTGTGAACGCGATGAACATAAAAACTACTGAACAGATATTCATGCGGTTTTCACCAAATTACGGAGTATTTCATGGGGAAGGTTTTAATGTATAATACATCAATTTGGACCCGGAAGGTGGCGCTGGGGGGCAGAACGAAGTCTGCCGGGTCCGCTAGTCTATACTAATATTATAAAGAGGAAAGATTTGTTTGTTTGTTTGTTTGTTTGTTTGTAATGAATAGGCTCCGAAACTACTGGACCGATTTCAAAAATTCTTTCACCTTTGGAAAGCTACATTATCCCCGAGTAACATAGGCTATATTTTATCCCTGTATTCCCACGGGAACGGGAACTACGCGGGTAAAACCGCGGGGAGGCAGCTAGTTAGAAATAAAAATGCATTGACCAGTAAGAGTTTAAATTTATTATTCAAATAAGATTTACGTAATCTGGATCTACGAGTAGTATGATTTAACTTTTCTTATATAGCAATATGATCACGTAAAGTTGAGCCTGAGATTAACTTAAGCTTGTTCAATTAGTTTTTGTGATGGATTTAAAACTAAGTATTATTTTTACTTAATCAGCCCGTATCTACCCACTGTAGAGCATAGGCCTCCTTCTTTTTCCGCCACTTTACACGATCCTGTGCCAATCTCATTCACTGCCTGCCCGCTACCCCGACTATATCGTCCACCAGGCCGGTGGCCTACCCGGTTTTCTTTGTCCATCTCTTGGCCACCACTCCGTTACAGCTTTAGCCCATCTTCCGTACAAAACTATGCCTGCTAGCCATTTGACGAATTCTTGATTTTAGGGATAAGGTATCATTATTATAATGTAGATTTAATCCGTTTATATTCTGAAGGGATTTGGATTTTGGATAATTTTTTTGTAATTTTAGTTTAAGTTTTTTTCTTTTGTTAACCAATTTGAACTTACGAAGTAAAAAGGTAATCCGGTCAATAATATTTGGATGTAATGTGTGTAATAATGTATCATAAACTTGGTTTTGAGAAAATGGCGTCTTAAGATCAAAATTGTATAGGTGATTTATGACATTTTGTATGATATAAATCCATTTTTGATGTACTTTTATGTTTTAGATTACTTGAAACTCTTTTGTAGAATGTTAAATACGTGATGCATTATAAATATATATCAAAATCTTTGTTTTCGACATTTTGTGGGTTGACACATTATTGCTTATCAATTGAATTAGGTCCGTAGGTACCTAGCAATGAGTTCTGAGAATACCAGTACGAATTCGTAGCACAGCATGTGAACTATACTATCATTAATTGATTTGCCAATTTGGAATTCCAATTAGAGCATTTGAAGAGGAATTGTAAATGTGTTGATAAGGTTATTCCGTTTAATTCTCCTGCCCGATTACTGATAAAATAAAAAAGGTAATTGTCCTTGCGTTTAACGCTTATTATATGAAATAAATAATAAAAAGAATATAAGTATGAATGTGAAAATTAGTTATTTGACCGTAAAGGCAAAACTGATATAATTATATTTGGAAATGGCAATAATTCAATTGTATTATAGAATAGCCGTGGTGGCTCAGTTGGGAACGCACCGACTCACGATCATGAGGGTGCAGGTTCAAATCCGTGGCCCGTACCTCTGAGTTTATAAAAAACTTACGTACGGATTCACGCCAATGGCTTTCGGTGAAGGATAACATCGTGAGGAAACCTGCATGCCCGAGGTGTCACAATTGAAGGCATGTGAAGTCCGCCAATCCGCACTGGGCCCGCGTGGTGGACTATGGCCTATACCCCTCGATGTTAGGGGAGGCTCGAGCTCCGAGGGTGGAGACGTATGAGCTGATGATGATGATATTAGAATTACATCGCCAGAGCAGAGATTCTATACTGCTGATACTAAACAATGTTTGTAACAAATAGTTTTAAATTAAATCTATTATACAAACTTGTTTTAACATAAATCTAATACATCGGTTTTTCCGGTTCAGTGGTCAGCGTGTCCAGTGACACATAGGCCTCTTCCAGCTGCTTCCATTCTTCTCTATTAGAAGCTTTTCTAGACCAGACTGTCCCTCCAATCATCTTAATATCATCTGACCATCTTTAAGCTTGTCTATAAATATGTTTATAATATGACCTATAATTTTAAATTATTATTTGTACTAGTGAATTGGATTTATCTAAAGTTGGAGCACCAACTGTTTATGCCGTTTTATCAATTAGGTATAGATAAGAGGCACCTAATGATTATAATTATGATTTACCGTCGCACACAGATAAATATATGATTGCGGAGCGGTCCAGACGTGTGAGGCTAAATTTAGCCAACCAAGTTTACGGAAAACTAATACTTTGATGAAATTAAATGATTTTTGTATACTTATACTAATATTATAAAGAGGAAAGATTTGTTTGTTTGTTTGTTTGTTTGTTTGTTTGTTTGTAATGAATAGGCTCCGAAACTACTGGACCGATTTCAAAAATTCTTTCACCTTTGGAAAGCTACATTATCACTGAGTAACATAGGCTATATTTTATCCCTGTATTCCCACGGGAACGGGAACTACGCGGGTAAAACCGCGGGGAGGCAGCTAGTTTTATATAAATTCATGATTGAAACGTCGAGGTTAGTCAAAACCTATACTAATATTATAAATGCGAAAGTAACTCTGTCTCGCTTTCACGCTAAAATTACTCTAGTGATATAAATAAAATTTGGTACAAATATAGTGTAGAGCCTGAGAAAGGACTTTTATCCCAGTAAAATGGAAGATCTTCCGAGTACGCAGGTGAACTTAACTTAAAAAAGACTCAAATGCACAGTTCGGAAGATTGGTTCTGCTGAGGAGACCCAGTAATACATTTTGCTGTTGAGTTTTGAATAGGTTTGATGAGTTTTGACTCTTCTTTAAGTATATAAATAAAATAAATATTTTGGTGAGCCTGCTTCATGTGGATTCAGATTCAGCAAATATTATTGGTTATCACTCGGGTCCGTGGTTTCTTTATGATTTTTCTAGTGCATTATTATTATAAGATAATTGCTGAGTTACTGCCGGCTCTTCTCAGCAACCAACCTTCCGAACCGAGCGTTAGAGTCTGACTATTCATAAGTGCTTGGGAAGGCCTATTTAAATAAATAAAAAATTCATGTTTTTTTAGTTTCAGATTTAGCTTTATTGTGTTATAAGAATTTTAAATGGTGATGTAGGAGAACATTTCAAAAATATGTTAAACTAAATTTCCGTAAGTCTCAATGACAGTTAAAGAAAAGTTTAATTATCTACCGAGTGATTTCTTTATTGGTAACACCTGTCTATGTTGTCACGCGATGTAAGTTACAAAACTTTTTCTACCACACACTAGTAATTACTACCAGGTGGTCAGCTTGCCGGTTTCTCAGCATTTATAAGTTGTATGTTATTGATACGAAAGTTTGAAGGGTTGAGATTATTGTAGGATTAAGAAGGTACTTATAAAAAGTCTGGTTAGTCTGGATGGTGATGGGGTCTGGATAATGGGGAACAGTTGTGAAGATTACAAAATTTCAAATGTTTTAGCTTAAGTAGTTTATTTTGTTATAATAATGTTACATGATGCGGTTTCCTATTATTATAATTAACGGGGCATTTTGTTTGTTTATTTTTGTATCTTCTAATTTATATTTATACTCAGTGTAGGTACTTGTTGTTGGAAATCCTAATAAAATAAAATAAATACAGTGAGAATAAGAAGGATTTTTAGACATAACGATTTCTATGCTCAAAAAATTTATTGCATTTATTTAACGCCCGATTGTAAATTTGGGACCTATTTTTTTACTGTTTGGACGTTATGGTCGGATTGGTTGATAATGTGTGTGATAGTTAAAGTTTTAAGTTATTCCTCGACTAGCGATGACATAATTACAACATGCGTCATTAACACCACCCAAATACTTTTCCTCGTAAAAAATATTACTGTTATTGTTTTAATTAACAGGTACACTATTGAACTAAATAACTTTTTATGTTTCACGGTAAAAAATCGATATTCACAACTCGACAATCGAGTTGTACCGTCTCCACGTATTCGGCCGAAACGGAGCACAGCCCTCAGTGACCCAATAACAAAATAAATTCAAACTAATCGATCGAAGTTCTCTAAGCTGGGATGAGGCCAGGGCCCCAAATTTCAACCAATTTCGGGTGCCATTTGACATTGACGTATAATAATAATAAATCTTGTAAGACTACGCTACGTTACAAATCCCCATGCACACGTATCTGGGATAAGGACGAAAAAAAAAAGAGAAAGCATTATGTTATCTCTGTTCTTTATTAGTCTGTGGCGAGGATACGCGCGGGGCGGCGCGGGAGGCGCGGGCGGGGGCGAGGTACCGCCAGTCGTGCGCGGGCAGTCGTACGGAGTCTACGTGCGTAGTGTTCTCAAAATTTTCGATCGGCATCGTATGTATGCGAAATGGATGTCCTGCCCAGCGGCAACTTATTCCGCGAACTGAAGGACGTCACCGACACCGGCTACTTCGAATGGAAGGTGTCCCTGGAGGACTACTGGCAACAGGTGAGTGCCGCTGCGCGTCCAGCTAGGGTAACCTGCACCGCTGCGCCTCTGTCCCATACAGGAGTCGTGCTGAGCGCAATTTGTTTGAAACATTCTTCATGGTTTGGTTTGCGCGCGCCTGCGTCATCTTTCGGTCGATTTTCAATCTTAAGCGTAAAAGATACGCGTACGTCGTGCGTTTTCTAATGCTATGCGTTTTATAAGTCATCGCCGCTAGTTTACACAGTCGATGGCGTTGCTTACGCCACGACTAAAAATATCCTAGCGTTCTCAAGAGTTAGTGTTTGCCGCAACTAGCGCGGCCGGTACGGTACGCGACTCTGATTTTTAAATCCTATTCTACAGTTTGTCATGTTACCGGCGGTTGTACGCGGAAAACGTTGGGTTATACGGGGAAATTCTATAGAGAAATAAACGTTTCCCAACTATTATTTTACCGCTGCCGATTGGGTGAACTTGTATAGAAAGTGAAATTGTTTACATTACTCACTATCAACACAGTGCTACGAAGCGTTATTATTAAATAACTGTTCAGTGTGAACGATAAATACCTGTGGTTTAATTTTTGTTGTTTTAATATATGTTTGTTATCATTGCTATGCATTTTTGTGTGTTTTCTATAGGTATGATTTTATTGCCATTTGTTAATCAAATGAACCTATCCGTTCTTTTACCTGTTCTTGTGGCGAAAATCTTTTATTTAGCTTAATTTACATCGCAAAAGTCACCTTACAAGGACCTAAATTTAATGTATAGGTCATATAGGTAGGTCAATTAAAATGGTTAGTACCTAGGTAGGTACCTACTTTTAAGATAGTTTTACCGTATCTCATTTTACTTTATTTAACCAATTTCTGTAAAGTTGCATAGGTACCTATAGTAAATTATTTTTTGAAAAATAACGTCATAAAGAAGTTTCACGTATTCAAAGAAAAAGTTGTAAGTTGTTTTCTCTCAAAAATGAAACAAAATAACACTATCAATATTATTAAATAAATCGATACTAAACAGAATAGTTGTTGTATATTACAGTTATTTATATTCTATGTTGTTTTGGACAGCTATTTAAAACAAAACAGCGTATTTCCCGTTTGCGGTCGACAGTCATTTCCGCTGAAGTCAGTACGGATTAAAGTATCATTTAGTGCTTCATCGCTAAAATATGTTGAATACCTACTCAAATCATTTTACCCGCGTTCCCGGGAATTATCAATTTTCCCGGGATAAAAACAATCCTATGTTATAAACTATTTGTGTTCCAAATTTCAGTTGTGTAGTTTTTGCGTGATAGAGTGACAAACATCCATCCAACCATACTAGCAACTCGCATTTATAATAGTAGGACTATTCACTATTTTAATTACTACAGCAAATAAAATCTTTATAGATATACTAAAATTAATCACTAAAACAAAGTCGCTATCCGCCGTCTGTCTGTCCCTATGTATGCAATCTTTAAAACTACGCAACGGATTTAGACGCGGGTTTTTTTAATAGATAAAGTGATTCAAGAGGAAGGTTTTTATGTATAAATCATTACGCTATGACGACTGGGAGCGGAGCATCAATAAAAACTGTTGCAAAAACGGGCAAGTGACGCTAACGAAGTTGCGCGGGTCAACTGGTTATAAAATAAAGTACAGTCATGCCGCAAAAATGCATTAAGTCTAGACACAACAAAATACCTGTACAAAAAATAGTACACGTTATATAGGTAACAGGTACTGCAATAAACAGGAAGCAATAAAATTTTATTTTTAACTCTTGTTTGTTGATAAATATACCTACGTTTTGTTTTGTTTGTATTCGTGTGACGATGTCGGCTCCACGATCGACTCCTGCGCATGCCCAATGTCTATTTTTAAACGACTTAAAAAAAAAAACAGTCGAATTGAGAACCTCCTCCTTTTTTTTGAAGTCGTTTAAAAAGGAGGAGGTTCTCAATTCGACTGGTATTTTTTTAAAGGCTTATGTTTAACTTACCATCAGATATAGTAACATATAACAGATTAAAATAGTACCTAAAGGATGACCAAAATTAAACCCGCATCTTAATGTAAAATTATAACCAAAGTTTTATCATCTCGCTATCCCATTTAGGCAAAATGACTCAAAATAAATCATTGTTAACCCAAAGGTAAATTAAATTCAAACATGCATTTTTGCTACAATTGCCATTTCTGTTTTCGCGTGAGAACCCCGGATTTCTAGATCCCGGACATGTCAACAAGTTTTTTTAAATATAATGTGCTAAAAACTTGATAATGTCATTAAAGGCCTTTTTATTTTTAATAGCGACCCGCCCCAGCTTCGCACGGTTGCAATGCTTATACATCACATTAGAAACCTCCAAAATTATCAGTGTTTCTCCGACATATTATGCATGTATTGTATTGAAAAACCTTCCTCTTGAATCACTCTGTCTATTATAAAAAACCTCATCCAAATCCGTTGCGTAGTTTTAAAGATTTAAGAAGACATAGGGACAGACTGCGGAAAGGGACTTTGTTTTATAATATGTAGTGATACCACATGAAGCCCCCAGGACGCTCCCCGGATGCCTTTCAAACTAGGACAAATCCGTATAGATAGCATACCAAATTTTTGACTATGACAAATCCGATATTATTGAAATTATTAACATTAAAAGTATCAGCATAAAAATTACAACATGCTACATAATTATATTTTATTGAACACGATTCATTTTATGCATTAATTTGTTCTTTTGATAAAGAGATTTAATTTAAATGGATTGCAATCGAAATGGAGTTAAATTGGCCGTACAAAAATGATGTACGAGGATATATAGGTACTATATACTATACTTACTATCTATACTAATATTATAAATGCTAAGGTAATTATCTGTCACGCTTTCACGCTAAAACTTTAGGCGATTTAAATGAAGTTTGGTACACAGATAGTCTAGAGCCTGAGAAAGGACATAGGATATTTTTTATCCCGGGAAAATGGAAGATCTCCCGGGTACGCGGGTGAAACCGCGGGGAGCCACTAGTTATTTATAAAGGACAAGCTGTACCCTGCCACGCTTCGCTGTGACTGATGCAAAAATTAGATAAAAACAATCCTTGATGCGGATTTATATATCATTCTAAAATTTCTGCTCGATCGATGAAGACTAGAACTTTTTGAGTTTTTAAAGCGTACACAAACCAACATAACATTCTTATATATATCTATAGATTAAGTTTTGCTGTATCCATGACGAGTAAATCGGCTTAATATACAATTTTGTAAAACATCCCATTTTTATTATTAAGCTATTTGTAAATTAGTAAATCTCCGAAAGGTAATACTTTAATATTATTGAGAGCAGTTTACGGATTATTTTTGATGAATTGAAATTTATTGCTCTCATCGAAATTGACCGCAAAAATTTTGGTATTCATTTATGAATCATCAAATAGATTGATTTATTGTCCCTACAAACCAGAACTTCGTTTTTATCGCTGGAAATAATCATATTAAAATGGGTACCTACATAAGTTAGTAGTTTTTGTGTTCATCGCGTTCAGACAGACAGACAGAGGCGGGGACATTGTTTTATATATATAAATAGGCGCAAGCGCAGCTCAGTTTGTAGCGGACCTCTCGTGATTGTATAGTTAACGAAAGAGATAGATATATCATACAAATATAATATACCTTAAAGATGTACTCATAAGGTTCAATTTCTAACAAAAGGTCACAATTGTTTGTATTACGTCACTAGAATACGTGCGGTTTTAATACAATTTTATAAAATATTTACCTTATAACGTGTTTACATATTATTTGTAAATGTATATATATAGATAAGTAATGTTTTGTTTTTCATATATTTATGTATATAAGCATGTTATACTAAAATACCAATTCGGGGAGAATTAATGAAAAAACACTTAACTAACTTTGGTCGGGTCCCGATACAAAGTCAAAAGTTGTTTACTTTTTTCAGCCCTAACATTATTTTTAGATTATTAGAATGCGTTCTAGAATAACACGTAGGGTACTTTTTATTCCGGGAAAATTTAAGGTCCTCGAGAACGCGGGTGAAACCGCGTACCACTAGTAACTTATAAAACTAACCTAAGATTGTTAATTTAATACTTGTATGCAAGCGAACCCGCCGACACATAGTTGCTTATAAAAAAAGAGATACCATATCTAAACAGTGCATTTTCAAAGTAAATACACATTTTATCAGTGTGTACGAAAAGGCGAAAAATAATTCATTTATTTTTGTTATCGCCTTATCGCGCCGGTGATAAGCGATGTAGTAGAGTGGCTAGTGTTTACAATCAGCTGATTTAGCCGACTTATGTGATGTCACTTCACACACACACATCGCTCGGCAATGGACTGACATTTAGACCAGTTTTGACCTATGAAATCATTCGTGTTCTATCTTATGTCATGTTTTTACTGATCTTGTATCGTGCTTGGAGATAGGCTACATTTCGCCTCGACCTTGATGAATATTACCTATTTAATGAATATCTTATATATAAAATTTTCGTGTCAAAATGTTGGTTACTATCCTCCGAAACGGCTTTACTGATTTTTATGAAATTTTATATGGATATTCAGTAGAACTGAGAATCGGGTACCTACTATCTATTTTTGATACCTCTGTGATCATGGGAACGGGATATAGCGGATGAAACCGCGGGGCGGCAGCAAGTTATCTTATACTAGCTGCCTCCGCACGGTTTTACCCGCGTAGTTCTCGTTCCCGTGGGATCTCTGTATTCCCGCATATAAGATAGCCAATGTTACTCAGTGATAATGTAGCTTTCTAATGAATTTTTTTTTATTAAAATCGGTCCAGTACTTTTTTAATTTATTCGTGTTGTATTTTTAATACAAAAATACAAATCTTCCCTCTTTATAATATTAGTGTAGATTTATTTATTTATTTATTTATTTATTTATTATTATGGGAAATCAACAGCGTTTAACAAAATATAAGTAAATTGTAGGTTAATAACAAATACAAAGCCAATGACAGATTTCCACGGGTATTACATATTGTGCTGTAGTCTATAATTTGAGCAAAGTGATTGGAGCTTGAGCGATTGCAAAACAAATATTATTTAAATTACTAAATTAATGGTACAGTACAATTCAAATAAAAAAAATAAAACAAAAAATATGTATGTGTGTGAATGGATATGTGTGTGTGCCTGCGTGTGTGTGCGTGTGTGTGCGTGTGTGTGTGTGCGTGCGTGTGTGTGCGTGCGTGTGTGTCCAGCGCCTTATTTGTAGTGTATGGGAAATGGAAGTGTTTGTGTAAATGCAGTGTCTTACTTACTATTCTACGATGGATTTAATTATTTTATTTTTAAAAGTTTTTTTAGAGGTGATGAATGGATCCACTTCTCGGAAGGTATTGTTGTAGGATCTAACGATGCGCGTTAAAGTTGAGTTATAGTTATAATTCCTGATGCAATGCGGTTCGTGTAACAGGTCTGTATGTCGGGTACGTTTCAACGGAACAGAATATGCAATTTCGGATACTAGTTCATTACAATCAATATGGGAGTTAAGTATGTCGTATAAATATAGCATGTCAAGCAAAGTCCTACGCTCTTCCAATGTTAACATTTTGTGAATGTGACAGTTCAGTTTGTATTCAGAACGTTGTGTCCGAGAGCGATAGTTTAGATAGGATATGAATTTAGTTTGTAGCTTTTCAATTTTTGATATATAAATTCCGTATGCAGGAGACCATACTGTACAGGCGTATTCCAAGGTGCTGCGTACGTAAGCGTAGAAAAGCGCCTTAATGCAAGCTAAATTACTAAATTGTTGACTTATTCGCTTTAAAAAACCTAAGCCCTTATAAGCCTTATCAACAATTGTATCTATGTGCTTATCCATTATTAGTTTATGATCAATTAGAATACCAAGATCTCGAACTAGATCACACTTTTTGACATTTCCGCCTGAGATAGTGTAATTATGGGTTACAGTGGTTCTTTTACGAGTGAATGAGATTGTTTGGCATTTATCGACGTTAACAGATATGCGATTTACCAAATAGTAAGCAGTAAGGCGTGATAAATCATCCTGTAGTTTTACACAGTCCGTATGATTGGCTATATCAAGGAATATCTTGGTGTCGTCTGCGTACATGAGGAAATGGGAGTTAATGAAGCAGGTATAAATATCATAAAGATAGGCATTATAAAACAAAGGTCCCAAATGCGAGCCTTGAGGTACCCCAGAGGAGATAGATATAATATCGGATCTGTAGCCCCCCACTACTGTGGCTTGTGAGCGATTGTTAAGATACGACGCAACCCATCGCAACAGGTTCCCCTTAATACCAAGCCTGGAGAGTTTCTGAAGCAGAATGACGTGATCCACACGATCGAAAGCTTTTTCGAAGTCTGTGTAGATCACGTCAATCTGCCGTCCTGCTTCCATACTGTTTAATAAGAAATTGAAAAATAGCGTCAAGTTAGTAACAGTCGAGCGACCCTTCAGGAAACCATGTTGTTGATCAGGAATTGCTTTAGATATGACAGGATATATTCTTTGGTATACAATCTTCTCGAATATTTTACTAAACGTATTTAAGATGGATATACCTCTATAATTTTCTACCTTAGATTTACTGCCTTTTTTATGCACCGGTACTATATTGGCTGTTTTCCATATGATAGGAAAATCACCCTCTTTAAGAGATATGTTAAAAATAATACTTAAAGGAAAAGCAAGGGAAGATGCACATCTTTTAATAAAAAATGGACGAATCGAGTCACAACCAGCTCCTTTTGTCTGGTCTAGGGATTTAAGCAGAGTCAGAACTTCATCAGTAGATACATTGATATTATGTAAGTTAGACGAACAATCGTTCAGAGGTGGGGGTAGGTCATAAACGGGGTAATTCGGTGCAGGGTTCTGAAATACACTCTGAAAAAAGTTGTTAAATGCCGAACATATGTCCTTACCTTCTGTATATATTGTATTGTTGTATAAAATTTTGTTGGGATATGTAGAAGTCTTACGCCGCGATTGAATGTATGACCAAAGTTGCTTAGGATCATTGGTAATAGCTGATTGAATGTTAGTAATATACGTCTGATAACACTTATTCTCAATATATTTCTGTCGTGAGCGCAAAAGACGAAATTCATTATAGTCGCTGGGGTTTTTATATCTTTTCCAACGTTTGTGGACTTGAGCTTTTTCTTTTATAATTCGGATTAGTGCTTTTGAGTACCAGGTAGGATAAGAATATCTGCTGGGTAAACGTTTTGGTATAAAATTATCTATGCAGTAATTTATATGTGTATACAAGAAGTTCACGGCGTCATTAACCGTACCTTTGGTTAAGATGGGTTCCCAAGGTATTCTGTTAAGATATTCTTCTATAGCTTGGTAATCACCCTTAGCGTAAACAGGTTTTGGACTGGGTCTTGTAATAAGAGGAGGCACAGTAATATCTGAAGCGTCTATAGAGAAAGGTGGGTGAAATTTATCTTTGGGTACCAGCGGAGTGTTCTGATTAATTGTTATAGAGAAATTACAGAATACGAGGTCTAATACATTATTGTGTGAGTTTTGTAAGTTATTGTGTTGGGTAAGACCATGGATAGCGAGATCGCGTAATAAATTGTCGGCAGCTACGTGAACCTCAGACGAACTTTGGTTGAGAAACACAGGTGTCCTATCGTTCCAAAGAATGAAAGGAAGATTGAAGTCGCCAACTATTAGCCAATGATCGGTTATAGCAGAGGGAATAATCATATTCAGAGAGTTTACTAGACAGTTTATGTCATGGGCTTGGTGGTTTGTGTTACCGGGGATGTAAACAGAAGCAACGTGTAAGTTACCTGAATGTTTACCAAACGCGCTGTGATGTATCGTTATCCAGACAATTTCCAAAGAGTCACACATGAAATCAAGCCGAGTGGAAGCATTGAAGTTACGCTTTACAAGGATTAAAACCCCTCCACCTATTTGTTTATTATGTAAAGATAAATTTCTATCGTGCCTAAAAACGTCGTATCTAAAATCACAAAGCTCCGAGTCCAAAATACTCCCACACAACCAGGTCTCAGTTAAAATGATCACGTCATAATCATTCATTAGAATATTACGGTACAGATCCGGACACTTCGTTCTGAGTCCTCGAACGTTTTGGTAAAATATGTTCAAGCCATTAGCCGCCATTTGTGATATATATGGGCAATAATATTATAAGTGAATTGCATATTGGGCTCGCCATGTCTGTACATTAGGTATAGATTATACTGTAATACATCATAAAAGTATCCTGTTGACCCGTGTATCGAATAACAGCAGGGAATTATACAGATACGCATATACAGATACCTATATACAGGTATATACAGGTAAGGGCATATATCAAAACGGAAAATCAAGTGATATAATAAGCCGTATATAACGCAAAATTTGATATAATGTACCATCGACATAAATACTGTTAGACCATTCCAATTGAAATTATATGTTGAACTCCATGTTTTAATGTCTATTGAATAACAACACAATGAAAGATATCCGACTATACGGACATTACGACCGTAATGGGCACTTCGCCTGTCGCAGGTAAAAATTAACTCCGAGATCCATTCATAACAACTGTGACTATGATGACGAATGGTCATTGTGTAAATAATATTGACTTTAGTAGGTAAACACGAGCATCGTAGTGTTCTGTGGCATTTTCTATGTATATTGAGTGTTCCAAGTGTTATTATAATATGTAAACCGTAGTTTACATAGGATATAATTATTTTTTTGATGTGTAATGAGTGTAAAACTGTGAAGTGTGTGAAAATTAACATGAAGTGAATACAAACGCAGAACAAGTTAGAAATAAGTGTTATTTGATGCGACAGCCTAAAGGTAAACAAAACATTGTACAAAATTACATAATCTTTTCTAAGTCCTTTTCTGAACGTATATGTATAGCTGGATATGTATCTCCCTTTCGTGTATAAATCCTGCAGTTTTTTATCCATGTGTATTTGTATAACTTCGATGAGGCACGTTCCCTGGTAGCCTTATATAATTGTTTATTAGAGATAGTTAAGTGTTCATTTATAAAAATCTTCCTATCCTCTCCGGCCAAACCAAGATCCCGGGTAGTTATTCCGTGATTTTTTTTTACCCCAGCAAGGATGGAATCCTTAAGCAATATGGTTTTCAGTTTGCATATTATTGTTCTTGGGCGACCAGGTATTGGTTGACGAGGCTGTACCCTATTTATATTGAGAACATCACTCTGCTGTAAGGGTGTGTTTATATGTTTGGCCAAACGTAAAACAATTTCCGGGAGCATCTCATTTTTGTGTTCAGGTACACCGACAATTTCAATGTTGGAAGCACGTTCGCGCTGCTGGTAATCATTAATAGTAGTTTGTTGATCGTTTAGTTGAAACGTCAAGTCTTTAATTACGGATTCCAGTTTGTTTATTTTAGGGGTTATGTGCTCAAACCCAGAGATTGATGATTTTACATTGTCGTATTGATTTGAAATAAATTGGACAGAGGATGAAAGGTTCGTCACATCGACAGCCAGTTTTTTACTATCATTTTGTAGATCGGCAACGGTCTCCTTTATATTGGCCTGTTCCTTACGAAGGGAATTTAGTTCAATTTGTAAACCGGAGGCAACAGTTGTTAATTCATTTAATTCTTTCTTTATTACGTTGTTTATGTTTTCATTTATTGATGTTATACTGACGTCCAACTCAGTCTTCCAGTTACTCAACTTGTTCATCATATCTCGTGCAAAATTCCTCATTGTGACTTCGATTGGTTCATTTGAGAGCTTACGCTTACGCTGGGTTATGTTAGCAATGTTGTCATCGGACGATATAGATAAATCAGGGCTTGAGGAGGAGTTGGATTTCACTGGAGAACGCGGCATCATGATTTATTAGTCTAAGTAGTTATTTGAATAATTAGTTAGGTTGAACTGATAGTATTGAGTTGAGTCAACAAGCTGTGTACGGGTACTTCAGCATAAAATTACCCACTTGTTGGGAAAAAAATATGCCAACGGTATAAAAATTATCACACTAAAGTATCCGAACCTTCCCGATGACCGCCGATGGCTTCACGATCAGTGAAGAGTGAGATAAATTATATCGGTAATCCTTTTTACTCGAGGAGGTGAGGGGCGCCGGTGCACACTCGTAGTTGTAGGTATCGCAGTTGAATTTTTCGCACGGCTACAAGATTATCGAAGCAAGCTCACTTGACTTAAGTATTAGTTTAGCGTGAACAGAAATTGTAAATTCTTATAACTTATTTGTTCCAACACTCAACACGTCCGCTCATTAGACAGATTTGACAGATAAGTGTCGGACTTGGTAGTGTAGACTAATGTCAGTTTTCAACATAAATGATGTTAGCTTTTTTTAAGTCTGGCTGTACAGGTTAAGACTTTTACTTATTTTTTGTTTTTTATACCACTAAGGTGGTAAACATGCATACGGTCCCACCTGATGGCGCGCGGTTACCGCAGCCTATGGATGCTTGCAACACCAGGGGCGTCACTCACGCGTTGCCGACCCTGTAAAAATCTCTTCACTCCCTTCTTGAATAACCCTTTAATTCGGCATTAAAAAAGTATCTTCATCACCTAGATACCTCTTCAGTAACAACGTTTCATACTAATTGAATGCAATATTAACTGTATTTGTCTAGTCACCATTTTATCTGTAGAATTTTTTACTACATTTTTGTTTTACTTCGTATCTTTTTCTACCTTTTGTGAAAAAAGGATAAAGGACATTCTATAAATAATGATATGAGTTTTTAAGAATGTATCGATGTATTTGTTAATCTTTCTTGCCAGAATGGTTAAAGGGATCGCGATGGAATTTGGCTTAGAGTTAGAATATGTTTTGGAATAATAAGACAGAAGTTTTATTAATATATTCGTAATCATTCGCAGTTGAACATTTTTTTTTTTCATAGTGCTTGTCTTGTTAATGCAAATCTCTTTTCATTCTCTATAGTTAGAAAGAAACAAATTATTTAATGATCCGTACAAGAATCAAGTATTAATAATTATAATAATTACATATTGTTTTAAATTTAGCGGACAGGAAATTTTAATGTACTTATTGTGGGTTAGTGATTTTATTATCCTTGTACATGTAAATATATGTAATATGTATAAATATGTGTTGTTCCTGAGCTATCTGAAGTTAGCAATCAGGTTGACTCATTATTATATTATATACCTATAAAAGTTTAACTACATATTTTTTGGAGTTTCAACCGTAAATTGAAGAAGATAGAATTCTAATTTCAATGGCCTATAAACATCAAAGCTGTTGCTACTAATCGTTTGGAAGTGAGAGAGGGAAACATAAAAAAGAACGAGACAAAAAACTAGTTATAAAACTTATGACAACATCATATAAGTTAAATCATAGAAAAATAAATTAAGCGGATGTTAATCTGTCGATTTGTATCTTTTAAAACTGGGGGTCAGACGCGTTCCCGGGGATAAATTTTCCCGGGAAAGAAGCTGGTAGGTATTTGATATACATATTTTTCATTATCATTCATACATTCCCCGACGCGCCGCTCACCGCGCGTGTCTGTCTGATTCACAAAATTGCTCAATTAGAGGCCCTGATTACATAAACTATTATATTTTTCTATCTCTTAATTCATAATATTATAAATGAGAGAGTAACTCGTGTTTGTCTGTCTGTTACGCTTTTACGCCTCAACGGATCCGATTTTGAGGAAATTTGGTAAAGATATAGACTAGTGCTTAGAAAAGGACATAGGCTACCATTTATCCCGGGAAAGGGGCAGGACTGGAGCTTATCTAATATATAAAATTCTCGTGTCACAATGTTAGTTACCATACTCCTCCGAAACGGCTTTACAGATTTTTATGAAATACTATCTATTTTTAATACCCCTGTGATCACGGGAACGGGAACTACGCGGGTGAAACCGCGGAGTGGCAGCTAGTAAATATATAAAAATACTGGTTCCCCGCGGTTTCGCCCGCGTTCCCGGGGGACTTAAATTTTCCCAGAATAAAAAGTACCCAATATCCGTCTCCTGGTTCAAACCTCCCCACCAATTTTCAACCAAATCGGTTCAGCCGTTCTTGAGTTATGAATAGTGTAACTAATAGGTACAACTTTCTTTTTAAATATTTATAGATTAAATAAGATATTCATAAAGCAAACATAACAAAAGAAGATGATTTTCTAAAGAGCAAGTTGTTATATAAGCAAAGTAGGACAGACAGAGTGTAACGTATAAATAGAGTGAGACACAATGTCTAGCGTAATGTCTGTCTCCGTTAAAGTCGGGAAACCCCCCTTTAAGTGAAACCCTTAACGATTCTCGGAAATCCACGTAGAATTTCTCAGTAATGCAAGTGACGTTTCCCTTCACGCAGCCCGAGACTGGAGCTTAAAGTTTATATTGGAAAACATATAAATAAACTTTTGCACTAGAACAACAATTAAATCTCACAGCTTTTTGCTTTGATAACTTATGATCTTAAAAATACGCGCTTGAAATATTCAGTCCATATTTTGTTACTGTTCAATTTACGCACATTTGCACGCTAGATTGATGAGGGCTAGATGAAGTTTAGCGCCGCGATAGAATACATTCTGGAGTAGGTACTTAGACAATTTTTGATCTAGGAATAGAGGAATTCCTAATATCATTGATGTCTTTCGATAAAGTATAATTAACTTTTCAAGATCATTTTTATAATAGACATTACACTTTAAACTCAACTAAAATCACAGACCTTTAAATGTATCCAGTCATCGCGAGTCAAAAAGCAGCAAAAATGTCTGCTCTCTACGCTGTCATTTAGTCCGCGATCGACCGTTATTGCCTTCGGACGTCAAAGACCGTGACACGGTTGGTCTTCATACATATTGAGGTAATTACGTTATCTAGTTAGATTACATTATAAGTCTCTGAAAATTATCATCATCAGCTCATATATACGTCTCCACCGAGCACGAGCCTCCCCTATCAACGAGGGTCAGGCCATAGTCCACCATGCGCTAGTACGGATTGGGGACTTCACATGCCTTTGATTGTGACATCTCGGAGTAGAAGGTTTAAAAAATAAAAATGACTAAAATAGTATCTAAAAATCTATATGTATTATATTGTTGCAACACAATGATTTCTGCATTATCAACCAGTATCAATGCTCATAGTGATTATCAATAATGATATTCCACGAATTTTGCTACTACGTATATTTTATAAGACATTTATACATCACATGCTTGGCGTTATGTCACAAATGCTAACACACATGTAAGAAAAAGAAACAATAATGACCTAAAAAAAATTGGCGATTTGACTTAATTTTGTGCTAAGAAACTACAAGACTGACCGCTCGGTTTTCTCCTTTACCCTGACTTGCAAGGAAGACAAAATCTTACCTAAAACAAACATTTGTGAGCATGAACATGTGTTTTGTTGTGTAGTAATCAGCTATTTGATTACTACAGTACAAGTTCTGCTAAGTTTCAAATAAGATTGGCCGTGTGTGAACATTTTAACAGGATTAAAACACTTTGGGTTGCCTCTTTATGCTATTCACCTGCGTAAAAATACAGGGCCAAAATATAACCTACTAGTGGCACCCCGCGGCTTCGCCCGCGTTTCCGGGGGATCTTCAATTTTCCCGGGATAAAAAGTAGCCTATGTCCATTCTCAGGCTCTGGATTATCTGTGTACCAAATTAAATTTAAATCGGTTCAGTAGTTTTAGTAATATTAGTATGGATGTCCCTCCCTGATAATGAAAGAATCATTCAGATCGGCCTAGTAGTTGCGGAGCATTTTCAATACAACACACAAATCTTTCCGCTTTATAATATATACTAGCTGCCTCCCGGCGGTTTTACCCGCGTAGTTCCCGTTCCCGTGGGAATACAGGGATAAAATATAGCCTATGTTACTCGGGGATAATGTAGCTTTCCAAAGGTGAAAGAATTTTTGAAATCGGTCCAGTAGTTTCGGAGCCTATTCATTACAAACAAACAAATCTTTCCTCTTTATAATATTAGTATAGAAGTATAGACTTACTTCACCTAATATTATCATCATGCAATATGGAAATTAGAAAATAGGACCGTTTCATGTTCCCAATATTGATATGTTAACTTTGAAGCGATAGCAAAGTAGTTCAAGCTGGTACAGTACGTCGAAGTGTTCCTAGTCAACTTAGTCTGTGTGTTGCTTGTTGGAAAACGTTAAGTTGTTAGTCTCAGGTGGGTGTGACATTTTCGTGTGGACGGAATTTACTGCCCTATATTTGTGTGAGGACATTGTGAATTGATTTAACCCCAATGAAAATTAGGTGTAAGTTAGGGCAAATAATAAATAAATATCCTGGGACATTTTTCACACACGGCCAATCTGATTTCAAATTAAGCATCTAAGTGAGCTTGTGTTATGGTAACCAGATAGCTGATATACTACTTTTAAATACATACTTATATAGATATTAACATCCAGACACAGGACAAACAGACATGCATACAAATGTTTGTCCTGGGTGGGAATCGAACCCACGACCCGCGGCTTGAAAGTCAGGGTCACTAACCACAAAGCCAACCGGGCTGTCTGAGTAAGTTTTGATATGTCTGTGTGTTTGTGGCATCGTATCTCCTAAAAAGGGGGATTTTTTTTAAATCGGTTTTTGGCATGACAGCGTAACAGACGGCGTACTTTCGCATTTTGTAAATAATTATCAGTGAAGTTATATAAAAACATCGATAGATCAAATCAATATTCCATTCACCATGTCCGCATTGTGTGTTTAACTAAGTAGGTACACATTGTTTATCTGTCAACCATTTTCTCGGTAACTGTGACTCACGTACCCACAAGTATATTATTAATGTCAATATAGAATGATTCACTTTTCCGTTCTAGTATGATGTATATCGATTTTAAATTATCAATCTGAATCTGCAGCAGGGCAATCGGGCAGACGGGTTCTCGAGTGGAGACCACGCACCGGCAAGCGCAGCGTAGGGCGTCCACCTACAAGGTGGACTGACGACCTGACAAGGGTCGCTGGAACCCGCTGGATGCAGGCAACCTACAACCGGTCTGCATGGAAGTCGATGGGGGAGGCCTATGTTCAGCAGTGGACGTCCTACGGCTGAGATGATGATGATGAATCTGAATCTGTCTGTCTGTCTGAATTTTGGGAAGATTTGAAGGAAGCCGTGGTGTCTCAGTGGGTAACGCACCGACTCACGATCATGACGGTGCAGGTTCAAAACCCCGGCCCGTACGTCTGAGGTTAATAAAATCTTACGTACGGATTCACACCACTGGCTTTCGGTGAAGGAAAAACATCGTGAGGAAACCTGCATGCCCGAGATGTCACAATTAAAGGCATGTGAAGTCCGCCAATCCGCTCTAGACGCGCGTGGTGGACTATGGCCTAGACCCATTGTTAGGGGAGGCTCGAGCTCCTCGGTGGAGATGTATATGAGCTGATGATGGTGATGGGAAGATTTGTTTGAGAAGTATGAAATGAGATGATAAACAGTATTTACTAGATTAGATATAATGTAATCAAACATCAAGGAAATGGTATTTTTCTAGTAATTTTCTTGTGACTAATATTATGAATGTGAAATGTGAGTATGTTTGTCACAGTTTACGCCAAACCAGCTGATTAGATCGTGATGATATTTACAACATAATTTACCTTTATCCCGGGAAAAATAATTATCCTTGGAAATTTAGAGCTATGAGTATTTTTATTTATTTTACACCTCGGTCAGCCATTTTGTGTTTTTTGACAAATGTATGCGCAGTCATTCCTCTTCTATAGCTCCACTAGCATCCGCCCCGCGATTTCACCCCCGTAGTTCCCTTTCCAATAGGAATACAGGAATAAAATATAGCCCATATCCTTCCACGATATTTGGGCTATTTAACACTGAAATAATTTTAAATCGGACTAGTAGTTCCTGAGATTAGCACGTTCAAACAAACAAACTCTTCATCTTTATATATTGTCTTGTATAGACCTATTACTCAAGTAAATCAATAAAAAAATCAGTCATAACATTTTATTTATTTGTACGAAGTTAAGGAAAAACATTATTTTTAACTGTAGTATTGCTTGTGGTTTTACCCGGTTTACCAAAAGATTTTTTTCCGGGTAAACGTACTCCGGCTCATAAGCTACGTGCGGGCAAAATTTCATCACGATTTGTGGCATTTGAATCATAGTCTTACTGATGTTATAAAAACGAAATTTCGAGTGTAATTTTTGCACACTGATAGATAACACCCTGGACTAAATAAATTAAATGGAGGAAAATATATTTATTAATTCAAATATGCCTTCACAGGCACTTATGAAACGTCGACTCTAATGCTCGGTTTGGAAGGTTGCTTTTGTTAAGAAGAGCCAGCAATAAATTCAGTAACTACTCTGTTTAAAATAAGTTTAAACAATAATAATATGAGTCCTGCTAGAACGAGCGCTATACCCATGCCTCGTCATCATATATATATAATACACATACATAATTTTCATACACGGCCAAACTGAGCAGAACTTTTGCTATGGTATCCAGATAGCTGAAATATTACATATCGTCGCTGCATAACCGCGGGACAACAGTTGGTAAATACCGCGTATCAGCTTGTGAAAGATTTTACAGGAGGTGAGATAAACTTAATATCCTAGTCACTTGACTACATCGATATATATGTACTACGTACTAGATAGGGCGTTCCGAACACTCGCTTTTGTCAACTCAACTGAACTGCAGTCCCCACACCCGACTTTAGTGTGGCTTCGACATTCATTCAGTGCGGGTGCGCACGGAGCAGCGTTAATAACAACGATAATCCGAATCAAAGTAGACCCTGGACGAAAATAACTAGTCAGTAGTCAACTAAGTAAAATTACTACCTGTTTAAGTGAATTAATAGGTGATAATTTCGTAATTCCAGAGTAGAAAAACAATTTATCTATTTAAATACCACGCCATTCTACAATCATATACTAAAACGTGCAGATGTTCCCTTAAAACTGGTTGTAGGTAAAAATATGTAACTGAACACAGACTTGATATGTTTTTTTAGAAAGGTTTTAATTTGATTAATTGTTAATGAGTTTTTAATTAGTAGTGATAGTTTGATATTTTGAATAATTGTTTTATGTTAATTCAAGCCCTGGCCCGTACCTCTGAGTACTCATTTAAGCCATGTGAAGTCCGCCAATCCGCACTAGGCCCCCCTAATATTAATATAATACATTTTGAAATCGAGTTTTATTCTAATGAAGTTTAGAAGGTAAAAAAGATGTGTCACATCTGCGGTGTGAACTCTATAGGGACGACATCTTAGTGTAGTTAACTGAACGAAACGCGTAAGCGCCATGAAATTTGCGGCGCTTACGACGTTTTGGTCGCGAGAAAACTATACTCTAAGCAATCTAGCGCTGTATCTTTTAAAATAGTTTGGTTAGTTGACACAGCTTTATACAGCGCTGCAGCGAACTTTAGTTCTAACTCTTACCAGTTTTTAAACAAATGTTTTACATGAACGTTCTTGTCTATCGCTATACGTCGATGCTTGACTATATTTTAAACTATGGTAAATGACCCAATGGTGGCCAGTTTAAGAAAAAAAGACCAGGTTTTTGTGAAATATTACAAAAATTGTGAAAGTTTCAGCACTGAATATAGTGAAACTGTAAAGTCCAGTCCTTATTTAATATTTGTAATGTGTTGCGCGTGAGATACGGCAAAGCTGGATTAAATTAATTTAACAAATAAAAGTTGTAGTTTTGTGACCCAGTCTTGGACAGGGAAAATTCATTAATGGATACCCCAGTCTTATTATTATTATTATTATTAGCCTTTATTGCTGATACTAAACAATAGTTGTAACAAATAGTTTTAACTTAAATCTATTATATAAACTTGTTTTAACTTAAATCTAATACATCGGTTTTCCCGGTTCAGTGGTCAGCGTGTCCAGTGACACATAGGCCTCT
Source organism: Thyatira batis (assembly GCA_905147785.2). NCBI lineage: Eukaryota > Metazoa > Arthropoda > Insecta > Lepidoptera > Drepanidae > Thyatira > Thyatira batis. The sequence goes on from LR990485.1 coordinate 920,470, forward strand.
TCCAGCTGCTTCCATTCTTCTCTATTAGAAGCTTTTCTAGACCAGATTGTCCCTCCAATCATCTTAATATCATCTGACCATCTTTTAGCTTGTCTGCCTCTCTTTCTCTTACCATCACGTGGCTGCCATTCCGTTATAATTCTGGTCCATTTCAATCTGCTTTCCCTTGTCATATGTCCGGACCATCGCCATTTTAACTGTCTTATTTTCTTTAGTATGTCTTCCAGTCTTAGTCTAAGTTTATCTTTATTTTATGGTTAACACATGAAAAAAAACTAATTTTGATTTTAATTAAGCAATACTATTTTACAAGTGAAACTTTCTGCTCACCGCCTTTACGATTTCCTTAAGAAAAGCCGTCGTTGTCAATTTCAAATCACCTTACACTTTGTATTCGCGCATATTTGTACATGTAACTGACTGAATTCAATAAAACGTTAAACTTAGATAGTTCGATGTCTAAAGTCTATGTCACAGTCATCCCAATGTAAAAACATTCGCTCATGTCCGAATTCTAGATGTTTCTTTTAATTTTTGGCCATTACTGGTACCGTGGCCACGACTGGTACACTTACGATACTACTATATTTTATACCACTTTTAAATATATCCTTACATCCAGACACAGAACAAACAGACATGTTTGTCCTATATGGGATTCGACCACCTTAAAAGTAAATCCAATGAGTAGAAGGGACCCTCATGTCTAAGTAAGTGAATTAACTGCAATAGAGTTACATTTGACCCCACTTATAGAACCCGCTTGCCTTAGGGATCTCTCGACTAATGGACAATGTACTATTAAACGAAGTTTATTGTACGAGTGCATAGAAATAAGTGAATTGACAAATTACACTTTGTCTTCCTTACTTACTTAATGGTCATTGGCTCCCCTGTTCCCGGGGGATTTTGATTTTTACCGGGATAAAAAGTAGCCTATGTGGTAAGAGATAAAATATCTGTGTTCCAAATTGGACGTCGACTGCAGACAACCAAATATTATAGTAACAAATGATTATTTTTCATACCAACAGTTTGTTCTAACGATATAAAAAGCAAATTTGAAAAAAATATCTTAAATCCAGTTTCAAAAACCACAATTTATAAACTAAACTAGCATTACAGTCGACGTTTCATAAGAGCCTGTGAAGGCCTATTTGAATTAATAATTATATTTCATTTCATTTCAAACAAATAGAATAGAAAACCTCTGGTTAACAATTTTACCCCCCAAAAAATCAATTTAAAACTGACAATAGACAAAACCGTTTCGATTCCTGTCAAACAATTTTTCCTGTTTGAAGTTCCCTGTTGCAATAAAAATGCACACGTAAATTTAACGACAAAAAGCGAGGCATAACAGCGCGTGGAACGCCCGTCCGGTGTGCTGAAGGACCGGACGCGCCCTCGGACACGGCAAATTCAGTTTGTCCGATCAGGCTGTGTTACCACCTGATACGATTCCTGGCAACCCTAACTTCATTAAGCGCCCGTCCCGTTGTTCGTATTACCCACTCGATTAAAGGAACATTTCTAACAGGCGTTTTAGCTCATGAGTGAAGTCTGATTTGAGACAAATTGTCTGTTTTTAATTAGCTTATAAGGATTTGTCTTTATTATGTTAGTTTTGTATTGGAATTTCTTTTGCTCTTTAAAGTATATTAATCAATGGTTTGGGTATTGAAAATTATAATTGCTGAGTTTATTTTCTCAGTAACACCAACCTTCCGAACTGAGCATTTAACTAATATGACTATTTATAAGTGCTTGTAAAGGTGTATTTAAATAAAATATACTTATATAACTGCATTCCCAAAATGTGCAAAATATTCGAACAGCTAAACGTCCGACGAGTTAAATAAATCGACATATAAAAGTTGAGCCTTTATCAAATACGTACGAAATAATATTTTGTGAAACGCAACACATTTTGTCAATATTTGACAATTTACCGCCGCAGTGTAATAGTGAAGTGCTGGGGTGAATCTTTTAAATATCGACATTTTCCAATTCATAAATATTTTATTCAGATCATAATACAAACTCAAAATAAATGAAATTAAAAACGTTTATATTTACGACAAATATATTATTACAATAAATCTGCACGTAAATTAAAAAATAGAATAAACAAGTATCAAAATACTGTATTAAAAGACAAATTTGCTAACGATATTCCAAAACACTGTAATGTCCCGCGTCTAAGTATCCGGAAAAAAGTAGATGCTTCTCGATTCTTCCTCGGCCATAGTCTATGGTCCTAGAGCAGTTGTCTCTGTGCACTTTGAAGGTGTAATCTGGAAATAGTTCGCTGACACAATGAAGTTCAACGTGACCCGCATATTCACCGTCCCTTGACAGCAAATGCCTATAATCCGATGCCGTACGAATATTCGAACCATACGAACGATCGCCGATTATGAAATCTTTGTATCGATGCCAATTATCGACAATTCTATCGACAACTCGGCTCCGAATCTCCCTGTGGCGGTCCTGTGTTTCGAACACACAGTATGAAACCGATCGGAACATGCAATTACCATCGCCTCTGATCGGTATTATTCGTCGCGCCATTCTCCGCTTCCTCTTACAAATCGGTTTTTTTATCGATTTTTGTATATCGATTCTTCGATATCGACACATCGATCATCACGCGGGCGGTCTGTCACAACTTTATGTCAATACAAGCGTTGGGAATAAACAAAATCTAGTTTTCTTTATAACTCCTCACCGATAACCGTATGGATTAAATAAATGCATTTGACGTGATAAAACAATTTTAAAAATAGAAATTTTACTCGTAATTTCCTTCGGCCATCTTGAAGGCGGCCATTTTTGATGTGAATCAGCTGTTAATTGACTTTGATTGTTTTTTTTCTTTGAGACATTTAAAACTATTGCAAAGAGGTTGTCATTTGGGTTATGAAACTCTTTTGTGTCGGGTTGGTTGTCTAGTTGTGGTGTTTAGGCAGTAAATATGTGACAAAATGGAACATGCAAAGGATATACCGTGTGTAACGGAACATAGCTGTCATTTTAAATTGACAGTTGTATTTTTCGCACCTCGCGCCGAGCGTGCCCCGTTCCTCTTCACAAGTAGACTACTTTTATTTTTTCTGCTTTTGTCACTGTCGTAGGTTATCCATCCCATCCTATAACCTAGTTTATATCTCCTACTAATATTATAAATGGGAAAGTTTGTGAAGATGGATAGACGTTAGTATTATAAAAGCTGATCTTTATGAAACTGTTATGTTATATTGTTTGTTAGTCTTTTACGCTGATTGAAAGCGATTTGGACGAAACAGGAATTTTTGTATTCTTGGAAATTTTAAGACACCCCGAAGTCACTAGTCTTACTAATATTTATAATATTACGCGAATGTCCTCTATTACGCAAATACTACGGATTTGGATGACCTTCATACAGAGATAGTTTAAAAGAGGGTTTAACACTTAGGCAACTTTTTCCCGGGAAAATTAAAGATCCCGGAAGCGGAGAGTCACTAGTGTTATACAAAACACGCTTAACATTGTTCATACCAAAACTCATCTCATAAAGGCACAAGAAATCACAGCTACGTCAGTCATACAATACAAGTGAAACTCAAATCTGTTGTAACGTTAACTAGATCGAAAATTGAACGTATAGATAACCGTGTACCACACGTCCGCTTCAATTTAATATAGTCTGGACCAGACATGAAGTGATCGACTCTGATGCTCATCCAGACCAATCCTGCAGTTACAATACAAGTAGTGACAAAACACTTAAGGAACCATTTCGTTGTCCATACTAATATTATAAAGGTAAAGAGTTTGTTATGAATAGGCTCCGAAACTACTGGACTGATCTGAGTAAATCTTTCACCAATAGAAAGCTACGTTATTTGTGAGTGTCATACATAAGCTATGTTTTGTTTCTGTTCCTACGAGAACGGGAACTAAGTGGGTGGTGATACATGAACTCACCAACACTCAAATATTTTCACAAATTTTTCACAATTAAATAGTGCTGAAATTTTTCAATTTTACTGTGTAATTTTTTGACTGTCGTTCTGTAAGAAATATTGAAAAGATTAATGATATTGGTTAAGTCGTCCTCAAGTTTGACGTGACCAACGAAAATAGAGTATGTATTAGGTGTATCAGCTATCTGGTTACCATCGATCTCTGCTCAGTTTAAAATCATTAACGTTTTAGTGCATTCATTATTACAGCTTTAATAATAGATAGTAAACACACTATGCAAACTATGTTACCGCATCGGCGAGCTAAATCACCACGTCTATCAACTCTGAGCTTAGATTCTAATCTCAATTCAAACTCTCTCGGCGAACGTCTCAAATGCAGCTGTATCCGAAACTACGGTGCCGAAGTCGGGGCATACATCGATCGCTGAAATTCCGTCTCCAAGTCCCGCATGCCTCGTTAAGGGGCGCAAATATAGTCCACCCCTATCCCCCCCCCAACCTCCCAACTCCGACCCGAGTGCCAAATAGTCTGTCACCTCTCACACGTGTCAGATATTGTTATTAACTTTGTACACGCTGTGGTAGCTGAAGGTGAAACGTTCTGCATGAATAGGCATTGAATTAAACATGAAGATGGGAGAACATTAGGGATTTCTTCGAAATGAGGCGAAAATTAAGGAGTTTTTAACTACCTTAGCTTACTTTTTACAATACGCTTTGGGCGTCTGTCAATTCATAACACCATACTCTGTGAAAGCTTATTAAGTTTCATGAAAAGAAATTCATAAACCCGCAGATTTTTTGAGTTCAATGGTTTCAATCGAATCGCTGGAAGCTTCTGTAGTTTCGATCTTCCAAAGTTCCTTAAAGGCCCAACCGGCTTTGAATCTTTTATGTGATCCATCTTTTTAAAATCTTTCGTCATAATCATTAAGGTAAATGGCATTGGTTCGGTGATGAGTCAGCCACCACAAACCCTATATTCTGTCTCTTACATTTACTACAGAATCACGTGAGAGGTCCGTTCACGGGTGTTTGCCTGTTGAAGTGTCATATGCCTTTACTCACGACAATGTCTGAAAATAACTTTAAACTTAAATGACTCACGGAAGACGTTGAGGTGTCGAAAAGTCTGAAAAAAATATATATCTCTCACTATGAGCAGAATAAAAACAAGTTTGGTTTGGTTGGTTTGGTCCATAATTGCATTTTTATACACCTAAATAGATCTTAATCTTATTAATATTATAAATGCAAAATTTGGTGGTATATTTGTGGCTCTTTAACGCCAGAACAGCTGAAAGGATTTGAATGAAATTTGGCACAGAGTTAGACTCTTTTTATCTCACAGAACGCGGGCAAAACCGCGGGGAGCCATTAGTAACTACATAAGCTCAAAAAAATCTTCAATTTTATTCCCTCTATAAGAGCATTTTTAAAGGTTGTTTTAACTTGAAGTGAACTTTGAAGGTCGGGTTACAATCCACGCGGCTCAGACAAAGTTGAAGAGATAATATGGGGTCAGACGAGACGTCCGTTCGTTTAACACTAGTATTGATTTCTAGAAGATGCATTTCTTTGACACTGGAGTTATGTGAAGGTTTTGTTAGGTTAATTAGGAACTAGTGGCTCCCCGCGGTTTCTCCCGCGTTCCCGGAGGATCTTCAATTTTGGTGGGATAAAAAGTAGCCGATGTCCTTTCCCAAGCTCGAAACTATCTGTGTACCAAATTTTATTATTAAATTGGTTCTGTAGCTTTAGCGTGAAAGCGAGACAGACAGACAGAGTTACTTTTGCATTTATAATATTAGTGATGATTATAATCCTACGATAAAACTTTTGGATGTTTGTTAGATGAAATTATTGGAGTAACACTTAGGATATATTATCCCGAAAAATTTAAGATCTAACAACAATTCAATGTTTAAAAACATAAAGTAATATAGGCTATATTTTATCCCCGAATTCCTACGGGAACGGGAACTACGCGGGTGAAACTGCGATGCAAGCCTGTGTTGTGTACACATGATAGTACTTTGACAGCCCGGTTGGCTTTGTGGTTAGTGACCCTGACTCTCAAGCCGCGGGTCGTGGGTTCGAATCCCACCCAGGACAAACATTTGTATGCATGAATATGTCTGTTTGTCCTGAGTCTGGGTGAAAATATCTATATAAGTATTTATTTAAAAGTAGTATATGTAGTATATCAGCTATCTGGTTACCATATCACAAGCTCTGCTTAGTTTGGAATCAGATTGGCCGTGTGTGAAAAATGTCCCAGGATATTTATTTATTTATTAATTTATTACTAACAGATCCATTTTTATTTTTGTTTCATTCAAAATTTTTTCATGCACATTGCACAATTTATGAAAAATATTATTTCACTGCAATTTATTTGTATGATTGTCAAATATACATTTCTTTGTTGATCGTCAATTAAATTGCATGAGTATTATTAATACAATATTTATGTCAGAATTGTTCTGTATAATATTTTCATTTCCGATTTCATATTTTTCCGTTTATTATTCTATCGCTCGAACAACTCGAAATTGATTGAATGCTTATTCATCTTACTAATATTATAAATGAAAAAGTATGGATGGATGGATGCTTGTTACTAAATCACACCAGGATGGAGAGATCTATATATATGCTACTTTTCATCCCGGGATAACGCCGTAAACTAGATTAAATAAACTAGCTAGCCTCGCGGTTTCATCTGCGTCCCCCGTATTACTTTCCCAGGATTAAAGGTCAATGTCCTTTCCCAAGCTCTAGTCTATATCTGTGCCAATTATTATCAAAATAGATACATCGGTTTTGGCGTGAAAGCATAAGAGTTATTTTCGTATTTCTAATATTAGTAGGAATTATTGCCATGTCTCTCCATATGCAAGATATTTGACGTCATTCTACCCTAAGCTATATATATCTTTCAAGGGCAAAGTACACGTACCTACTTCTAGAATTTCGTCCACCAAGCTAATCACTAGTTTAATGTTCTTAAATAATAATAAATCACATTGATTTTCTATAAAGCTGCTAAATCTACGGCTAATTGGATTAACCTTAGCTTTCTATAAGGTTTCTTTATCTTTAACATTTTTTAGGGATTTACTGGACAGAATATAGTCTTTTTATAGCCTAGACATAAGGTAATCATACTTTTTTTTATACCACAAAGGTGGCAATCTGGCATACGGTCCCACCTGATGGGAAGCGGTTACCGTAGCCTATGGACGCTTGCAACACCAGGAGCGTCACTCACGCGTTGCCGACACTGTAAATCTTCACTCCCTTCTTGAAGAACCCCATGCTGTACTCCATTGAGAATACCGTGGCGGGGAGCTCAATCCACAACCTGAGTGTCCGTGGTAAAATATGAGCTTACAAGACTTGCTTACGCCCCGCGGTTACACCCGCATGGTTCCCGTTCCTGTAGGAATACGGGGATAAAATATAGCCTATGTTACTCCCTAATAATGTAGCTTTCAATTGATGAATTATTTTTTTAAATTGATTCAGTGGTTTAGGCGTACGAAAGAAACTCCCATTCGCATCTATGAATGATTTTTTTAAATCAGATTGTTTAGGAGATTTTTTTATCAAGACTAGTCTAGATTCGTAGAATATTCGAATCCCTTCAGCCGAATCCGTTCTGGTGTTTATGGGTTTTTTAATTGGCTAACAAACATACATACATCCAAACTTTTGCATTTATAATACCTACTAACAATATTAAAGCCAAGTTTTTTGATGAGATTCAGTTTTTAATTAACAGACCGTTTGGCTTTGTGGTCCGTGACCCTGACTTTCAAGCTGTAGATCGTGGGTTCGAATCCCGTTTAAGATAAACATTTCTTGTGTATTCTGTGTCTGGATATAAATATCGATGTACATATGTATATATTTTAAAGCAGTAAATGATCAGCTTCATAGTTACCATATCACAAACTCTGCTTAGTTTGGAATCAGATTGGCCGTGTGTGAATAGATTATGTATTTAAATAGTTTTCGGTGCCAACGGCTTTTATAACTTTGGCGAGTGTCGCTCAATAAAACGAGGGATCGGCTTCATTGGTTCAAGGCCTCCCAAATGAATACCTACCTATGGTTCATTTATTTAACGAGCTCGCCGCGCGGATTCACCCGTGTAGCCGTTCCTGTGGGAATATGAAGATAAAATATAGCCTATGTTACTCCTTGATAATGTAGCTTTCTATTGGTGAAAGAATTATTCAGATCGGTCCAGTAGTTTTGGAGCCTGTTCGTTACAAACAAAAAGCCAAATGTTAGGTATATACATAAAAATATAAAAAAAATAATTACATAATATATAAAAAAGTATCCTTCTAACATTATTAATGCGAAAGTGTGTGAGATGTATGGATGTATGTTTGTTACTCTTTCACACAACAACGGCTGAAAGGATCTCGATAAAATTTGGCACAGAGTTAGAATATGTCAGAAGATATTAAAATTAGTATTTTTTTATGCCTTGAAAAGTAGCCTATGTTATTTCAGAAAATTACATAGTTATCATCACGGGAAAATTGTAGATCCCTAGGGAACACGGGTGAAACCGCGGGCAGCCACAAGTACCTAATATGAGTGTAGATAAGAATATTATTAATCAAATCATGTTTTAAACAAAACAAACTAAATCTGTTTTGTTTTCCAGATTTTGTAGGTAGGTATATATTTTTTATCGAACTCTAATACGTTTGGATTACGATTCAAATCCGGATATTGATAAAGTACCTACTATGTTATGACACTAGTGGCTCACCGCGGTTTCACCCGCGATTCCAGAGTATCTTAAATTTTTCCTATGATAAAAAGTAGAATAAGTGTTATTTTAGAATATATTCTAAATCTGTGCCAAATTTCATATAGGTCCCTTCAGCCGTTATGGCGTGAAAGAGTTACAAAGATACATTCAAATTTTTTTGTCTATAATAGAAGGTCCCCCGGAACGCGAGTGAAACCGCGGTACGGAAGATAGTTTCGAATATTTCTGTGATAAAACTGAATCATTAATATCATATGTCTGACTTCTTCCTTATCTTTTTTTTCCTATCTTTCTAATCATATCTATTACTAAACATTTGATTAATTATGTCATATATCTACATATACTTCTGCCCCGCGGGTTCACGCACATCCCCGGGAACCTTCAATTTCCCCAGTATAAAAACCTGTAGTTTTCCAAGCCCTAGTCTACATCTATATATATAAAACAAAGTCCCCGCCGCCTCTGTCTGTCTGAACGCGATGAACACAAAAACTACTGAACAGATTTTCGTGCGGTTTTCACCAAATTACGGAGTATTTCATGGGGAAGGTTTTTATGTATAATACATCAATCTGGACCCGGTAGGTGGCGCTGGTGGGCAGAACGAAGTCCGCCGGCTCCGCTAGTATGTACTAAATTTAATCAAACACGACCTAAAAACGTACACACAGAAAGAGTTACTATCGCATTCATAACATTTATAGATTCAACGGTTAAGTATTCATTTTGGAAATAGAACGCTCAAATGTCAAAACAGAACAACATCAAAATGGTTTGCCTATCATGTTTTAAATATGGGAGATTGCACAATCGTGTGTGAATGAACCGGCCAATGTCACAGATTAGCATAGCCTGCCTACTGAGAGAAATTGATACCGTTCGCGTGCCGAGTGATAAGATACAGCGGGGGTGGGCCCCGGCGGAGATAGCCGAGCGCGCCCGAACGAGCCGCCATGTTGTTTTCATGTGCATTTGGAATTAGATTTTGGTTTTTTTCCCGGCCGTTTTTTTGGAATATACAGTAGTTATGTTAGAAAATGCGTGAAGCTATGTACAATATTAAATACTAGTGGCTCCCCGCGGTTTCACCCGCGTACCCGGGAGGTCTTCCATTTTCCCGGGATAAAAAGTAGCCTATATGTTAATCCAGGTTATAAGCTATCTTTATTCCAAATTTCATTCAAATCCATTCAGTAGTTTTTACGTGAAAGAGTAACAAACATCCATACATACATACATCCATACTTACAAACTTTCGCCTTTATAATATAAGTAGGACTAGTGGCTCCCCGCGGTTTCACCCGCGTACCCGGGAGGTCTTCCATTTTCCCGGGATAAAAAGTAGCCTATATGTTAATCAAGGTTATAAGCTATCTTTATTCCAAATTTCATTCAAATCCATTCAGTAGTTTTTACGTGAAAGAGTAACAAACATCCATACATCCATACTTACAAACTTTCGCCTTTATAATATTAGTAGGAAGTAGGATATAAGTAGGACTAGTTTCCGCCGCGCGGTGTCACCCGTGTAAAGGGATAAAATATAGCGTATAGTGAAAATCCTCCATTTAAATAATTAATTAAATCGGTCAAGTAGTTTCACAGCATAGAAACAAACAAAAAATCTAATCTTTTATCTTTATAAAATTAGTAAATTTACTGTAACGCTATTCAAATACTTTTTGTTCTTTCTAAGTTTCATGTACCCTATGTGGTGTAACAATGATATCATCCATCCATCCATCTAACATTAGCAGCTTAACGTATAAATGTACTTGCCTACCTAATTGTTAAACAATCAAGAGTTAAAAGCCATCAATTGGCTTAGATTAGTTTCAGAGAGACACAATAAAAATGCAATTGCAACTTTTTATTTTTTCAAACCAATTCCAATTTGATAAAAGTACACAAGTTTATGAAAAAAAATCCGTTTTAAAAATCACCGTTCAGGAAAATACTGGAATGAATTTATCATACTATTGGTTCAGCGGCATACATCAATCATTTCACGGTGCAACCGGACATATTACCACAGACCTATAAATCTAACTAGATAATATAACCACCTCAATTTGTATGAAGACCAACCGTGTCACTTTTTCGTTGACGTCCAAAGGCAGTTATTATTCGGTCGATCACAGACTAACCCCTCATTCGCACCAGAGTTTTTATAACGGATGTTAAAAATGCGTTCAAACAGAACAAATGCATTTCCAAGTACCATAATATGCTCAATTTCCAACGCCCTAAGTTGAAAATGCAACACCGTTAGCTCGATAAAAAGCGCCGCGCTTTAAAAACGCTGTCATGTGAACATATACTTGAGAATGCATTGATTTGTTGTATTTGAACGCTTTTTTAACGTACGTTAAAAAAACTCTCGTGCGAATGACGGCGTAAAGCAGACATTCTTGCTGCTTTTTGACCCGCGACATTTAGTTAGATTATAGCTCTGTGTAGATTACTGTGAAATATTGAAACAAACAGGTGGCCCTAGACGGCTTCGTTGAACTTTGAGCGGTATTAAATTGATCAATGGACTTCCACGTTAGTAGCGCCTGGGGCGGTGTGACGCCTCCCAACGGCCCCCGACGGCCCCTTCCCACCCTTGATAAAGCAAGCGTGGTAAAAGGTGTATGAATGTATATTTGCTTAAGAATTGATTTAAAACCTGGTTTCTTAGGGTTATTTAATGTGCTTAGTATTTTAACTTCATAGAACGGTTTGGGGGATGAACCTCAGTTATATGTGTTTTAGATTCTGTAAGGGTTGAGAATCTCCTCTAGTATTATAGTACGAGTAATAGTTCCCGGGGATCTACAATTTTCCCAGGTTAAAAAGAAGCCTATGTGATAATCCAGGTGTCTGGCTCCAACTATCTGTGTTCCAATTCTAAGTCTGTTCAGTAGTTTTGCGTGACAGAGTAACAAACATACAAGCATAACTGACAAACTTTCTCATTAATAATATTAGTAGGATATAGAAAGTATAATACTTGTCTTCGCTCGATTATAACGGGTTCGAATCCCGGGTCCCGTTAAGTCCCAAAGACAGCGACATATCTCAAGACATATGTAGGTACCTAGTTCAAAATAAGTTTAGTGAAATGATACCCTGCCTACTACTTTAGGTATAATAGGCGTGAAGGTAGATACTTCTTTACCAATAAAAAGTAGCGCCAGTGACGGAAAAGATGAGGAGTAATAGGTTAGCGTGGTACGGGCATGTAATGCGGAGAGATGATAGTCATGTGACGAGAAGAATGTTAGGATTGGAAGTGGATGGATATATTAGCAGAGGTAGACCAAAGAAAAGATGGATGGACTGTGTGAAAGATGACATGAGTAAGAAAGGAGTGAGTGCTGAGATGACGACTGACAGAGGAGAATGGAAGAAGAAGACATGTTGTGCCGACCCCACGTAAGGTGGGAGAAGGGCAAGACGATGATGAGTCATGCAAGATAGACTCACTTTCGCATTTATAATATTAGTGCGAATACCATTTATAATTATTTGATAAACAAACCTATTTGAATTATTAATTGAATATCATTCCACTGACTTTTCAGCATATTATCGTGAGATGCCGGCACATGAAACATTCAAAGTTACGTGAAGTCCACCGCACTAGGCCCGCGCGGTGGACTAAGGCCTTAATCCCTTTTAGTGGGACTTATGAGCTAATAAGAGAGAGTATGCTAATAGTTATTAATACTGATGCTTGCCCGCGATTTCACGTTCCCGAAGCATCTTTAATTTTATCAGGACTCAAAGTAGCCTATTCCGGAACATATTCTAACTCTGTGCCAAATTTCATCGCGATCCCTTCAGCCGTTGTTGCGTGAAAGAGTAACAAACATACATGTGGATGTAAATATCTATATAAGTATGTATTTAAAAGTAGTATATGTAGTATATCAGCTATCTGATTACCATATCACAAGCTCTGCTTAGTTTGGAATCAGATTGGCCGTGTGTGAAAAATGTCCCAGGATATTTATTTATTTATTTATTCAAACAAACTTTCTCATTTATAATTTTAATTGATAAATACTTGGTTTGTAATTACATTATATTTATTTGAATAATTAACGGTTTGAGGGTATCAATTAATTTAGTATAATTATGAAATTTACTGATGCGTTATTGGGATTTTAAATGGTTATGAATAATATTATATAAAATATAATAATATTAATAATTATTACTATAAATGGATGATATTGGGGTATTGGTTGAATTTAATATGACGTCATTATGCTGTAATATTTATGTACAATTAAAAAAAATATTATAAAAACAGCTTATAAAAAAAATTCAAAATTATTTTTAGTTATTTTTTTTATTAATTTATGAAGTACATTGCGATAGTCACATTTAATCTTAAGAGAACATCGACTCAATTTTGTATTCTTAAAAGCAACAAAAAAAACTTAAAATCAAACTAACCTCGATTTAGCAGCCGAATGTAAGAAGGATCGCTCGCAAACTAAAACTTGTACCACAACTTAAGATATAAAAATTTACATAGAATAGTCTCACACTAAAAATAAGGATGAGTAGTCATCGAAACCGGTTGTAACAATGATGTTGGTATCTCTTTCCCTCCCAAGGCGTGTGAGTGAGAGGTATAGACTAAGGGTAAGCGCTAATCGGCCCACTCGAACTACTTATGGGTTATTTAGTAAAAAAAACTGTCGCATTCCAAAATGACTTCTAATGTTTGCTAGCGAGATAAGTTTTAAAGTTAAACTAGCTTTTGCCCGCGACTTCTAACTTAAAATAGTTACTTTGGGCAAACGTTAACTTTCATCATTGGTGCCCCGCTCCTATTAGTCGTAGCGTGATGATGATAAATGGTCTAACCAACACCGAAATATTTTTTTTAATCGGACTAGTAATGTCGATCGATCGATGTCTACTTAAATTACATATCTATAACGACGCTTTTTAAATTTCAGTTAAGCTTTGTCAGTGTGATCAAAATAATTGAAATGTGATTAATCCGTGTGCGTTTGAAGGGATTAAGCTCGTTTATCGCCGACTCTTTTGATGAAAAGCCTTTTCAACCGGGCGTTAGAATTTAACTATTCATTAGTGCATGTGAAGGCCTATTTGAATGAATTCATTTTAAATTATACTCCGGTTTATGTGGTTTGCACTTTAAATTGAGTGTCCATAATTATACTTTTCCACACATTCATGAATTATTATCATTTTCATTTATTTATTTAATCATATAGGCTTTTGCCTGTACCTGTACGGATTGATAAATGTGCTAATAAACAATGGATTATTGATGAAATAAATTGCTTAATTACAGCCTTTAATTTACCGCAGTCATATTTGCATTTCACGCAAATTGGTAGTGTTTTCGTGGTTAAATTTTCCACACAAAAGACTATCTATTTAAATTACGTTTTAGTTGGACTATCATTAGTATTGTTAAATTTATTGTTTAGTGTAATTGCTCAGTTTATTGCCGGCTCTTCTCAGCTAAAGCAATCTTCAGAAACGTCGACTACGTTTCATAAGTTCCTGTGAATGATTTCAGTATATTTAATTTCATTTCATACCTGAAATATTCTATAGACCGCCAAGTTATGTCAAAATCTCTTCAACCGTGTATACCGTTGAAGAATTTCAAAGATTTCTCCATCCATCCATCGATCCTCAAAACTTTGACATTACAATAAGTTTGCTGTATGATAGGATGGCATTTTGTCAAGTTCTTCAATAACAAGACGCTCATAACTAGTTAACATACTTATGCTGAAGTCGTAACTTCCACGAATGCACGGCACTTCAGACGAGATCTGTCCTATATAAGTTTAGTTATAAATCCCTTCTAATATTATAAATGCAAAAGTAACTCTGTCTGTTACCTACGCTTTCACGCATAAACCACTGGTTTTTGGTTCAGATATAGACTCTAGTCTTCCTAACTTACAGATCGCTTTGTGGCCCAGTCGGCTTTGTGGTTAGTGACCCTAACTCTCAAGCCGCGGGTCGTGGGTTCGAATCCCACCCAGGACAAACATTTGTATGCATGAATATGTGTGTTTGTTCTGTGTCTGGATGTAACAATCTAGATAAGTATGTATTTAAAAGTAGTATATGTAGTAGGTATATAAGCTATCTGGTTACCATATCACAAACTCTGCTTAGTTTGGAATCAGATTGGCCGTGTGTGAAAAATGTCCCAGGATATTCATTTTTATTAAATGCGAAAGTAACTCTGTCTGTTACCTACGCTTTCACGCATAAACCACTGGTATTTTGTTCAGATATAGACTAGTCTCCCAGTGCCGGATTAAGCAAGCGCAGGGCTCGTAGCAAATACTATAGGCCCTTGGTCTGCTACTGGTAAAAATACTCAAAAAGTTAAACTTGGGTGGAGGTGGACAGATTTGGATTCGCGGGGCCCCCTTTTGCGCGAGCCCCGTAGAACTGCTACGTGGTTAATCCGGCACTGTAGTCTACCTTTCTAAGGTAGTAGGTAAGGAGACTAAATATTAATTCATTTCATTTCATTAAGGTCTACGTTGAGAAAAGACAGGCTACGATTTTTCTTACGAAAATTAAATCTCTCCAGGTTATGCCGGTGAAACCGCGGAACGGAAGGTAGTGTTTTCATAAATATTTCCTAGTACATTTAACAATACATCTCTACGCTGTTTATCACAAAGTGGTTTTCCGAACAAAAATATGAGCATTCAAACACCGTTACTAGAAAACAAACAATGAATAGGTAGGTATCTAGTAATTATTATGAAAGCCGATGTGGATTGGATTTTCAGTACTATTAATTAGAAATTAGCTTGAATACGCTAGCTTTACTTGATACAGTAGAATCTCGATAAGTTAAAGTTCAAGGATACCAAAATGGATACGGCCAATCGACGAAGCATAGGCCTAGCCAAACTTGTTTCTAGAAATTATTTTCATACCAATAATTTAAAATAAACGACAAATTGAATTGTTACTTTACAACTTTAAAAAGTAATAAGCACCTTGATATAGTATTTCGGGCTTCACAGCACACAGTGTGATAAATAATTTGAAAACTGAAAACAGTATATTGAAAATGTACCCTTTCGTTAATTTTGTGCATCAAAATATGCGCCGATAAAACGTATTTTATTTTTAAATTGCTTCGGAATGAGGTTGGCTTTTTTGACATTGAGTAGACTGAAATTGCAGCGGTTGCCCCGGGCGTTCGCCCCAATAGCCAGTAATATGGGCATACAGTTTCAACATCAAGTTTTCAGTCAATTCCAATTTACGCGTAATACGTCATTAATACGCTCCGTTGGTTTTCAACCATCAAAATGTTGGCTTATTTACTGTTTTTAAAATACATACTTCTACACTCGATCTTCTTCTAATATATAAAATTCTAGCGTCGCGGTGTTTGTGGTAAAACTCCTCCGAAACGGCTCGACCGATTCTCATGAAATTTTGTATCCATATTCGGTAGGTCTGAGAATCGGACAACATCTATTTTTCATCCCCTTAAATGTTAAGGGTAATCCACCCCAAAAATTTTTTTTTTAAATTTTTGAAAAAAAAAAAATTTTAATTTTTTTATGATACAGCATTAGTAAATACATATAACCCTGAATTTTCAACCCTTTACAATCAACCCCTATTTTACCGTCGTGATTTTTATTTTTAATAATTTATTTCTTTCTAATAAACTGATAGTTACAATAGAACGCGATGAACACAAAAACTACTAAACAGATTTCCATCCGGATTTCACCAAGTTAAGGAGTATTTCATGGGGAAGGTTTTTATGTATAATACATCAATTTGGACCCGGTAGGTGGCGCTGGTGGGCAGAACGAAGTCTGCCGGGTCCGCTAGTTTCTTTATATAAATCTAAGATTTTATCTATACTAATATTATAAAGAGGAAAGATTTGTTTGTTTGTTTGTAATGAATAGGCTCCGAAACTACTGGACCAATTTAAAAAATCTTTCACCTTTGGAAAGCTACATAATCCCCAAGTAACATAGGCTATATTTTATCCCTGTATTCCCACGGGAACGGGAACTACGCGGGTAAAACCGCGGGGAGGCAGCTAGTAAATTAGTATGTGGATAACGTAGTGAGTTGCACATGTACATACATTGTATTTAGATTTAAGTCTTATTTTAAGTAATTTACTTATGTAATTGTATGTTTTACCTAATATGGTAAATAAATAAATACTTAATAGGTATTTAAATTATTTATTTTGTATGTAAATTTATGTTATAAACTGGTAGCAGTTTACACACGCGTTCCGTTCAGTTTTGCGTTTATAGTATTAGTAGGATACTAGTAGCTCAGCGCGGTTTCACCCGCGTTCTCGGGGTTAAATAAGCTTTTTGGTACCATATTACAGATTGGACATGTTTTAAAAAATTAATTAATTTATTAAAATAATCAGAAAACACTTTAAATTTTATTGTTGTTTTGCATAAAACTATAATTGACACACCAATATCTATCAGCTTATCACATCACAAGCTCTGTTTAGTTTGGAATAATATTTACAACGTGAAAATAGTCCCAGGATATTTATTAATAGCTTAGATTTACTCACTATATTTGCCACAATATATACTTATGGACACCCAAACATAACGAGAATCATGTCCAATATTAGTTACACATTGATAGACAATATTAATTGGGATGATTAATTGTAATATCCAATTACAGATAGATATGGGACCCACAAAATAATTGGCAATCTAGGGCTGACCGAAACTATAGGTACCTGTAGGTGTACTAGTATTAATATAGTAATTAGTTTCACCTAGGTAATTCCCGTCCCGTCCGAAAGGACAATGATATTATCGATCATCATCATCAGCTCATAAACGTCTCCACTGAGGAGCACGAGCTTCCCCTTACAATGAGGGGGTGCAGGCTATAGTCCACCACGCGCGCCTAGTGCGGTGCGGACTTCACATGCCTTTAATTGTGACATCTCGGGCATGCAGGTTTCCTCACGATGTTTTCCTTCACCAAAAAGTTTTTTTTATTAAACTCAGAGATACGGGGCAGGGTTTTTAACCTGCACCCTTATGATCGTGAGTGCGTTACGGAACGACTATATATTGATAATATTAGTACAGACTATCCATTCTTATGATTTTAAGTCCTCCTAAGGAATCCTAAAACTAACTTAACAGAATATACGAAAATAAAACACGTTAAATATTCACACTGCAAATACCTATCTCATAATCTAGTATTAAGGCTAGTGTACACAGTGTAGCAATAAGTGGTCTAGAGTCTAGACGGGTCGAATGTTCTTTTGAGAACACATTTCGTCTGTCGCTTTAACAAACATATGCTAATTTGGCAGTCAGACTTCAGAGGTTTATACGAATTACTTTCATACCAATGTACTCCGAAACTACTGGGCCGATCTTATTATTTCACCGATAGAAAGCTACGTTATCAGGGTATAACATAGGCTATATTTTATTCCCGTATTCTTCGTGAATGTGAGTTATGCGGGGTAGAAACTAGATCGACCTATCCATGTGACTTTGAACCCAAACCGCTTTTATTGTATGTTTATGTATACGATTCTACGGTACCTATATTTAATAAACGGATAGTAATGTTTTAATACGTTGGTAAAAGAATCAATTCTTTAAACTGATTAAGAAAAAGTTTGGGTAAAAATGGTAAAATATGTGCAAATCAAACTTCAAATCACTTCTCTAAAGTAGGGATTTGGCAGATGGTACTTTGTTCTACGGATAGGTCGAGATATATATAAAATTCACAGTTTTAAGAACTATCTGTTGATTCATGTTGAATTCAGACTAAGAATAAAAAGTAAAAGATAAATGACAGGTTGATCTTTTTTGTGTTTTGTCTCTTTTATTTACCACCGCTGCACCGAGGCTTAGTCGTCCTAGTTCTAAGACAAAGTTTGTATTGCAAAATACAATGGCATTTACCGTTCCCAGACGAAGTTTCAGCAGAAAAGATATAACTTGAAAAGACGTATGGCATTCTGTACCGTAACTATATCCTACTATTATTATAAATGCGAATGTGAGAATGTATGTATGAATGTTGTTTTCTCTGTCACGCAACAACTTCCGGGAACACATGTGAAACCGCGGGGAGCCACTAGTCTATACTAATATTATAAAGAATAATGATTGTATTCTTGTATGTTACAATCAAAATAAAAAATACTAGACCATTCGAATAATGATTTCACCTATGGAAAGCTACATTATCAGTGAGAGACATAGGCTATATTTTATTCCTGTATTCCACGACGGAAACTACGCAGGCAAATCCGCGCGGAGGCACCTAGTATATTATAAAGAGTTAAAATTAAATTTGTTCAATATTTTACGCGTCAAAGACAACGATTAAAATTACCTAACTCGACCTTTCGAAAGACAGGAATGAAATCAAACATGGCTACCGTAATAAAGTTTACACTACAATGAATGAGGTAACGTACCCGTGGAATCGATCCTTGACCCCTTTACCCGCCTGCCCGCACCCAGCCACCGGCTAACTAGCTATACGTTATTGGGGGAAAGGGGAAAATATTGCACAGTAAGTACACAAAAGTACTATCGAAAACTTAAACAATAATTGCTTCAATTGAAACTGGGAAACTTAGCTTCAGTTACATAGATATCTACCATTTTAACCATTTATTCTACACACAGAAAATAGAGTACATATTAGAGAAGAGAAGCATTATGACCAACTTGTGTGTAACTAGGTGGCCAGCTCAGTGTACGCTGCACAGGTACAGCACTGATTTTCAGCTGGCCCCCGTTACTATTGCGCATATCTATACTAATACTAGCTGCCGCCCCGCGTAGTAGTTTCACCCGCGTAGTTCCAGTTCCCGTGATCACAGGGGTATCAAAAATAAATAGTAGCCGATTCTCAGACCTACTGAATATGCGTATAAAATTTCATAAAAATCGGCCAAGCCGTTTCGCAGGAATATGGTAACTAACATTGTGACACGAGAATTTTATTTATAAGAAGAATTATAAATCTGAAAAGTTTGTTTGTTTGCTTGAACGTGCTAATCTCAAGAACTGGTCGGATTTGAAAATTTTTTTCAGTGTTAGATAGCCCATTTATCGAGGAAGGCTATTTATTGGCTATATATCATTACGCTACAGACATTGGGAGCGGAGCATCGATAAAAACTTGCGAAAACGGAGAAGTGACGTTAATGAAGTTGCGCGGGTCTGCTAATTAATATTATAAAGCTACTAGCGGACCCGGCAGACTTCTTTCTGCTTACCAGCGCCACCTACCGGGTCAATATTGATGTATTATACATAAAAACCTTCCCCATGAAATACTCCGTAATTTGGTAAAAATCCCATGAAAATCTGTTCAGTAGTTTTTGTATTAATCGCGTTCAGACAGACAAACAGAGGCGGCGGGGACTTTTTTTATGTAATTAGATAATAGTAAGTTCTTTTGTTAGAACACGCTAATCACAAAAACTACTAATGCATACTAAAATAATATTTTAGTGTTAGAATTTAATATCACGATCAAATCACAATTCTTTGCACAGGAATTCCTTTTGTTGGTCGAGTCCATCTGTCCAATTTCAGGGTTCGTGTGAACCTTCGGGACCCTTTGTGCGACAAGGATAGATAATTACTAAACACACGACACCTTGGACCTCTCCCTCAGATTATTGGGGCAAGTAATTTTCCTGCATTTTAACTTTATTTTTACGCCATTTTTCGTTCCTAGATTACATGAGTATTTTGGGTGAAGTTCTATATTTAGATGTTTTATGTATAACTTCCGTCCCGGGATATAGCCTGCGTTTTCATGAGATATAGTCTAAGTGGTACTTACATCAAATCGGTTATCTGCTCGCGTGAAAACGTAAAAGATACTTTCGCATTCATAATATCTATACTAATATTATAAAAAGGAAAGATTTGTTTGTTTGTAATGAATAGGCTCCGAAACTACTGGACCGATTTCAAAAATTCTTTCACCTTTGGAAAGCTACATTATCCCCGAGTAACATAGGCTATATTTTATCCCTGTATTCCCACGGGAACGGGAACTACGCGGGTAAAACCGCGGGGAGGCAGCTAGTAAATAAATAATTATAAATATCCCGGGTCATTTTTCGCACACGGTCAATCTGATTCCAATCTAAGCAGAGCTTGTGATATGGTAACCAGATAGCTGATATACTTATTACTACTTTTAAATACAAACTTATTACAGATAATTACATCTAGACACAACAAACATATTCATGCATAAAATGTTTGTCCTTCATGGGATTTGAACCCACTACCGGCGGTTTGAAAGTCAGGGTCACTAACCACAAAGCCAAACGGCTTATCATAGAATAGAAAACAAACACATTAATTTGTATTTATATAGATAGATGGATAGATATTAGATTATTATTAGCAAACTCCAACCCAAAATGAATTACGTTATAGGAAACGATAAATAGTTGTTATTAACCTCATTAATTAGTAGTGTTTAACTACTGGGTAGTTATTATTAGCTCGAATGGCTCAATGGAATATCAGATTTAGGGACATCATTATAGTTTCCGGGAAATTGATATTTGTTTTGTACTAGCTTCTGCAGTTCCCGGGGGATCTTCAATTTTCCCGGGATAAAAAGTAGCCTATTTGTGAATCTAGGGTGTCAGCTCACCCCTTAGGGAATTTTATTAAAATAGCTCCAGCCGTTTAGACGTGAAGAAGTAACAAACATACACACTCACAAACTTTCGTCTTTATAATATTAGTGTGATTTATTTATCAGTAAAAGTAGTTTAGTTAACGACAATTACAAATTATTATAAACATACAATTATTACAATTTAAAATATACAATTATTACAATACAATTATAATATACTAGCTGCCTCCGCGCGGTTTTACCCGCGTAGTTCCCGTTCCCGTGGGAATACAGGGATAAAGTATAGCCTATGTTACTCAGTGATAATGTAGCTTTCTAATGAAAAAAGAATTATTAAAATCGGTCCAGTGCTTTTTGAGTTTATTCGTTACATACAAAAATACAAATCTTTCCTCTTTATAATATTAGTGTAGACAATTGTTATTATTTAAAAAATAATAATTATGCCCACTAATATTTTAAATACGAAAGTATCTCAATCTGTTACGCTTTCAAGCCAAAACCACATAAGGGATTTTGATGACATTTGGTACAGATATAGACTAGGGTATAGATATAGGCTAGGGAAAGGTTGTATTTGAGGGTTCTATTATCGCGGGAAATTCGAAGGTCTCCCGGGAAAAACGCAGGCGGAAAATTACCGTGTAAAACTAAAAGCGCAAAATACGCGCGCTGTTTTAATTTATCAATGATTTTGTTGCATTCGTAGAATTATATGTATTACATTCTGGTATTTCAAACAAAAATACAATAAAATAAATATTGCGTTTTACGTTGAATTTATTTGATTAAAATCTATTTCTGTGAAAATTCTACGGCTTTACGAGAAATATAATATCAAATTGACAAACACGTTCTTTATAGTTATACAAATCTCATTTCTTCGAAAGCTGGTGCATTAAGTATTTTTGGAATATTTTACGCTATAAAATTCTAGTGAAATCTGAATTTAAAATTCCGGCAAAGTATGAATTTAAAATTTCATAGAAAGATATATTTAAACTAGTGGACCAGGCAGACTTCGTGCTGCCCACCAGCGCCACCTACCGGGTCCAAGTATATGTAAGCTATCCTATCTCTCAAGTTGGATCGAACTGCGCATGGTGTGCGAATTTTATTATAATCGGTTAAGTGGTTTATGAGTCCATTGAGGACAAACATTGTGACACGAGATTTATATATATTAAGATAGGTCACACGAGCTCAGTTATTATTAATGTATGACTTCCGCCCCGCGGTTTCGCCCGCGCTCCCTTTATTATTCTGGAATAAAAAGTAGCCTATGTGCTATTTTAGAACATATTCTAACTCTGTGCCGAATTTCATTTCGAACCCTTTAGCCGTTGTTACGTGAAAGAGTAACAAACATCCGTACATTCTCAATTCTCGTAAGGATATATATATATATCATGCTAGACGTTGCTTCATTAATTTTGTGCTTTTTCCTCTGAAGACCTATCACGAAATATTTATCATTGAACAAAAATAGATTTATTTTCTAAAAAGATAGCACCTTATTTAAAGGGTCATGGCTTCAGCCATTTTTGTTTTGGTGACAGACTAAAGTTATAATGGAAACAAGCTTCAAGCGTAGTTCCTGTGCCCCTAAGAATATTGGGATAAAATATAGCCTATGTCACTCGTTGATAATATAGCTTTGCATTGGTGAAATAATTGTTCAGATCGGTCCGGTAGTTTCGGAGCCTATTCATTACACACAAACCGACATATTGCGGTTTGGCAAACTTAACATGCCTTTAATCGTTATTCAGACCAAAATTAAATAGGACATTTTTTTTTCTTGACTATCTCCCATACCAATGACAGACCGGTTGGCTTTGTGGTTAGTGGCCCTGACTTTCAAGCCGCTGATCGTGGGGTCGAATCCCACCCAGGACAAACATTTGTATGCATGAATATGTTTGTTCTGTGTCTGGATGTAATTCTATGTGAGTATGTATCATCTGGTTACCATAACACAAGCTCGCTTTGAAGCTTACATTGGAATCAGATTGGCCGCGTGTGAAAAAATGTCCCAGAATATTTATATTTAAGTTTTATGTAATGCCTGGCCCGCGCATTATACCAGCTAAATTTAATGCAGTTGTCTTACATATTTGGTGTGTACTGAAGCAATTATTAATAGGGCTGATCCCGATACCGGCTCCAACCTACCATCCATCGGAGTGTCAATTAGCCTGCAATCGATTTGTTCCGCCATCTTTTATTTTGCTTGACAACCCTAACCCTCAGTTAGGGGTGGCTCTGCACAGTTTTTCCGCTGCCGCAATTAAATGGGTCCCAAGTATTCTATGGGCTGTAAAATGTAAAAAGTGCTCTTGGTTTTTTCGAATGAACTTTTTTTCCTTTTCATTACTTCCAGTCTATAGATTCAATTGAGACTACGTAGATGTGCTGTAGTTTTAGAACGGAATTAAAAGAACATCGATGTGGCTTAGGTTTTTTTATAGTTTTAGAATTTAGTTATCGAATCTTAATATAGATTCTTGTTTTCATGTCTTTTTATAGAGAGTTAACTTTTATTTAAAATTATTATTGGTCTTTCATAGCCGTGGTGGCTCATTTGGGAACGCACCGACTCCCGATCATGAGGACCATGGGTACAGGATCAATACCCTGACCCATACCTCTGATAAAAATAAATTTACTTATACAGGCTTTTAGTGAAGGAAAACATCGTGAGGAAACCTGCATGCCCGAAATGTTAAGATTAAAGGCAAAGTCTGCACCGCACTAGGCGTGCGGTTTTGGCCTAAACCCCCTCGTTGTTAGGGGAGGCTCGTGCTCTTCGGTGGTGACGTATATAAGCTGATGATGATGATGATCATTGATCTCTCACATCTTTAACTTATTTTTAAAATACTTATGAATATTCCACTAAACCCAATTTCAATATCAGTGTATTTCTTAATTTCTCCATCCCTGGCAACACGTTGTCACAAACTGACAGTTTTTTTAAACGAAAATAATGCGCTCAGCGCTAGTAAAGTTTGCATAAAAACCACGACGACGCCCACGTTAAACCTCATAGTACAAAAAAGTTAACTGTTCAACTCACCATGAAAATCGTTATTTCCCGCAAAGCATTTTCATCACATTTTCTGTCGCACGATACAGATTCTCAGGAGGAATTTCTCATGTAAAGACTCCGTTCATTTTGTCTTTTTATTTTATCCGCATCTTGAGCTTTTCATATGGCGATTAAAATGTAATAAAGTCTTTATTTTATATAGTCTTTTTGGAACTGTAACAATTTGAGATTATGAATTGTCCTTTGTAGTAACTAGCTGCTTCTTCGCATACTATTCTTAAGTTCTAATACTTTTGCCATCGTTATTGTCATCAAATAATTTTTCTCTTGAATGCTTTTTTTTATGTGTTGGTCGACAAGCGAGCAGACGTATCGCCTGATGGTAAGCGATTACCGCCGCCCATGGACTCAATTGTTTCTGTTATCTGATATTTTTATTGTCCTAATTTTTTTTATACAAGCATTTTGATACCTCACTTAAAAAAACCTGCTTCTAACGATGGGCGAAAAATTTTTCATATTCGACTAAAAAAATAACAATTTGACCCTAATGTCAATCTGTACAAGTACCTACTTGTCGAAATAGTTCACCTGATTTAATTGAACACGAATTCATAATGAATCATTTATTAAGTGAATTGACCACCTGACTCGACATCACGAAGGTCATGACCTGAACAGCTGAGATGTGTCATCTGTGTACATTATAATAGGTTGAGTCATCCACACGCGACGCTTCATGCTAGATATGGCCTCGGTTCTATTACAATAAACTTGACTAAAACCTACGTTTTGACTGTTAGTTTTGTGTTTAGCGACTAATGCCGTGGTCGGGGGTTCTATAAGCATCCAGGACACCTTTGTAGTTCGGAAACGAGACTAAAATTGTAACCACTATATAAATTTGTAAACGATAAAAATTTCGAACCGTCAAAAATTTTTCGATGTAAAAAACGAACGTATTCGTTTTAACGTAAAAGATTAAAAAATAAAGCGTTCGACGGGGAACGATGGGTTTTTAAGCCACTTCGTTTGTAGTGATTGAGTGAAAAGGCATTTATTGGAAAGCTTTTGGGAGTGTAAAAAAACGAACCTCGGAGCAAAATATCAAAGCGCAAAACCCTACTTTTATTGGGTCGTGTCAAATCGCTACATTTCATGCGTTGTAAAATAAAAGTATTTAAAAATTTGAATAAAAATCTTTTGTCACCAATGTTTGTTATCGAACTCTTTCACATGGACAGATATTAGTGATTTTTTTATTATAATATTTGGTAAGGTCTGAAAATAGGTCGTAAAGTATTAACCTCCTACCCACCCTCCAGATTTTGCCTAATCAGAACCAGAAAAACGTTTTCCGGATCAGACAGTAATCTATACTAATATTATAAATGCGAAAGTAACTATGTATGTCTGTCTCGCTTTCACGCTAAAACTACTCAACCGATTTAAATGAGATTTGGTACACAGATAGTCTAGAGCCTGAGGAAGGACAAAGGCTTCTTATTATTCCTGGAAAATGTAAGATCTCCCGGGTACGCGGCTGAACCACTAAATAGTTATATAAAATAAACACATTCCTCAATTAACATGCATTTTAATAAAAATACAATGAAAACTACAAATAAACGATACAATGTTACAAAATGTTGTTGACAATTAATTAGTAAATGTTTACTTACATAGATTGATCGAGTACCAGATGAACAAACAACGGTTGATTGGACCCGGAATGGTCGGGAATTATGCAAACCGTTCTGGAATTTTGAAATTTCTGAAATTACTAACCGTGGTTAATTTAGCCGTGGTGGCTCAATGGTTAACCGACTCACGATCATGAGGGTGCAGGTCCAAACCCCGGCCCGTACCTCTGAGTTTTATAAAAACTTCACACCATTGGCTTTCGGTGAGGAAACCTGCATGCCCGAGATGTCACAATCAAAGGCATGTGAAGTCCGCCGCCGCACTAGGCGCGCGTGGTGGACTATGGCCTAGACCCCCTCATTGTTAGTGGAGGCTCGAGCTCCTCGGTGGAGACGTGTAAGAGCTGATGATGATGATTAATTTAGATTGAGCTGTTATATAGAACCACAATCCTTACAATTATCATAGTTACTTACGGGTTCCCGGGGAACTAAAGTTTTCCCGGACAAGAAAGTGTGTTTTATTTATCAACTACATATTAATATTATTCTATGACTCACAAACTTTAAGGAAGTGCATTAGCATCAGTTTAACAGGAAATCAGTCCTGCCCCGGAGCGCTTTTAAAAGTTACAATTTCTATGAAACTTTCTAAAATAAAATACGTACAGTTTATTCTCTGCGTTATAAATTTATTTATTTAAATAAATAGAACTGGGCTAGTTCAAACAGGACGGTTGGATTAGTTCGAATCCCACTCAGAACAAACATCGACTGCAAAGGTAGTGTAAATTTTATGAATAAATAAATAAAATAAAAAAATTGTGTGCATCAATATTTGTTTGTCTGTAGATATCTACATAAGTTCATATGTATTTAAAAGTCGTATAGGTATGTTGTATATCAGCTATCTGTTTACCATAGCAAGGTCTTAGTTTGGAATTCTGATTCCAAATGTCTGCTTAAAAATGTCCCTGGATATTTTAATTATTATTTTCTTTTGCCCCTTATAGGGCACTTATATAGCAGCCTTTTACTGGTAACAATCAAATATAAACTACTAGCTTCTGCCCGCGACTTCGTTCCCGTGGAATAGTTACTTTGGGCTATCGCTAACTTTCAACCCGCGACTTCGTTTGCGTAAAAGGATTGTCTCGCAGAGCCAACTGATGACTGCACGCCGCGCCGGCTCAGCACATAATAAGCGTTTTATATTATTAGTATAGATACACAAAGAAGATACAAATTCTCTTATAATGATTCTATTTATTGACCTTCCGGCGGTTCTAGGATATTATTTCTCGGTATAATATCTATTACTGGACAATTAATAAATTTTACTTGTGTTTTATTTTTATCTACACTATTATTATAAAAAGGAAAGATTTGTATTTTTGTATGTAACAAATAAACTCAAAAAGTACTGGACCGATTTTAATAATTATTTTTTCATTAGAAAGCTACATTATCACTGAGTAACATAGGCTATATTTTATCCCTGTATTCCCACGGGAACGGGAACTACGCGGATAAAACCGCGCGGAGGCAGCTATCCTTAATAAACTTCCGGTCAGGGATTTCACCCCTGTTACGGAATACAGAAATAATATATAGCCTATATTACTCCCTGATACGGTAACTTTCCAATGGTAAAATGATTAAACATTCATATTGGTGCTTTATTTTTGGAGCCTATTATGAACAATCGAATATTTTATCTTTATTACATTCATCATCAGCTCATATACGTCTCCACCGAGGAGCTCGAGCCTCCCCTAAAATCGAGGGGGTGTAGGCCATAGTCCACCACTAGTAGCACTAGCGCGCCTAGTGCGGTGCGGACTTCACATGCCTTTAATTATGATATCTCGGGCATGCAGGATTCCTCGCGATGTATTTTGTTAGTTAGTGACTCAATATTTTTATAAGTACTTATGTACTAAAAAGTAGTATATCAGCTCTCTGGTTACCATATCAAAAGCTCTGCTTAGTTTGGAACCAAATTGTCCGTGTGTAAAAAACGTCCCACGATATTTATTCCTTATCTATATAAACAGTAAGACGAGCATTTTAACTTAATAAAAATGTAACTTATTTATTGAAATATAGTTACAGTAATAGGAAACTTCATAAAGTAATATGCAGGTGACGCCCACGCTCCGTCCACACGCGCCCCTACCTATAAAATGTTAGCTATATTTTATTTACTTTGCAATATTCTACGTTGAAAAGAGACTATGAATGGCGAAAAGTCAGTGTCATTACTGAGACACTTTTCACCCACGTGCGGTATTCAATATGGCCTCACAATAACCATCGGCAGTGTTTCTCGGAAAAGGCTTTGAATTTAGTTTTCTATTACGCGAACTACAGACCTATAAATCTTACTAGACGCCGCAAGTAAAATTGCATCAAGAATATCCGTTACAACGCCATTTAGTTAGATATCGACTTGATGTCAAAGAAAAGATGACACGGTCGGTCTTCATACAAATTGGGATACTTACGTTATCTAGTTAGATTTATAGATTAGTGACCCGAAACTTATGATTTTTAGAGTTGAAAAAGTGGAGTTGGGATAAAATCTATCTGTATATATATATATAAAACAAAGTCCCCGCCGCCTCCTGTCTGTCTGAACGCGATGAACACAAAAGTACTGAACAGATTTTCATGCGGTTTTCACCAAATTACGACATTTCATGGGGAAGGTTTTTATGTATATACATCAATTTGGCGGTAGCTTTTCACTCGGCCAATCTGATTCCAAACTAAGCTGAGCTTGGACTATGGTAACCAGATAGAATTATAAATGGCATATATTATGTGAGAGTGATTTTTAAGTATCAATACATAGTATGTTGGTTATATTATTTTAAGGAAGGTTACGGTATAAGATTTTGATATTGGATAGCTATTTTTAAATAAATCTCTCTAAGTCCCTCCCTACCTTACAAAAGCTGGCTTATCAGCTTATTATAAAAATCTTACTAACCTAAGGTTCGGCAAGGCTTTTTTCGTCGTTAGATTTAGGTATATATTTATGAAATATTTCTTTTTTTTTATATAAATGTAATCTGTGTTATCTATAAAATAAAATGAAAGATATATTTTATTCAATATCGTTACAAGGACTTATGAAAAGCCTTTAATAGATTATAATGCTCGCTTGGGAATGTTGCTTTTGCTGGAAAAGCCGTCATTAGGTGCAGCAATTACTCTTTGGAAACAAACATAGATCTTCAATTCAAGTAGTAGTAGTAGACAGTCTAGAGCCTGAGAAAGGACATAGGCTATTTCTTACCCCGGGAAAATGTAAGATCTCCCGGGTACGCGGGTTAAACCGGGAGACCCACTGCCTATATATAATGCAGAATGCACTTACCTCCCACCATCGAGCGTGTAACCAATAGAGTAGAACTGTTAACAGTTTTGTTAGGAAACAAAATACGCCAAAACGCTGCGCCGGCTGTGTTCTGATTGGCCGACTCAAGGTCAAGTGTTGCACTAGACGTACACACAGGTCTCTTATTGGTCGGGTACTGTTTTAGTTCGAGCGTGGTTTGTTAGTTATACCGGTTATACGTGACAAATCATTGATGCGTTGCTAAACAAATGGATCACTATTGCTACTCTATTGGTTACATGCTCGATGCCTCCCACAAAGCTACAACATTTCGATGGTCAGATGACATGTAAGAGCTCATCCCGTTTTCCATCAAAGGAATTTTAACTGAATGAAATGCGTCCATCAAAATACGCTTCGCTAATAGGGGCTGGTATCCGTTTACGGATCCGTATCCGAATCCGTATCCGTATCTGTGTACTATGTCAATTAATGCATCAAAGCGATGCACCGAAGCGGCCTCCTTTAGGCTGCGTTTCCACCAGAGATGTGCGAGGATGCGTTGCGAGGAATGTGTTTTTTAAGAACCAATAGAATCGCTTCATTGACCAAGCCTCGCTTAGTATAGCTCAATGAAGCGATTCTATTGGTTCTTAAAAACACATTCCTCGCAACGCATCCTCGCACATCTCTGGTGGAAACGCAGCCTTATTGTAGAACAAAGTTTGTCGCGTTAGTGGAAATTATTCGTACATTATTCATTAACATGCGCTGAAAGGAAAGTTTCAGTGAGGCAATACGTTTTTGTGGTATATAGGTAGCTAGCTTCCGCCCTACGGTTCGACCCGCGTTCCCGGGACAGCCTTAATCTGTGGTAAATTTTATCTGGATCCTGACTTTGCCGCATCACTACATATTATAAAACAATGTCGCTTTCCGCAGTCTGTCCCTGTCTTCTTAAATCTTTAAGAGTACGCAACGGATTTTGATGCAGTATTTTTTAATAAATAGTGATTCAAAAGAAAGGTTTTTATACACAATACATGCATAATATGTTAGGGTTACCCTGACAATTTTGGAGGTTTCTAATGTGAAGTATAATCATTGCACCCATGCGAAGCTGGGGCGGGTCGCGAGTTTATAATATAAGTAAAATGACATAGTACGATTATTGTTTACCTACTAGTGACACTCCGCGGTGTCACCCGCGTTTCTGGGAGGTCCTGAATTTACCTGTGATAAAAAGTATCCTATATGTTAACAGAGGTTATAAACTATCTGTTCCAAATTATCCTTTCCCTTTTTAGTCAACTTTGTGTCTCCCGACATTTACGCTACCATTGTTTAACTAAATTTGCCCTGAAGCTGTACAACAGTAACATAGAAGTTCTCTATAGTGAAATCAAAGCAAAATGCAATTACAGAGAATAAACTAATCAGTGTTGTATTAATTCAGTGACATAGATCCCTTGTCGGGTAAAATCGTCCGGTTGAAATAGGGATGTGCAGCGAAATGCGTTTTTGATTTCTCTATTTATGTTTCCACTCTTTGTAAGTGGCTTACTGTGAATCGGATATCTGCAGGGGATTTAATTTTACCCGGATAAAGGTATAAACTGTTGACTGTCGCCTGCCGATTTCCTTTCGCGATTAGGTATCTTTTATTCGCTTCCGGGTGATAATGTTTTACTACGTTGAAAGTAAATACAGGTCTACAAAAAATATTTTTTTTTTTTACTGCCAGATTAGGTAGAAAATAGCCTATGTGTTATTCCAGAACATATTCTAACTCTCTGTCAAATTTCGTCGCGATCCGTGAGCCGTTCTGGAGTGAAAGAGTAACAAACATATATCCATACATTCTCACAAATTTTCCCATTTATAATATTAGTAGGATGATTTGTCAGGAGATGTTGTAATTGCATGTGTATTTATTTCTTCTGATGATTACTCTATAAGCGAATTGTACTAATAAATGTGTGAACTCATTTTAAAATCTCATAAACTTATACACCCTGAAATATGTTTTATTTATGAAGTACTAGTGGCTCCCCGCAGAATCGCCCGCGTTCCCGGGGGATCTTCAATTTTCCCGGGATGAAAAGTAGCCTATGTCCTTTCTCAAGCTCTGGATTATCTGTGTAACAAATTTCATTTTAATCGGTTCAGTAGTTTTAGCGTGAGAGCGTAACAGACAGACAGAGTTACTTTCGCATTTATAATATTAGTATTGAAGTATGGATTTATAAATCCAAATAAATTTACTATTAAACGAACTGACTGCACGAATACGGTACTAACTTAAAAGTAAGATATTCGTAACATAAAATAAATTTAGTTTTCCAATAACGACAATCGGTCCGAATCTGTGATAAAATCCAGGGAAATATTCCACGTTCAATTGATCCGATTGCACACAAATGGGAATGTAACGTTGCTGAGGAAAGATCTACCAGATAAACAGACGGATGGAGGAAATTGATGCAACAGCACGCCCGAGCTTGAGATGAGCTTATGGTCTTCTCAGGGTAGAGCGACAGTGTGTTACCAGCTGTATTGAGATGTTATTGAGCTTTATCTGTCCCGTGATTCTGTATATCGTTATCTATAGTAATACTAGCTGCCGCCCCGCAGTTTCACCCGCATAGTTCCCGTTCCCGTGATCACAAGGGTATAAAAAATAGATAGTAGCCGATTCTCAGACCTACTGACTATTCATATAAAATTTCATAAATATCGCAAGCCGTTTGAGAGGAGTATGGTAACTAACATTGTGACACGAGAATTTATATATAAGACAGATTTATAACCGATCTTAATAATTTTTACACTAATGGAAAGCTTATCAGAGAGTAACATAGGCTGTATTTTATCCCCGTATTCCTACGAGAACGGGAACAACGCGGGTGATACCGTGCGGTGGTAGAAGATGCTGGGATACTGGTAGCTAGATCGTGATTTGACCTACATAAGTACCTTCTATACTTAATAAAAAAAAAATTGAGTTTTAGTTCGTTTCAGAGGTTAATGGGATTCAAATATAAAATAACTGATATTTTATTCTACTTATTATTCTTATAAAATTTTAACATACTGTTATATGTATAAAAATTCACATACCTAGATGCCAAAAAATCTAACATAGAATCGAAATCGAACACATCAAACAGAAATCGCCACTTCATTTCAAATGCAAATTTTCCATCGAGTTTAATCCTACCTCTTTATTTTCGTTTGAGTGTTACCAACTGAAAACGTACCTTTTAACGATAAATGCCATTCGAAATTATTCTCGGACTGGTACTAACCTGAATGGATAGCTATTAGAGAGCGGCATAAGAGGAATGCAGCTTTGCCGTACCCGCTCCGTTTCCGCTGAGTCCCATGGCGATTGTGCAAATTATTTCCTCTTCAATATCACATCGAATCAAAAATAGAACACCATAGACGTAGTGCGAGATAGATGTATTCAATTCAACTGGTGGGAAAGGGATGGAGGATAAAACGTTTGGCGGTTATGACATCACGTATCAATCAATGGCGATGATAATACTTCGGTTTAAGTATCATTAATTCACTTGTTGTTTTTATTTAGATGATATGTTATTAATTTCACAAAGGTTAAAAATCTGTCTTATAAGGAACCTTCTGTTTTTAAAAGAGGTTAAAAATACTGAAACTCTGACAAAGATCAAACATTTTGCCAAACGAATTGCATTCGGTTTCGCCACGGTCTTAGAAGCTAAGCATGACCAGTAAACGTTCCCAATAAAATTACTGCAGCGTAAAACAAATTGAAACCCATAAGAAATAAATATGGCCAAGTTTTATTGTACTTTTATTGAGGCCATACGGAAGTTGTGCTATTAAAAGTTAAACTATAAAGTATTGATATCGTACGGACGCAATGATTGTTCTGCTCTACATTTTGTTCAGTAAGCTATTTATTTTACTCAACAAACTCATCTACTGCATAAACATCAGGTTAATTGCTTTTTTGTTTGTCAGGTATAAATTACGCTGCTACCAAAAATAATGATATAACTACTATAAACCATAATAAACTGGATGATAGTAGCGAAATACGATCAAATGTCATCTCACATCGCTTCAATCATAAAGATGCAATTGAAATAGAAGAGGATGAACAAGCATGTAACACAAGATATTGGAATAAATTCCTTTCACTATTAATGAACGTATCAAAAGAGCAATTAATTAATGTACCAATTAATATAAAACAGAATTACATGTTAAATGCCGCGGAAAAACTCGTCATTGATGGAGCATTCACAAATTCAATTGACGAATACGTATTTGTGATACAAGTGAATCTAAAAAAACTAATGGACGATAAAAAGTTTAACACAACCGAAGACTTCATGCTAGATTTTATGGACTTATCAAATGCTCTGATAGCAAAAATTATCGAGTACAACTTAGGTAAAGTGCAAGGTGCGCTGTTTTTACCGACCACATGGTACAAACAGACGGTGAAAGACAAAATTCAAAGACAACAAACAAAAATAGCCGTCAATAATGTTGAAAGTTTCATTTGTGATCTACTAGACGTTTGTAGGGAGAGATTAAAATACTCTCAGTACTTGGTCGACTGGCTGAGGCAACTGATGGGCATGACATCCAAAAGCCTACAGAAATTCTTTAGTTCCGCCCCCGAAACACTTGAAAGACATAAATATTTCGTCATATCAAATATCAAATTCAGACAAACAATCAAATATATAACAGAGTCTGGTGCTGCTATACAAAGAGACACCCTTGACTTTGTCGATGAGGTACTCACAAACCAAGTAGAAGTATACAATCTAGCACCCGACCCGCTCAAGAGAAGCGTTGTTCTATTAAAAGAATTGTTTAAACTTATAGACGTTGCATACGATCTGAGTGATGAAAATGAAGAACAACTCAATGATATATCGAACAAGCTAACAAAATACGCCGAAGGTAACGCCGTGGATTTGAGACAAGTGCTCGATGAAATAGTCAAGAATATACATTTGAATTTTCAAATTTGGCCGCTGGATAAACAAAACAGAATGTATTACGTATGGTCGAAGGTGATTCTATTATAAAAAAAATGCTTCCATTGTGTTGTGTTGTTCACCCGAACAATGACAACTTGTCCACCAAAATTATTAACGCAGCATTACCTTAACGACCCCTTCTGAATTTTTATGTACTCTGGAGAATTCAATTAAAATCATATCAAACAGGTGGATCAGAAATTTGCTGTCGTACAAATTTGCACCGCAAGGCTTTCACAACAAGTACAGTTTTAGATCCACAGTGTTCCATTACTTCATATTACTCCGGTTCGAGTGTCATAAGTAGTAAGGTTGAATCATTGTCTGTGCCCACAATGGTTGTAAACGACGCCTTGTGACGCGAAAACATTCCAAAGAGGTATCCACAATCAATGCTATTGTACTTATCTACGTGACTCGACTCGCTTCGAAACTAATAATCAAACATAACCTTTATTCCCATCACAATAAGGGCCTCGTACCTCGCTAATGTAAAAAGGGCTTAGACAAATATTATTTGAGCGATGTTGAGTCGTTTGCAACTATTTTAGTATTCAGTACACTGGTACGGTTGCCGGTTAGGATTCAGCTTCGGATTGTAAAATTTTATTAGTTAGAAATAGTTTTGTGAGTATTTTTTATTGAGCTACATCGGAGCTACAGATATTAATAACGTGCAGTATGAAATAGTTGCCGGACCTCGATATTGCTCTGATGGGTTCTATAGAAGCTTTGGCTATCTGGTGATGCTTGCAATGCAATATGCATCTGTAGGGCAGGCATGCGTGTATATACGCTTCGCTGTTTCGTACACCTCTGGTCCGTAACCACAGTTCGACATATATAGTGTCCAATATTGCTGTGTGTATCTCGAACGTTGAGGCCTCACGTCGACGCTACTGCGGTTTTGTGCATTTGGAAATGGCTGAGGCGCATTCAGATGTTGATGTAGGCGGCTGTCTATGAAGTCTTATTATAATTGATTTTGGATCTAAATTGAGATTGGGAAATCGAGAAATATATAGCCTTTATAAAGAAGACAGATAAAAAAATATATCTTGCTGAGTTTTTCTTGTTGAGATGAAGGCCGACTTCAGAACCGGTGGTACCTTCAGCAGCTACGACCTTGATAAGTGCCCTTTTAGGGCTTATACTGTATATTTTTATTTTTAAGTACTAAAGGATATTTGAACTTGACATAAAAATTTTCGGTTTAATTAAACATGCATTGTCATCCCAAAAACTAAGTCTCTTATACTTATTTCTGGCTCAGCAATAAATGCATATACACCTAGTGCTAAATACTACTTTATGTAGTTATTGTTTTTAAATGATTGAGTCACAAGTGATTGATTTTACCTCGGCTCGTTTATTGGCTGCAAGTTTCTAATAATAGTTCCGCTTCCTTGAGTGGATTTACAAATCTGGTTTGGTCTGGTTAGGTTTCTAGTAGGTATGTTCTAGCAAATTGATAAGACCAGTAGGATACTTGCACTGATTCAGACCCCAACTTAATTATGCTGTACAAATTGTTCATAACGAAAATAATATAAAGCACGAAGATTACTAAAACTTGTAAAACAAATTTTGCTAAAGTGCTTAAAGTCGAGATAATTTGATGAAAATAACATCGCAAAAATTTCACATTTAATGCAAATAAAATTAAAACATGACTTCTCCAAAAGTTCAAAGTACTTACGCAAGATAAAAGCTCAAAGCTTCTTGCATCATTGTTGTTCATCGCTGACTCAATGGAAGCTTTCATATAAGGATTTATGCGTACTGTTTGTTAAAATATGTTTTCTTGCAATATTTTCCTCATATGTATCTTTAAAACTTTTGAAAGGTATTTCTTATAGAATTTGTGTAAACTGCTATTTAAAATTAACTCTAAGGATCTCGTTCCCAAGTTTCTTATTTTTTTCGGGATAAAAAGTATCTATG
The DNA here is from genome assembly GCA_905147785.2 of Thyatira batis. Lineage (NCBI taxonomy): Eukaryota > Metazoa > Arthropoda > Insecta > Lepidoptera > Drepanidae > Thyatira > Thyatira batis. Next base: position 956,971 of record LR990485.1, read on the forward strand.
TGTTTATTTAGATCATATTCTATGTGTATGCTAAGTTTTGTCTAAATCTCTTAAGCATAAAAGCGGAACAAACGTGCATCCTACTAATATTTTAATACCTTAAAGTATTTGTTATGTTGGTTACTCTTATATGCCAGAACGGTTAATAGGTACTGGAAGAAATTTGTCACAGATTTCTATGTTTTCGAATAATATATTGGCTTTCTGTCTCGGGAAAAATTTAATGGGTAAAAACGTCGGGTACCACTGGTTTAAAATATTAGATTGGTAGACCTGACTTCATGGTTAGTGATCCTGCTTTCAAGCCGTCAGTCGTAGGTTCGAATTCCATCAAGGACAAACATTAGTATGCAGTCTGTTTATATCAATAAAATAATGTATTTAAAAAGTAGTTTATGTATCAGCTATCTGGTTACCATAGCACAAGCTCTGCTTGGTTTGAAATCAGATTGGCCGTATGTAAAAAATGTCCCGGGATATTAATTTGTTTTCCAAAGCAACAACACATTGACATTCATAAACACCATGTCCTAAACTCGAATCATTATTATTCCACAATAAAGATTATATTTAAGTGCCCTGCCATATACTAATATTATAAATGCGAGTTTATAAATAAATAAATAATAAATAAATAAATATCCTGGGACATTTTTCACACAAGGCCAATCTGATTCCAAACTAAGCAGAGCTTGTGATATGGTAACCAGATAGCTGATAAACTACATATACTACTTTTTAAATACATACTTATATAGAGATGTTTATATGCATGGATGGATCAATGTTTGTTACTCTTTCACGCTAAAACGGCTGATGGGATCTGCTTGAAATTTGGCATAGAGTTACAATAATTTCTAGAATATCACACGCTAATTTTTATACCGTTAAAATTGAAGGTCCCTCAGGAACGCGGATGAAACCGCGTGGAGCCACTAGCTTAACTATATAAAGATTTCGCACAGTGCATGCAAACTTGTATTACTACATTCCAACACTCAGATTACGTCAGTTTTAACGGTCATTGTGTGTAGAGTATATAATTGCTTGGCCCGAGCTAGCGATGCGAAGGTGTCTCGAAGTACCGAAGCGACCAATCCTCGTATATTGACTACAGTGCCTCCCCGCTTCGCCCGCGTTCTCGGGGGATCTTCAATTTTCCCGGGTTAAAAAGTAGCCTATGGCCTTTCTCAGGCTCTGGATTATCTGTGTACCAAATTTCATTGTAATCGGTTCCGTAGTTTTAGCGTGAAAGCGTAACAGACAGACAGAGTTACTTTCGCATTTATAATATTAGTATGGATTTAATTTTATCCTAAATTGCATTTTATCTTCACACGTGGGGGTTTTATTCAGCATATGTTTGCCATTTATTTTTGATTTCCTAGGAGTCATTACGTTTAGTTTACTGGCAATACCGATTGTATTGCGGCGATGAGTGGAAATCGAAATTTGGTTTAGTAAAATAGTCACGAGAATCTGTCGTACATACATATGTCTCTTTAAAGTAACAGGCACGGGACAAAATTAAATTCAGATCTCTCCACACTTAATCAGGTAAATTTTCGCAAGGTTGTGTCCTACGGTAAACTGAATTTGTAACATGACGTCACAGGATGCAGCCATTGTTCCCGCTGCAGTGTTGCCATAAGTTCCAAATTGAGTTATGGCGGCGGAATACGGCAAAGGGTGACAATGATTTAACTTAGTTACGTTTAGTGATGCCCACACTGAGCGCTTGTGACGAAATTAACCACTAATAGGGGTCTTAATGAACAACATTTTGAGGTAACTTAGTTCGTACCTTGTCAGGTATATCTAGTAGGTAAATGGAATATTGTAAGTGGGTTTTAAAAAAAAGTACAAATGGAAAATGGAATGTCAATTCTGACATTGAAGCGAATAAATGTCAAATCCATTTTGACACTTAATTTCGTCGCACCATTTTGTCCTGAGCCCGTCTGTCGGAAACTGTTCACTTTTAATATTACAAACATTTTATTGCAAGCTATGTTTCAAGAATACAAGGATAAAATATATCCTATGTTACTCCCTGATAATGTAGCTTTTCATTGGTGAAAGAATTATTCAAATCGGTCCTGTAGTTTTGGAGCCTATTCGTCACAAACAAAACGGGTAGTTCCCGTTCCCGTGATCACTTAGGGGTATGAAAATAGGTAGTAGCCGATTCTCAGACCTACTGAATAGGCATATAAAATTTAATAAAAATCGGTAAAGCCGTTTCGGAGGAGTATGGTAACTAACATTGTGACACGATAATTTTACAGATTTAGTGTAGATTACAATTTAACATGTTTTTTAATAACCACATGGAAAATAACTTATTAAAAAAAGTAACCAGTTTTTTAAACATTTGAATATAACTGGCATATCGTATGACACAACACGATGACTCATTCCCTCATGTTTATCAAAATGAAAATGTTATATTAACAATTTTGAAACTTACCGCTTTGTAATAAAGTTAAAATTGCAGAGGACGCAACTCAGAAATTTTGCTTTGCTACGATTTTCCTGACGAAGCTCGGTCAACCAGATCCTAATTAAAACATGCTGAGGGTGACTCTGATCGAAATATTCATACAGTACAAAACCAATCCTCAGTCCTGCTGATAGAGTTTATTTTAACTTGTGTCGCAATTCTACTCGCTGTTAAAAAAAATAATATCCGTTTGTAGACTTAATCCGTAATATGACTGTTTTAATGATTTTTATTTGAAGTTGTAGTTTTTTTTCTCTTTTTGTAATTATTCGTGACTAATATTGATTGGTTCCGTTTCGATATTAAAATTGAGCGTTTGAGTATTTTAAAGAGTTTCGGCTTTTGTCTCTCCATTCTCTACACTAATATTAGATACTAGCTGCCTCCGCGCGGTTTTACCCGTAGTTCCCGTTCCCGTGATCACAGGGGTATCAAAAATAGATAGTAGCCGATTCTCAGACCTACTGAATATGCATATAAAATTTCATAAAAATCGGTCAGGCCGTTTCGGAGGAGTTTAATCACAAACACCGTGAATTTTATATATTAGATATTTGATTTTTTGTAATGAATAGGCTCCAAAACTAGTAATATAGGCTATATTTTATCCCCTACAGGAACGGGAACTAGGGTGAAATCGCGCGGCGGAAGCTTGTATAATAAATCAATTTATCATGCGTAAATCGAGAGCCATGACATTGTTTTTTCGTTTTTTTTTGTTTTGATCACATTCAAATAAACTATTGTAAATACAATCTTATATCCATTGTACTATATTATTTTGCCCAACGATATGCATACTTAAATCGAGTAACAACCGACAAAATAGGGTTGTCATAAACTATTACCATAGTTTATGACAACCCTATTTTGACCAAAAAAGAGTAACTCATCCATGCATCGGAAACGTCAAGTTTTATACAGCATTTTTTATTAAAACGTGTTGGAATGTTATTCATGGTTGTATGTTATGCATACTGATAAAATTGTGAGTAAGTGATCATGTCTACACTAATATTTTAAAGAGGAAATATATGTATTTTTGTATGTAACGAATAAACTCAAAAAGTACTGGACCGATTTAAATAATTCGTTTTTCATTAAAAAGCTACATTATTACTGAGTAACATAGGCTTTATTTTATCCCTGTATTCCCACGGGAACGGGAACGAGGCGGGTAAAACCGCGCGGAGGCAGCTAGTCTTTTATGAAGTCCTAGTACCTTTATTGAATCTACAGTCTTTGTTACTATTTAGGTACTATCTGACCCGGCAAACGTGATTATTTTGATACTGTAAATTATAATATTTCCTTCATAAACAAACTACCCGAGGAAAAATTCCGACCTACCAAAACCTACCTACATTCGGTGAAGGAAAACATCGTGAGGAAACCTGCATGCCCGAGATGTCACAATCAAAGGCATGTGAAGTCCGCACCGCACTAGGCGCGCGTGGACTATGGCCTACACCCCCTCTTTGTTAGGGGAGGCTCGAGCTCCTCGGTGGAGACGTATATGAGCTGATAATGATGATGATAGTACCAACATGTCAATTTATGATTGCATTTAAATAAATTATAAGAAAGTTTGTATGTACATACACAAAAGCGGTCTGTTGGTTCTGTCTGGATGCACCTACCAATATTATTTATAAATGCAAAAGTTTGTGAGTATATGTTTGGTCTTTCAAGCAAAAACTACGTAACGGATTTGGATGAAATTTGGAACACAGTTTTCATCGAGCATGTAACCAATAGAGTAGAACTGTTAACAGTTTTGTTAGAAAACAAAATACGCCAAAACGCTGCGCCGGCCCCTGTGTTCTGATTGGCCGACTCAAGGTCAAGTGTTGCACTAGACGTACACACAGGTCTCTTATTGGTCGGGTACTGTTTTAGTTCGAGCGTGGTTTGTTAGTTATACCGGTTATACGTGACAAATCATTGATGCGTTGCTAAACAAATGGCTCACTATTGCTACTCTATTGGTTAACAGTTTTAAACTGGCGTAATAAGGCATTTCGTTTGCTAAGAAGAGCCGGCAACAAACACTTGTACTATTAAATTCTCTTATATCCAAATTGGAAAATGTTGTTTGTTATAATTATAAATAAGTGTTACTCCATTTAAATATTTAAATCCCACGTGAGATAAACATTGAAATATAACCGGACATGAAGTTTGGAAAATTTTAAATGCATCCTTTTTTGAGCTGAATAAAAAAATACTTGATATTGTGTGAAACAACTATTTTGTGGAATGTTTTTTATTCACGGAGCGAATGATGGTCGAATTTTTTTCATCCATCAATTTATTTAAAGCGTTTATTTGAAGGATTTATTAAATATCCGATTGCAATGAAAACCTCTCGTTTATTATTTAAATGGATCGTTTTTTTACTAGTATTTTTGTTATAAAAATCCATTCCATGATTTTAGTGTGTGCAAAAATAGAGGTTTACTGAAATGTGTTACTCGTACTATTTTATGATTTTTATCTGTAGTCTTATATATAAAATGTTAGTTACCATACTCCTCCGAAACGGCACGACCGATTTCTATGAAATTTTACATGCATATTCAGTAGGTCTGAGAATCGGTTACTATCTATTTTTCATACCTCACATCACAGCGGGAAGAAGTAATACTATAAAAGTTCGTACAGTTTTGTTTATAGAATCGCCGCATGTGTAATGGAATTTTTTAAAAGAATGTGTTTTCGTTTGAAATTTTCGCAAACTATGTTGATTATTCGTTTTTAAAACAAACTAAGGGAATGTGAAAGTATTTCGATGTAGCCGTTTCATATACTTAAATAATCCTTACTAATATTATAAATGCGAAAGTAATAAACAAATAAATAATAAATAAATATCCTGGGATAATTTTCACACACGGCCAATCTGATTCCAAACTAAGCAGAGCTTGTAATGCTGTCTGTCTCGCTTTTACGCTAAAAGTACTAAGGATTTAAATAAAATTTGGTACATAGATAGTCTAGACCCTAGGAAAGGACATAGGCTACTTTTTTTACCGGGAAAATTGAAGATGTACCGGGTACGCGGGTGAAACCGCGGGGCTTAGTACAATATGAAACTAAATTAGACTACAAATAAATTACGAAAATATAATCCTTCTTTTGGCATAGTCGAGTAAATATACATCGCAATTCGCAGTCTTTCACTCAATATTGTTTACAAGAATGTCAATATTACAAGGCTATTGCAAACTGGTTGGGTTACTTCACCATTATTACTATGAACAAGGTATAATTAACTTTAACTTAATCACATAAAGTGAGAAATGAGTTAAGTATTTATTATAAACTAGCGACCCGCCCCAGCTTCGCACGGGTGCAATGCTTATAGGTACATCACATTAGAAACCTCCAACGAACGTGTAGTTCGTATGATGCGATTCTATTTTACACACTAGTTGACCCGCGCAACTTCGCTAGCGTCACTTGCCCGATTTTGCAACATTTTTGATTGACACTCCACTCCTATTCGTCGTAGCGTGATGTTATATACCCTATAGCCTTCGTCGATACATTGGCTATCTAACACTAAAATAATTTTTCAAATCGGACCGGTAGTTCCTGAGATTACCGCGTACAAACTCTTCGCCTTTGTATATTAGTAGGTATAGATGTTGAAAATGTTTTATCGCCGTCCCTTTCAGTTATTCTGAAATACGTGAGAGGGCTGTCAAAGTCGTATCATAGAATGTGGGAGTCGTTCAGCGGAACATAGCAATTAGAGAAGTTCTTAATAGGAGACTAATTGTTTGAAATACCGGATAGCGTCCGTAATTACTGTTTTGTCTTTTGAATACCAAACAACGAAATAATCATCAGCTCATATACGTCTCCACTGAGGAGCACGAGCCTCCCCAAACAACGAGGTGCAGGCCATAGTCCACGTGCGCCTAGTGCCGTGCGGTCTTCACTTGCCTTTAATTGTGACATCACGGGCAGGTTTCCTCACGATGTTTTCCTTCACTGAAAGCCTGTGAGAAGATTTTTATCAGAGGTACAGGCCTATACTTTGAATCTGCATCTTCATGATCGTGAGTGCGTTCCCAACTAAGCCACCGCGGTTTAGGTCGATCATCGATAAATTGTAATCAGAGCATTGTTAGGTAATGATTTTAATATATAAAACGTTAATTATGTTGGTTTGATAGTTTATACCGTGGGCGTACCTACGTGTATACGTTATTAAAATTATTCTCACAACTTTTTTTAATGTCGGCTTGTGTGAGAAAAAACCCGCTCGAAAACATGAGAGTTTTGAACTACTTTATTTTGTATGCACTTCAAAATTATGAACATATTTTAAATTGGAGTATTTTTAAAGTTTTTTTGCAAACATTTGTTTAGTTTCTGTTATTTCCGTGACTGTTATTTTAAATTCAATCTCGCAGAAGATATTAATAATCTGGGAATGAACGGAAAACACATCATAATAATTATGTTACTATAGCTCATCAAAATACAATGAATACTTAAAACAATCTAAAGTGTTTGAAAAGGTCCTTTCATAAGATTAAATCTAAAAACTTTATATCCTCAACCAAAAATCTATTACTATACTATTATTATAAATATGGGGAAATTGAAGATACCCGGAAACGCCGGAGCTAGTGCTAAATATATCTTAGAATCTGGATTACATTACTTCTATACTAATATTATAAAGACGAAAGATTTGTATTTTTGTGTGTAACGAATAAACTCAAAAAGTACTGGACCGATTTTAATAATTCTTTTTTCATTAGAAAGCTACATTATCACTGAGTAACATAGGCTATATTTTATCCCTGTATTCCTGCGGGAACGGGAACTACGCGGGTAAAACCGCGCGGAGGCAGCTTGTCTATATCTATACTAATATTATAAAGAGGAAAAATTTGTTTGTTTGTTTGTAATGAATAGGCTCCGAAACTACTGGACCGATTTCAAAAATTCTTTCACCATTGGAAAGCTACATTATCCCCGAGTAACATAGGCTATATTTTATCCCTGTATTCCCACGGGAACGGGAACTACGCGGGTAAAACCGCGCGGAGGCAGCTTGTCTATACTATAATAATAATAATAATAATAATAATAATATTATAAAGAGGAAAGATTTGTTTGTTTGTTTGTTTGTTTGTTTGTTTGTTTGTTTGTAATGAATAGGCTCCGAAACTACTGGACCGATTTCAAAAATTCTTTCACCTTTGGAAAGCTACATTATCCCCGAGTAACATAGGCTATATTTTATCCCTGTATTCCCACGGGAACGGGAACTACGCGGGTAAAACCGCGGGGAGGCAGCTAGTAATCTATAAAACCCTCAGCGAATCGCTACCGCATTAGGCACTTATAAAGCGTAAACAAATACCATAGTCTATTTATATGAGCACATACTATACGCAGTATGAGTCAACGGTTACTCATCGACCTATAGCTATATATATATACAACATATATGTATGTTTGCGTACAATACATTGACTGTAGCAGTCATAATTACTACCGTAACAGGCCATTGGAATTTGAGGCGCTAGTACCTAATTAATATGTTAACATTCTTAACCATCAAATCTATGTCTATACTAATATTATTAATGCGAAAGTAACTCTGTTCTCGCTTTCACGCTAAAACTACATAACCGATTTAAATGAAATTTGGTACACAGATTGTCTATAGCCTGAGAAAGGACAAAGGCTACTTTTTATCCTGGGAAAATGGAAGATCTCCCTGGTACGCGGGTGAAATCGAAGGGAGCCACTAGTTAGTTATAAAGAGTCAAAATCGAAACAGTATTATTAACAATCGAATCATACACGTAAAATCACTCATTTTAGAATTACCTATGAATCAATTTAAGAAAAGAGTTAAGTCATCTTTGGTACAGAAGGCTAATCACTACAAAGTATAAAACAAAGTCGCTATCCGCCGTCTGTCTGTCCCTATGAATGCTTAGATCTTTAAAACTACGCAACGGATTTTGATGCGGTTTTTTTTAATAGATAAGAGTGATTCTTAAGGAAGGTTTTTATGAATAAATCATAACGCTATGACGAATAGGAGCGGAGTATCAATCAAAACTGTTGCAAAAACGGACAAGTGACGCTAACGAAGTTGCGCGGGTCAACTATGTAGTTACAATATAAATGATTATATCAATGATGACGAGGCATGGGTATAGTGCTTTTTCTAGCAGGACTAACATTATTATTGTTAAAACTTGAAAAGAGTAAAATTTCTGAGTTTATTGTCGGCTCTTCTCAGCCAAAGCAACCTTCCGAACCGAGCATTAGAGTCGACGTTTCATAAGTGCCCTTGAAGGCCTATTAGAATTTGTAAATATATTTTATTTATTTATCATCTTTTTATCATAAATTCAATAAGAGAAAATGAATAGGAAAGATCTTATTTGATGTATCAAAATATTGAATGATTGCTTTGACGGCTTATGTTATTTGCAAAACAAGATTTGTGTAAATAACTCAACAATAATTCACATTAAGGTAAAATATGAAAAATATTTACTTAGATAAAATCACTTGTAAGCTACTTTACAAGTTAATGTCTTTTTTTGTATCATAAATAATGTAATACGTATTCTGGGACATTTTTTATCTGATTCCGAAAAGCATAGTATGTATGGTAAACGGATAACTGATATTACATACTAGCTATCGCTGCGGTTTCACTTGACTTCCCGATGATGGAAATACAGGAATAGAAAAGGTATATGTATAAAATAAATTCTAATGTTACTGATAATGAAGCTTTCCAATGGTAATATAATTTTTGAAATCGACACAGTAGTGTTTGAGTTTCGTATTAGAAACATACCCATAAAAGTTAGTTAAAAAATTATCTTTATAATATGTTAGTAAAAAACGGTTATGTTACATTTTAAATAATATTTTTATCAATCTTAATATATATAAATCTCGTGTCACAATGTTTGTCCTCAATGGGCTCATAAACCACTTAACCGATTATAATAAAATTCGCACACCATGTGCAGTTCGATCCAACTTGAGAGATAGGATAGCTTACATATACTTGGACCCGGTAGGTGGCGCTGGTGGGCAGAACGAAGTCTGCCTGCTCCACTAGTTAGGTATAAAGGACTTCTGTACTTCCATGTGTTTATTTGACGGCTTGACGTGAACATTTAAAATAGATATCCATACTATTATTATAAATGTAAAACTAACTCCGTCTTTCTGTCTCGCTTTCACGCTAAAACTACTGAACCGATTTAAATTAAATTTGGTACACAGATAGTCCAGAGCCTGAGAAAGGCTCCTACTTTTTATCCCGGGAAAATGGATGATCTTCCGGGTACGCGGGCTAAACTGCGGGGAGCCACTAGTTTTAAAGATTCCGTTTATGAGTTAGGACATTCTTTGGTGATTACTTCAAACACGTTCAAAAGTAATGGATTCTGATAACATGAGTACCAGTGTTTTTAAAGATGGCCGCTCATTGTTAGTATAGTTAAGTAAAATAATGTCGTAGTTAACAGAAAAAATACATTATCAGGAACTACATTTTTTCTTCTATGTCAATATCTCAATTTACTTTACACAAAAAAATCTCGACGCACCAAAAAAACTACTAATATTATATTGCGAAAGTTTTGAGAAGAGTTAGTACCTATATGTCTGGAATAAAACATAGGATTTTTATTCCTAAAAAAATGAAGATTCCCCGGGAACGCGGGTGATACCGAGCGGAGACTAGTTCTGCTATATTTGCATATTGTACATCATATAAAACACATTTACTACACAGTCAAGTTGTTTAAAAAATTAGCTTTTCCTTTTAAAAATCCCTCACACAAACAAACATACATTCTCACAATTTCGCATTTAATATTTGTATAAAGTGACCTGTCAGATTAATAGGCAAGGACCAATGAATTTACAACCGCTGATCTTTGCACTGAAATTGAACCACAAAAGATCGTGTCACTACGCACAGTTTAGTAATGGCTACCTGACCAGAGCCATCATTCGCACAAGATTTTTTTTACCGGACGGAAAAAGCGTTCAAACACAACAAATGCATTCCCAAGTACCATACTCTATTTCCAACGCCCAAAGTTGAAAATGCAACACCGCGTGCAAGCGTCGCGTTTTAAAAACGCTGTCGTGTGATCATATAGTTGGAAATGCATTTGTTGTATTTGAACGCTTTTTTTCCCTCCGTTAAAATACTCTCGTGCGTATGAGGCCTAAATAAAGCCGGTAAATGGTAGCAGGACTCGCCCACCTACGTTTCTATGCGCTATTATTTCTATTGTCAAACATGCAATGCTATTATTAGAGTACTAGCGGATCCGGTAGACTTCGTTCTGCCCACCAGCGCCACCTAGCGGGTCCAAATTGATGTATTATACATAAAAACCTTTCCCATGAAATACTCCCTAATTTGGTGAAAACCGCATGAAAATCTGTTCAGTAGTTTTTGTGTTCATCACGTTCAGACAGACACAGGCGGCGGGGACTTTGTTTTATACATATAGATGAGTTCCGCCGCGCGGTTTCACCCACGTAGCTCCCGTTTCTGTAAGAATACAGGGCTAAAATATAATCTATGCTATTCCCTGATAATGTAGCTTTCTATTGGTGAAAGAATTATTCAGATCAGTTCAGTACTTTTTGAGCCAATTCAATTCAAGCAAACTAACAAACAAAAGTCAAATCTCCATCATGCTTCCTTTTCATTTCCATCATGCTACGCCAATAGGAGCGGAACATGTGAAGCAAACTGAAGTTGCGTGGATCACCTAGTTTAATATATAGGAGACTGTTTGATAATATGTAGTAAATTTTATTAAATACTTGCTTCGGTTGTGCGATTTCACCCGCGTAGTTCCATTTTCCGTGGGAATATGGGAATAAAATATAGCCTCAACAATAACGTAGCTTTCTACCCCTGAAAACATTTTTAGAAATTACCCCATAGGTACATACGAACTATACCTCTTTATAGTACCTATTTGTATAAATAAAACTGATGATAGATTTTTTTACACCACCATATAAAAAACAAAGCCAATCAAAAAAAATACTGGCTGAATCACCATATTCACACTTTCACGCACCAGCTTTTTATAAAAAAAACTCTTTGAATTCTAACTAGTCCGTTATTTGTATGCTAAACTAACGAATGCAAAATAAAACAAAAATGGCGCATGAAAAATTTTGTGCATCGCCTAGTATCAACGGCCCGGGTCAAAGAACAACCCGGGTCAGTTTCACCCCGTCCCGGACGGGCAGCCAGACATCGGTAGCGGACCGTCCGTGTTCCAGCCGGATTAAACATTGCGGCATCGATTGTCTCACTATTTACCTACTAAGCTAACACGAATGGTTCTCATTTGGTTATCACGTGTTTCGTACGAATTATCACTTCGTGAGTTTTACTTTTTTACTAGGTAGATTTGTAGGATAGCTCCAAACGCTTTTAAAATTTATTTCGTGTGTGTGAAAGATGTCTTTGTAAATTCATTAGTACGTATTTCAATTTTAATGTCTGTAGTATATTAGCCTTGTTTCTCATGGTACAAGTCGTGTTTAGTTTAGTCCTGTGTAAATAGTCTCCCAGGTGTAACAGTAAAATTTTATATTAATATTTCGGTTATACTAGTGGCTCCCGCGTACCCGCGTACCCGGGTTACTTTCGCATTTATAATATTAGTATGGATTATAAGCAACATAAGTGATAATGGTTCGATAACGAAGTGAGTGGTCGGTGGTAATGTTAAAACCCGGGACGTCCGGCGGCTGAGGCGGAGGCGGACGCGGTGTCGCGAATCCGGGAAGGGCAGGACAGAATCTCGGAATTGTAGCGTTGATTTGATTGCTTAATTGTTTGCCTTTATATTGGACATGACCCGTATATAATTAAATTATTGTATATATGTAGATAACTCGAGGATTTGCACTAGGGATGTGTTGAGTGGAGTGTCGTTCGATGGATGGATGGTTCTGAATTAAATTTTATATCCATGTCATTTAAATTAACTTTTGTATATCATACTAATATTATGAATGCGAAAGTTTGTGAGAATCAGTATAGATGTTAAGTACCTACCTACTCTTTGACGGCGGAACGCCTGAAGGGATCGCGATGAAACTTGATACTATGTTAGGATATGTTCTTTTGTTTCTTTAAAACTACGCAACGGATTTTGATGCGGTTGTTTTAATACATAGAGTGATTCGAGAGGAAGGTTTTTATATACAATACATGCATAATATGTTAGAGAAACGCTGACAATTTTGGAGGTTTCTCATGTGATGTATAAGCATTAAACCCGTGCGAAGACGGGGCGGGTCGCTGGTGACATATCAAGTCGACCCGAAATAGAAAAAGGCGAGAAAAAAGATGTACCAGTCAAGAGCTAAAACTTAAGATGTCTTGTTTTGAGAATTTCAACCATAAAACAGCATCATCAGCTTTTAAAATCTCATCCTGGCAACCCGCTTTTAATTACATATAGCATTCTAAATACGTGAATTATCATCACATTTGCATGAATATTTTTAAAGTTCGTGAAAAGGGGTAAATTGTGTACGGTGTTATTCCACCGTAAACGGGATGCTTTTAGTATACTTTTTTAACGACAGCTTTTATTAAGTTTTGCTTTGACGGCGAGCGGCGAAAGTGTATTTTTTTTTTTTTTTTTTATACCACAAGGGTGGCAAACAGGCATACGGTCCCACCTGATGGGAAGCGGTTACCGTAGCCTATGGACGCTTGCAACACCAGAGGCGTCACTCACGCGTTGCCGACCCTATAAAAGAGGGAGCAACTATAGAGGCAGTGAAAGGGACAAAGCGCAATGCACTTCTCGTCGAAGGGCCAAACAGGCATCACTCCTGCACACCCCTACGACGCTACTCCATCCCTGGTCCCCCCACTGCCGCTACAGCGTCTCCTCATGGAGCTGGAGTGGTATACAGTGGAGTGGTATACAGTGGAGTGGTATACAGTGTAACTGAAAATAAAGGTGTTAAAACACTTTTCCATGTCCAGGAATGCTTCGTTATTTTACTACTCATTATTGCATTCGGCATTATTTTTGTTTGTCTGTCCGTTTTGAGTTTTCTGTGTGTTCGTGCATAATGCTCGAAAAGAGTCATTTTCGCTTCGTTAGTTTAAATTGATGGCTCTCTGTTTATTGAGGGTTAAATTATTTCTGTATTTGTAAATGTTTCAGAATTTATAATTATGAGCATCTGTTTCCTTTGATATCTGCCGATGTTGATTGAAAACATGTAAAATTTAATGGAACGGAAAAATATGGAATTCTGATGAAATATTTTTTTGTTTTTTAATCACGCCAGAACGGCTAAAGGGAATTGAATGAAATTTGACACATAGTTAAAATATGTTTTGAAAAAGCAATGAAACTAAATTTTATAGCAAAAAATTAATATGATCTCAAGCTTTCTCTCTGCTCTCTTTGCGAGCGGAAAGTAATTAATATAGCTAATCAACGTTTAATTTAGCTTAATCTTACCTAGTACAAGTATGAAGTAGGTAGTTTAGTTTAGCAAGATCATAGATGAGTATAAATATAGCTTACGTTTAAGTCGTACGTTCATACAAATATAACAGTTTGGTTTCGCTCAATCAAATATATTTTTAGACTCCGAGTAGATCGGAGAATAAAACCGAGTCAAGAGTAGAATATATATTTTTTTCTGGATACGGTATTCTATAATCTTTTTTTTGTTGCTGCAATGCTGACAGCCGGTTGGCTTTGTGGTTAGTGACCCTGACTTTCAAACCGCTAATCGTGGGTGCGAATCCCACCCAGGACAAACATTTGTATGCATGAATATGTCTGTTTGTTCTGTGTCTGGATGTAAAGTATATCAGCTATCTGGTTACCATAACACAAGCTTCATTTGAAGCTTACTTTCAGATTGGCCGTGTGTGAAAAATGTCCCAGGATATTTATTTATTTAACTAGTAAAGTGTAACTCACAGTTTCATACATCAATGTTAATATCAATTTGCTTCATCGAGCATGTAACCAATAGAGTAGAACTGTTAACAGTTTTGTTAGAAAACAAAATACGCCAAAACGCTGCGCCGGCCCCTGTGTTCTGATTGGCCGACTCAAGGTCAAGTGTTGCACTAGACGTACGCACAGGTCTCTTATTGGTCGGGTACTGTTTTAGTTCGAGCGTGGTTTGTTAGTTATACCGGTTATACGTGACAAATCATTGATGCGTTGCTAAACAAATGGCTCACTATTGCTACTCTATTGGTTACATGCTCGATGATTTGCTTGCTGTAAATAATCGCCGATCTTTTCTGAACCGTAAATAAACATAAATGACGGCGTTATGTGAACTAGATCTTATTTCTACTAGTAAAAGTCCATTTTCATTTAACTGAAATTTTCAAGGGCTCTAATAAGTAAGGATATAGTGGCCTAAATCGTGAATTCGACGATATGATCTTATACTAGTGGTTCTCCGCGGTTTCACCCGCGTTACCGAGAATCTTCTACGTACCCGGAATAAAAAATGTTGCTTAAGTAGGTATATATTCAAACTCTGTGCCAAATTTTATCGCGGTCCCTTCAGCCGTTGTTGCGTGAAAGAGTAACAAACATACATACATTCTTACAAACTTTCGCATTTATAATATTTCTACGATATTATAAAGGCGAATCTCGATTTGTTTGTTGCACTTTCACGCTCAAACTACTGAACTGATTTAAAAAAAAATTCACCAATTACAAGCTACATTACCAACGTATAACATAGGCTATATTTCATCCCCATATTCCTATGGGAATAGGAACAAAGCGGGTGAAACCGCGTGGAGGAAGTTAGTATATAAAACAACATTGGAGGATTTAAACGACTTTTTCATCACTCGAAATGCTTATGACCTTGTACACTCATGTAAGCTAGTGGGTGACGATTAGCAACGTTGTAGTGATCACAGACAGACAGATAGACACGCGCCGATTTTTATATATACCTATACTAATCCTAACTATCACTACATATTATACCTAAAACAAAGTCGCTTTCCGCTGTCTGTCCCTATGTCTTCTTAAATACTACGCAACGGATTTAGATGCGGTTTTTAAAATAGATAGAGTGATTCTTAAGGAAGGTTTTTGTGTATAAATCATTACGCTATGACGAATAGGAGCGGAGCATAAATCAAAACTGTTGCAAAAACGGGCAAGTGACGCTAACGAAGTTGCGCGGGTCAACTAGTTAAATATAATTTAAGTTGTATTCAGTAACTGGCTATCGATTCCGACGCAATACTATGGTATGTGTGTTGCAGTTTATACCTTCGTGTGAATAGCGCATATTTCTATCCTGCCTGCGACCCATTCAATGTTAAGGGTTGCCACTTTCTGATAAATATAATCGAATAAAAAAAGATATATTCTCGTCGACTGGCAAATGTTTAGTGTTTATGAGTAATACATTTAAGGAACGAGTTAAGTCCGCTTTGGTACAGTAGGCTTATCCTACTAATATTATAAAGGCGAAAGTTTGTATGGATGTTTGTTACTCTTTCACGTAAAAACTACTGAATGGATTTGAATGAAATTTGGAATAAAGATAGCTTATAACCTGGATTAACATATAGGCTACTTTTTATCCTGGGAAAATGGAAGACCTCCCGGGTACGCGGGTGAAACCGCGGGGAGCCACTAGTTATAGTATAATTGATTATATTAATGATGACAAGGCATGGGTATAGCTCTGGTTCAATCAGGACTAATATTAATATTGTTAAAGAAATTGTTAAAACTTGTTTTGAAAAGAGTAATTGCTGAGTTTATTGCCGGCTCTTCTCAGCAAAAGCAACCTTCCGAACCGAGCATTAGAGTCGACGTTTCATAAGTGCCTGTGAAAGGCCTAGTTGAATTAATAAATTTATTTCATTTCATTTCATTACATAAATATCAATATTAAATGTAAATGATATTATAACTTAGTATCAAATCAAACAAATAACATACAAAAATATTGAGTAAAATAACCCAGGACCACCGGCTTATATGAGGCTTATCTGGGTAGATAACCACTAAGCTAGGTTAGTCACAAATTTAATAGAGCACCGTCAAAATTATAAGAAATACATTTAATAGATATTTTTGTTCTTAAAAATATAAAATAAGATTATTTGAAATTTGTTACTTAGGTTTGCCTCCTCGGTTGGCTCGCCTTAGGCACAGAACACTACCGCCACACGGTTTCACTCGCATTCCTATTTGATCTTACAACATTGAAATTGAAATTCTACAAAACATCGAAATTAAACCGACAAAGATCATTCATCCATTTCTCCGAATCGTAATATTTTTTTCCGAAAACCGGTTAGCGGTTATTAAATACCGGTTCCTCGTGCCAGCCCTACTGGAATTATCTCTGCCATTACTGAGATGACTCACCGACAGAAATACATAACGTCCTTATGACGTAAGCCCTATTCGCACGAGAGTTTTTTTAACGGATGTTAAAAAAACGTTCAAACACAACAAATGCATTTCCAAGTATCATAATATGGTCTATTTCCAACTCTCCGCTGGATCAAAAAGCGTCGCGTTTTAAAAATGCTGTCGTGTGAACATATACTTGGAAATGCATTTGATGTATTTGAACGGTTTTTTAACGTCCGATAAAAAAACTCGTGTGTAGGAGGGCTAATGGACGATAAAATTCAATGTTGTATCTTTGTATTTAAAAACATTGTAATACTGAATGAATGGCTTTGTGGATGCGACCCTGTACGAGTCAGGTCGCAGGTTAAATTCCTAAAAAAACATATTCAACAACATTGTTAGTTATCTCTGAATGTAAATTACTTATTAAATAAGTATATACTTAATCCTACTAATATTATTAACGCGAATATTTGTATCTGTGTTTGTTCCTCTTGCACGCAAAACTACAGAACGGATTTGGATGAAATTGGCATCACAGATATTAACATATAGGCTACTTTTTATCCCGGCATAAGAGGCATATATAAAGTCAAATATCAACTCAACAGTTTCATGATCTGTGACCTATATCCAAACTAATATTATAAATGCGAAAGTACCTCTGTCTGTCTGTTACGCTTTCACGCTAAAACTAGTTAACCGATTTAAATGAAATTTGGTACACAGACAATACAGAGCCTGAGAAAGGACATTGGGTACTTTTTATCCCGGGAATTTTGAAGATCCCCGGGAACGCGGGTGAAGCCGCGGGGAGCCACTAGTTTACAATATAAATACAATTTTAAAAAGTAGTAATAGTGAAATATTAACATTCTCCAACAAAATACTACTGCTTGTTTACATTCATTAAAATTCCTATCACGATCTAAGCGTTCCCTTCGAGTTCTATTATTAGATCTATCGGGCCTCCCTCTCGCACCCACGGCGTTTGTTAACGAGGGAGCAGGACGGATGCGTCGTAAATCTATTGAGAAAGGACGCTGTTAGAAAACAGACTCTTCATTGTACGAGGTTTAGGAATTATGAAACAGATTGTGGTTAGTGACCCTGACTCTCAGCCGATGGTCGTGCGTTCGAATCCCACCCAGGACAAACATTTGTATGCATGAATATGTCTGTGTGTTCTGTGTCTGGATGTAATTATCTATACAAGTATGTATTTAAAAAGTGTTATATTAATATATAATATACTAAGAGGAATTATTTTCATTTTTGTGTATGTTTGTAATGTATATAAAAAAATACTGTGCCGATTTCATAAATTCTTTCACCATTGGAAGGTTACATTATCAAGGAGTAACAGAGGCTATATTTTATCCCCGTATTCCCACGGGAAGGGTGAAACTGCGCGGAGGCAGCTAGTACCTGTTACTTAAGAAGTTTTACAAACTTTTGTATACAAACAAAGTTATGTATCGAGCTTGGAAAGTTTGGAAGTACGAATAATAGAGTTACATCAGTTGAAAAGTTCAATGTCCGAATATCTGGTTAAATTTAACTTGACATAGAACTCAAAACAAATTGAGAGTTCAAAAGTTAAGTACGTTAAAATGCGTTATTAATAAAATAAATCTTTTTATATTTATAATTCTCGTGTCACAATGTTAGTTACTTCTTGACCAATTTTTTATATGCATATTCAATAGGTCTGAGAATCGGCTACTATCTATTTTTCATACCTCTAAGTGATCACGGGAACAGGAAACGGGAACTACGTGGGTGAAACTTCGGGGCGGCAGCTAGTATTATTATAAAATTAATGCCTTCAGATCGGCTCAGTATTTTACCGTGAAAGCGAGACAGAGTTACTTTCGAATTTATAATATTAGTATAGTTTGGCCCTGTGGTTAGTGCCTGACTTTCAAGCCGCAGGTAGCGGGTTCGGATCTCCGGAAACCGCGAGAAGCCACTAGTATGTGAAGAGAATATAAAATCTTCCAATAAAAGCGACTTGGATTAAATGCAGTGTACTTTTTAGAGTTCCGTACCCAAAGGCTCAAAACGGGACCCTATTAGGTACTAAGACTTCGCTGTCCGTCCGTCTGTCACCAGGCTGTATCTCAGACGGTGACAGCTAGACAGTTGAAATTTTCACAGATGATGTATTTCTATTGCCGCTATAACAAGAAATACTAAAAATAAATATATAAGGGGAGCTTCCACACGACAAATTAGATTTTTTTCCGTTTCTTGCTCGATACTTATACCGGAAATAAATACATCGTACGGAACCCTCCGTCCGACTCGCATCTGACTGGTTTTTTCTTTTTTATATGCAAATAAGGCTTCTGTGCTATGAATATGGCACTAATTTGCCCAATGAAGCTTCTCCATTCAATAGGTTTCTAGATTAGCATTCCCGTCCCTACTCTGTAAGTGCCTAGATAACATAGTTCATTGCTTCATAGAAATTACTAGCGGCAGTTTCATCCGTGTTCCCGGGGGATCTTCAATTTTCCCGGGATAAAAATTAGCAGGCTCTAGATTATCTGTGTACCATATTTCATTTAAATCGTTTCTGTAGTTTAAGCGTGAAAGCGAGACAGAGTTACTTTCGCATTTATATTATTTGTTAAGATTATATATAGTAAAAGCGTTATATCAAATTTTGCGAGTATAAAATATAATACAAACAGTACAGGCTAAAATCCATTAAGTATTGTGTTAAAGCGTTCATGTCGCTATTATAGAACCAGCAGAGGTATCTCCCGTTATCAAAGACGGATTAAGACTTCTTGATGCTCTAAGCAATCCACGCCCATGGGCCCCCCTATCCTTATGTCAACTAGAATCGGTCTATAAACCATTTTTGGTGCGGTTTTTGGTGACGTGAGAGTGAGACGTGATGCCTTAAGGATGGATTTTTTTGTGCTTCTTCTGGTGCCCCCAGACGTGATGCCCTAGGCTATTGCTTAATTTGTTTAAGGGTTAATCCGTCACTGCCCATTACACGATTAATTGATGATATTGGAAACAGATTGAGTTAATAGATTAGTCCGCCTACCGCATACATATCCAAATTGATAATACCTAGAATAGAATAACTTGATAATTACGATTATCAAGGTGCAAGTTTGAACCACTGGCCCGTAATGAGTTTAATGTTAATGACACATTCACATACCTAATACTATATACTTTTTATCCCGGGAAAATGGAAGATCTCCCGGGAACTCGGGTGTAACTACGGATAGCCACATACATAAATACTTGAGTTTCAATTTAATAATTTTCTTACAGATTGGTTTTTATTTAAAAAAATCACCGATACATTAGAACGTTTTTGTATAATCCTATAGTAAATACAAGTAGAAGTAGTTTATTTATTTATTTATTTAATAATAATGGACAGCCAGTGGTTGTTACATTAATTAAGACTTAAAACTAGGTTACAAAGAAAAAAATGTAAATGTACAACCTTTTAAGGCGTCACAACTTGGGCTTAAATGGTAACACGTATGTAAATTAATATAAAATCAGAATAATAAAGTTTATAAAAATAATTATAAGACAGAAATTAAAAATTAAAACAAAAAAAAATATTAAATTTAAGTAAATATATGTTTAGGCAGTTAACAATCTCCGCACATTATCATTTAAAACAACATGCACTTGTTTCTTTAAACAATAAACAGATGAGTTATCGACAGCTAACTCATTGTAGTAATGTACTGGCGTGGAGTTTCTAAATACTTCCAAAGTCACGACCCATTTTTGAGATCGGTTTTAAGTGCTATAAGTCAAGATGAGGTAACACTATAATGCACAGATTCCGTATATTGACATACCGTTGGCTTTGTGGTTAGTGACCCTGACTCTCAAGCCGCGGGTCGTGCGTTCGAATCCCACCCAGGACAATTTGTATGCATGAATATGTCTGTTTGTTCTGTGTCTGGATGTAAATATCTATATAAGTATGTACTTAAAAGTAGTATAATGTAGTATACCATATCACAAGCTCTGCTTAGTTTGGAATCAGATTGGCCGTGTGTGAAAAATGTCCCAGGATATATTTTATTTATTAGGCCTATCAAATTGCCATTAGTTTCTCGATCATTGCTTAAGCCCTGAGATTTTGCGTAAAGATAAAAAATTACCTATATAATGTCTGGTAACTTTCGACCAAATACCGTCAGTTTTACTAGCTTCATTTTAGTAATAAACATCTATTTAAACTTACTTTTATAACAGGATTAAGTAGTTCCGAGTGATTGCTTCTTCTGGAAACATTTATTATGATAATAGTTTTGCTCATATTTTTTATAGAAATTTTTTTATAATTTATTCATTCACACGAAAACATACAAACATTCTTTACGAAATTCGGTTTTTCTCACAACAAAACGGAACCCTAAAAACGTGAGAGTAGACGGAAGCCAGAATGGATTTGTAGCTGAGGAATTATTAGTGAGTAAGTATATATATATATGAGTCATCAGCATTGTTTGTTCATAATGGACAGTGAGGGTTTTTGTCTGTCTAGTTCATAATGATAGCACACTGTGCCGCTAAACTATACCGGAACAAATGAATAGACCATAGATCTACTAATAGTTTAGAGTTTTAGACGAACAATCTTCGATTTAGGCCTCATTCGCACCAGAATTTTTTAACAGACGTTAATAAAAGAGTTCGAATACAACAAATGCATTACCAAGTATATGTTCACACGACAGCGTTTTTAAAACGCGACGCTTTTTTATTGAGTGGTGTTACATTTTCAACTTTGGACGTTGGAAATAGAGCATATTATGGTATTTGGGAACGCATTTGTTGCGTTTGAACGCTTTTTTAACGTCTGTTAAAAAAACTCTCGCGCGAATGAGACCTTAATGCGCTGTATAGATTTAATCAATCTAGCAAGTCGTGGGAATGATTTCCCCGTAGAACTTTTGCGTCAAGTGTTTCATCTGAGTGTAAATATCTATGTTATAATCAGTTATCGGGTTTTCTAGTAACACGCTTAAAAGCTAAAGTTAGGATACTTACTTTCTGGTTATCATAGTACAAGCTCAGCTTAGTTTAGAATCTATAAACTTGTATGAATATAACATACTTTTTGACTGGTCTGTCGTCTTTGTTGGTTGTCCTGTCTTACAAGCCAGTGGTCGTGTGTTCGAGGTATTCCACCAAGCGCCCCCAAACGAAGCGCACCCAGACGAAGCGCACCTAAAGTATTCCACAAAGCGCCCCCGTAGGTGCGCTTCAAATGAAAAATTTAAAATAATTAATTTCCTATTCCACGAAGCGCACCTAAGAATATCACTCGCATAGTGTGGTGACAAGAAATAAAAATGTCGATAGAAAAAAATATTTATTATTTAGAAGACTAACTTAATTTTCTATAATCGTTCAGTTTCATTATGTGACACAATATTTGTCATTTTTGTAATCTTAGGTACTATTTAAAATCACAAATTGTTTCATAATTATGCAATGAAACGACAAGTATCAAAAACATTGTAAATATAGTTTTCCTTAGGCTAAATTCGGGTTGGCTCGGGAATTCAGTGCCGCGCGCATACGTTGACGGTTAGCCCGGTTAGACGTTGACGGAACTTCTAACATCAAACAATTTCATTGTAATAATGTGATACAATAATTGTAATTTTCTTTAAATTTTTAATGTTCATATACATAACCGTCTAACCGGGCTAACCGTCAACGTATGCGCGCGGCACTGAATTCCCGAGCCAACCCGAATTTAGCCGAGCATTTCCGGAGCTTGTTTACATGCTTAGTTCTCATTACACTATTGCGACGTCACGGGCTGTTTCAGTCAATTTCAGTTGGACATTGCCTAGAGAAATTAAGATTTTGATTATCAATAATTTATTTAATTGATAAGTTTATATACTACATATATTGCCCATTTTTTCAAGATTATTTAAGAATCTTAAATATTGTGTTTAGTTATTTTAAGCAGTCTGTGATTTTATATAAAACTAGAGGTCATCAACATCAACTAACCTAGATCTCTATAGAAAACTATAATTAAAGTGTTTTTGATATTTTGTCCAAGTTTTTATTGTAATTATGAAACAATCTGTGATTTTTTTATGTTATAGTAGAGTATTTTTATTATTTACTAAACAGGTAGCTAAGCTATAAGAAAACTTCAACATAGATCTCTAAGGAAAACTATATTTACAATATGTTTGATACTTGTCGTTTCATTGCATAATTATGAAACAATCTGTGATTTTAAATAGTACCTAAGATTACAAAAATGACAAATATTGTGTCACATAATGAAACTGAACGATTATAGAAAATTAAGTTAGTCTTCTAAATAATAAATATTTTTTTCTATCGACATTTTTATTTCTTGTCACCACACTATGCGAGTGATATTCTTAGGTGCGCTTCGTGGAATAGAAAATTAATTATTTTAAATTTTTCATTTGAAGCGCACCTACGGGGGCGCTTTGTGGAATACTTTAGGTGCGCTTCGTCTGGGTGCGCTTCGTTTGGGGGCGCTTGGTGGAATACCTCTCTAATTAACTCCCATTCACGACAATCATTTATGTCTTTGTTCTGTGTGTAGGTGTAAATATCTGGTTATCACATTGCAAGGTTTGGCCAGGTCGAATCGGGTTGGTCGTGTTAATAACAGATTCTAAATTTATTTATTTCATTATATTAGCATACTATAGAATTTAGCATTACCATAATATGTCTGATTGTTCTGTGTCTGGATGTAAATATCTGTATAGATAAGTATGTATTTAAAAGTAGTATATGTAGTATATCAGCTATCTGGTTATCATAACACAAGCTCACTTTGATGCTTACTATGGAATCAGATTGGCCGTGCGTGTGTGAAAAATGTCCCAGGATATTTATTATTTATTATAAATTCTCTGACAGCGGTCTATATTTTAAATGGTCTATGGCCCACGCCTGCATCGCTGTTTATCATAATCGGATGTCCTTTTGTTTAGTTTAACAATAGACAAGGTAATTAGCACTCAGTGGCTATTAAAATATAGTCGATTATTCCACGCATGGGTGAATAAATACTTTAACTTCATGACAATGTTATGGGGCTTGCTCTATAATAATATAGGTATCTTCTATATATATAAAACAAAGTCCCCGCCGCCTCTGTCTGTCTGTCTGAACGCGATGAACACAAAAACTACTGAACAGATTTTCATGCGGCTATCGCCAAATTACGGAGTATTTCATGGGGAAGGTTTTTATGTATAATACGTCAAATTGGACCCGGTAGGTGGCGCTGGTGGGCAGAAAGAAGTCTGCCGGGTCCGCTAGTACCTACTATATATTATTATGATACCAGTGACGCGCCCCGGCTTCGCACGGTTAGCAGAGCATCATTGCAATATTCCAACGATATTTAAAATTTTCTTGATTCTTCGTAGTTTAAAAGATCTATGCGTAAAGACTGCGGGTTGCGACTGCATTTTAAACTATATTATAGTATTTTTTATTTATTGAATAAAATATGTAACTCTTATCCGCCTCCGCGCGGTTTCATCCGCGTAGCTCCCGTTCCCGCAGGAATACGGGGATAAAATATAGCCTATGCTCCGTCCTGATAATCTAGCTTTCCATTGGTGAAAGAATTATTCAGATCCGTCCAGTAGTTTTTAAGTTTATTCGTTACATACAAAAATACAAATCTTTCCTCTTTTTAATATTAGTTTAGATTTATATCCATTTGGGTATTATAGCACAAGATTGGTTTATGCTTGAAATGTGATTGGGCGTTATAAATGTTACTTATTTTGTTTTTATAGGTATTATAATAAAATAAAAATAAAAGAATTCATATGTTAGAAAAAATCTTCTTTAAATTTTTTGGGCTTCAAAAATTAAGGTCTTCTTAGTTTTAAAGCTAGTGTGTTCTGTGAATGAATAATCTTTATTATCATGCGTGCGATAGGTGCGCAAACACAGTTCTTCGAGTGCTTGCTGAATCTGGGCCATTTGATAAACAAGTCATATTAATTATTAACGCTTTTGTTCTAATATTGAAGGCATTGTTTATTTCCTTAACATTTGATAACACTGGTCCACAGTGGTTTTGATTGAAGATTAATTTTGGTCATATTAATGCTGACAATTCATGAAACTAATATTGATTTCGTTAGGCTTGTTCTAATTTCTTTTTAAATCTCAATTTTTTATTGGCAGCATGGTAAAAACATAGACCAAAAATCATAGAAAACACATTTAGTACTTTCATTAATATAGGTATTCTTAATCTGGGCAGTTGAAACAAAAAAAATGCAAAGATATCCAGGGCCACTGCCGTTGTGTAATAAATTGATCGGTATCACAGAGTTTTAATTCACTAAAGTCAAAATGACATTAGGTCAACGTTGCTCTTTCTTTAGTTTACTACGATCTCACGTGAGAAATCCGATGTTAGAGAATACGAGCATCCGTCGCGCGGTTTCACTAGCTTACTTCCCGTTCCCACAGGAACATGGGAATAAAATATAGCCTAAGTTACTCCCCAGTAATGTAGCTTTCAATTGGTGATAGAATTATACAGATCGGTCCAGCAGTTTTGGAGCCAAAATGTGACAAAACACGAGAATTTTTTGCCTTGAGGTTTCACATGCGTTCCCTGAATAATTAAAACGATAGCCCTTTTGAACCTTCAACTGTCCTGGGATAAATGGACTTTATGTCCTTTCCCAAGCATTAGTCTACCTCTGTACAAATTCTACAAAAACAGTTGAGTTGTTTAGACGTCAAACCGTAACAAAGAAGAAGACTTTCGCTTATATAATATTAGTAGGTATTTCCTAAGTGATATCCATATAATAGTGATACAAATCACACCAATAAATCTATCAATGGGACAGTAGTAGAACAGTACAATGCATTTTCTCAGAGCGTGGAAAAATACGCGAAACTGAGAAAGGTGGTTGTGAAAGCAACTCGTGCGCAGCGACGCACACCGATTTATGTAGGATGCCCATATACGGCAGACATACTGGATTTTGTAAAAACTCGACGCAATTTATATATTACCAAAATGGTGTTCGTTTGTCCGGTGCATTCTTTAGTGCAAACAGATGAGTTGTAAATAAATAAATATCCTGGGACATTTGTCATTAAGCCTCATTCGCACGAGAGTTTTTTTAAGAGACGTTAAAAACCGTTCACATAAAACAAACGCATTCCCAAGTACCATAATATGCTCTATTTCCAACACCCAAAGTTGAAAATGCAACACCGCTCGATAGAAAAGCATCGCGTCTTAAAACCGCTGTCGTGTGAACAAATACTTGGGAATGCATTTATTGTTTTTGAACCCTTTTTTAACGTGCGTTAAAAAAACTCTTGTGCGAATGAGGGCTTAGAGAGAGGAAAACCGCAGGCAGAGAAAACGTAATAAAATTTATCATCGCGTTTTACGTGTTTGTCCGGGAAATGTCGATGATGTGGTCGCCGCTTTGTAACCGCGTCAGGCTGCGTATGCGCACGGCTTGTTCGTATGACGAGAACGACCTCCTTGCATTATTCCCGTCAAACACTTCCTCCACGCTATACACGCTCATGTGGAAATGTTTCGTTGAATCGACTTTAAAATAGGAGGTATTAGATTATACCTATTCGTAAAAAAATTAATAAATAAATAGATAATAATAAAATTGATTTTATTTATTAAGTTACAAAATAAGAAATTATATTACCACCAAATAAAACGAATGACAACTAAGTTAAATAATCGAACGTAATACATAGAATCAAGTTAAAGTTTATTTCTACATAAACTTTTGCACTAAACTATTTTGAAAGCAACTTCAAACGCGAAGTTTGAATACAGGTTAATAACGAATGAGAGAACATCGAGGTATACTATACTAGGTTCTACCGCGTAGTTCCCGTTCTTGTAGAAATATGGGGATAAAATATAGCCTATGTTACTCCCTGATAATGTAGATCTCCATTGGTGAAAGAGTTTTATAGATCGGTTAAGTAGTTTCAGTCTATTCAATACAAATAAACAAACAAATCATTTCTCTTTATAATACTAGTGAATAACTGTAAGTATACTCGGCAACCAACCTTCCGAACCGAGCGTTAGTCTGACTATTCTTAAGTGTCTGTGAAGGCCTAATTGAATAAAAAACATTTTTCATTTCAAGTAATCATGTGCATTCAAGTATGCTAGGATCCCTAAAGGGCAGGGAAAATTAATTTCAAAATATTGAACTACCTACTCTTACTTTCAATCTGGTAGAGTAAAGTCAACACCAGAGTTTTCATTTTATTCTATCAACTAGCTGCCTCCTCGCAGTTCTACCCACGCAGTTCCCGTTCCCGTGGGAATGAAAGGGTTAAATAAAGCCAATGTTACTCCCTGATAATGTAGCTTTCCAATGGTGAAATAATTTTAGAAATTGGCAAAGTAGTTTTTGAGTTTATTCATTACAAACATCTTTCTCAAACTCTTTATAATATAAGTGTATATATTCTAGATGCTAAAGTTTGCTACTTTTTCACGCTAGAACGGCTGAAAGGATCTTAATGAAATTTAGCACACAGGTAGAAAATATTATGGAATAACACTTAGGCAATTTTTTGTTTCGGGAAATTTGAAGATTCCCCGGGAACGCGGGTAAAACATGGAGAGAATAACCGCCATCTGTGAATAGCTACATTATGACCGCATAGTGACCGCAACTTGTTTAATTTATACGTCAACTACAGAACTTTCATTTATATATATATGTGTGTATACTTATACCCCTTTATTATGTTTCCAACTAACTACCGCCCCGCGGTTTTACCCGCTGTCGGTCCCCCTTTCAATTTTCCCGGGATCAAAGGTAGCGTATGTCCTTTCCCAACTTTTAGTGTATATCTGTACCAAATTTCATTAAAATCGGTTCTGTAGTTAGGCGAGAAAACGTAACTGACAGATAGTTAGTTTCGCATTTATCCACATTAATAAATTCTTTGTAACACTTTTCGCCTAAACCACAATATTTTTTAAATATTCTTAAGTATCTTAAACTAATAGAAAACTATATTATCAAGGAGTAACATAAGCTATATTTCATTCCCGTATTCCTACAGGAACGGAATCTAACCGCGGGTGAACCTGCCAGACGTCAGCTTGTAAAATAATATTTACTTTTGCTACATACTAATTAAATCAGTATCAAAATCTTCATCTATTCCTAATTTTACTTTCATATAAATAAAAAAACAAAGTTCCCGCCGCCTCTATCTGTCTGAACGCGATGAACACAAATACTACTGAACAGATTTTCATGCGGCTTTCACCAAATTACGGAGTATTTCATGGGGAAGGTTTTTATGTATAATACATCAATTTGGACCCGGTAGGTGTCGCTGGTGGGCAGAACGAAGTCTGCCGGGTCCGCTAGTTACTATAATAAAATTATTAAAAAAATACATTGCACTAGAATCGATGCTTAGGTATTTCCGCAGCCCTATACCTAATTGCTAGGGGTGGTATGAACACTCGTCACGATTTAAACGCGATAAAATAGGGTTGAGGCGACCCTTTGATTTAAACGTGATTCTATCAGTGCAAATACCCCCATAGCAGGAGCCGGGCCTCCCCTAACGAGGGAGACGTAGGCCATAGCCCACCGCACGGGCCTAGTGCGGCTTAGCTAAAATGTCATGCCTTTGATTGTGAAACCTCTGCGAATGAAGTGCACTGCACCTTCAAATGACTCACTAAGCGTCCATTGAATTCGTCTTATTCAAATTAATCTATTAAATTTGTTCGCAGTGAAGATTGAAATGTTAGCTTAAGAAATTAAAATGATGCCAGCCTCGTTTATAGGGAATGCGGCGTACAAGTAACTAACTTATATATTTTTTTTATTTCCTAGATTAGTTTTAATTTGTCTTTGTTCAATTATCGCAAGTGTACGTCCATTCTTTGTAAATAAATACCATTCTTTCTTTCTTTATGGAGATAAAGGGTTTCCTTCGATGACCTGAAATTTTTTTTGATCATTGTCCGTCTGTTACGCAGAAATGGTTTAAAGTAACAATAACGTAGTATCAAAATATTAAAGTACACACGCAAAATTAGGATAGCACTCGACAAACTGATGGGCGTTCAAAATTAAATCTTTGTGTCCAACGAATAAGGGTCATGCCCAATTTTGCTGAGGGCACAGGTAAAAATGGTTTATACCATTGAATGTACCGTTAGGCGAGGCTTTGTGCTTAGTACCTTTGGAACCTTGGGGGAGGGCGTTGACCCCGATAGGTGAAAAAGTTCGGGTTCCTACCAACCTTTTGTTTGAGGTCACTGACTGCATTACCTATATAGAAACGCGGTATAGTGCGTGAGTAAATCCCATTATTTTGACTCCCTCGGGATTGTATGATTGGCCTTGGTACAATGTGAAAGGTAAAAAGTCAAGTTTCATTGTTCCGCTAGTTTTGAGACAAGTCTTATTACTTTTCTAATATATATCTCAAGTTAATAGTTGAATAATGGACTTTTCTATTACACAATGCTGGTTAAAGCTTAACTAGCCGCCGCGTAACTTTTCAAAGGGATATCGTAGAAATGTTAGCCGCATCAAAAGACTGGAATTTTAATGAAAAGTCAGCTCGAGTTTAACTCTATTATCAAAGGAGATTTTTCATCTGTTCTTATCTGCAAAGCTACACATATAGGCTATCTTTACACGGTACACGATTCATCATCATCATCAGCTCATATACGTCTCCACCGAGAAGCACGAGCCCCCTTTAAGGCTAAAGTCCTTCTAGGCTTCACATATTTGTAACCTCATCTCTAGCATGCAGGTTTCTTCACGATGTGTTCCTTTACCGAAAGCCCATTCTTGAGTTTTTTTTTAAACTCGTAAGTACGGGCCAGGAGTCTGAACCTGCACCCTCATAATCTTAAGTCGGTGGTACACGATTACTGAATGCGAAACAGATTTGAGTCACGTAAATGGAATACCTGAGGATCCTAAAATGCTTTTAGCAGATTCCACGTGATACGATGGATGCAACGAGGCTTAAATTTAGCTGGAATTTTGCAAAATTACTCACATGTTTGACATTTATGCGCTATTATGTTGGCTGGAAGCTCCTCGAGTATTCTAGTGGGAGTTTTACATCCCGGCATCCAGTAATTTTGAGGATACCACTCGTGAATATTAATATGCGTTACTAACTCGTGGAAACTTTTTAATTAGTCTGTGCATTTTGCTTTTGGTTAGTACACTATTAACAAATTAGCTGGACTGTAGCGGTTCACGAAATATTTGGATGAAAATTGATATTTGAATGGCAAAAAGTCTATTTAAAAGCATTTTTTTACTTATAAAGTAACCATTTATAATACTGGCATTTCGAAAATTTTCTTTAAAAGACTTTAATATGAATTTCTTTGTCCAAATCCTTTCAATGTTTCTCGTATAGTGTTTTGTTAGCCTATTCAAATCTTCCTCTTAATTTTGTATCTAAAGACGTAGGTACCTGTTCTACAAAAACAAACTTTCTCCTTAACCCTGAACCAGTTACGAGGGTCGATAAAATTACAGGCACTTGAGACTTGACTTCCTCTTCATGTCTCAAGGTCTAGTACGCGATAATGCCCCTATTATTGTCAATTTCCATTAGCGACGGTTGGCACTTCCAGGCAGATGGATCATCAGCCTGTTCATGCCATTTATGCAACAGGAGGATCTTTGAATTCGGTTTCAATTGTATGATGGGGTACATCATGCAATTATGCTTGTAACGATGTTTTGCGACTCGATAACTGGACAAAAGAACTGCGCAGCCAAATACGGTTCTTAAACTGGATTTATCCAGTTTGGGCAGTATATACGAATATCTATACAAGATACAGTTTTGTGGAAAATTTTGGAAGATCTTGTTTTTTGAGATTATACTATATGGACATTATTTTTCATCAATTAGAAACAATCGAATTGTTGTAGGCGAGGTAACATTTAAGATTTATGGGAATAAATTTGGAGCTAAAATTATAGCCTTTTTTACTCTCCGATAATTTAATCGGTGAAATATTTTTATAAATTACCGTAACAAACTCATATTGGCATATAAGTTGCTTGTGACTTCCCGAGTTCCCAGGAAAAATTCAAAGACTAACTTACATCCATACTCACAAACTTACGCATTTATAACATAAATAGGATGATGAAAGACGATAATAGAAGTTTCTATTTGAAAAAAAAAATATTTTGAGAATACTGATTACGCTTTACATCCTAATGCCTATCTAGATTATAGAATAGAATAGAATAGAATAGAATATACTTTATTGCATCCACCAAGAAAAATAAAATTACAAATTAAATACACACAAAAACAAAGTGATTACAATATAGGCGGCCTTATTGCAAAAGCAATCTCTTCCAGGCAACCTTGGGGTGAGAGGAAAAAAAGATTTATATGGCAAGTGTAGGTCAATGACAGTTAACAATACATAAATATTAATAATGAAATGAAAAACCAAATACATATAGTATAATACATCCTAATACATACATTACAATAAAAGAAACAAAACAAACTAATAGATATAATAAAGAATACAATAAATAAATACAATAAATAAATACAATAAATACTATAAATATAGTCTATTTACAATCAGATGAAAGATAATAAGAAGTAACATTTTTCTTAAAAGAGTCTAGAGATTGAGCTCGTCTGACAGTTTCTGGAAGAGAGTTCCAAAGACGGACAGCTTGGACAGTGAAAGATTTAGAGTACGAGCAAGAGATATGAGAAGGAATTGTTAGAGAGGATTCAAAGAAACTGCGAAGAAGATGCAATTGGGAACTATGGTACGTGAAGCGTTCTTTTAAGTAAGAAGGTGCTTTGGGATTGAAAAGAACAGTATAAAGGAGCGAAAGTAAATGTGTATTCCGGCGAAGACGAATGGGAAGCCACTTGAGTTGTTCACGAAATTGAGAGATGTGATCATATTTGCGTAATCCAAATATGAATCGTATGCAAAGATTTTGGAGGCGCTCAAGTTTATTTAATAGCTCTTCAGAAAGGTCAAGGTAACTGACGTCGGCATAGTCAAGAATCGGGAGTAACAATGCCTTTGCGAGCGCAATTCTAGTGTCAATAGGCAAGAAATTACGTAATCGTCTGATAGAACCAGCCGCAGCAAACATCTTCCTGCTTACCTCCGCAACTTGCGGTGCCCACGATAAATTGCGGTCAATGAGAATACCAAGATTCTTTACTACTTCGCTAAAAGAAATTTTAACACCATTAAACATGATTGAAGGAAGCTGATCCCATACTACCCTCGATATTAAACTTTTACTCCCAATGATAATTGATTTAGTTTTAGATGGATTTACTACAAGCCCATGTTTTCTGCTCCAATCAGAAATAAGAGCAAGGTCATCATTAGTCTTAAAAATGGCACTTGAAAGAGAACTAAGAGAGGATTGTCGGTAAATTTGAAGATCATCTGCATAAAGATGGTAGAGTGAAGAAATTTTATGCGTTATAGAAGAAATGAAAATTGAGAATAAAAGCGGAGATAAGACGCCACCCTGTGGTACACCTGCAGATATATTACACCATGAAGAGGAATAATCTTCAAGGCGTATACGCTGCCGGCGCCCAAACAAGTAACTACGAAACCAATCAATTACTGTTGGAGATATGTTAAGAGAGCACAGTGTAACAAGAAGGATGTCAAAATCTACGGTATTAAAAGCATTACTAAAGTCTAGCAGCGTCAATATAGTAAGCTCCTTTCTGTCCATACCGGAACGAATGTCATCAGTAACTTTAACCAAAGCTGTCACAGTGCTGTGACCAGGACGAAAACCAGATTGAAGTGGATTCATAAGGCTAAATTTGGTAATGTGTGAACTTAACTGATGATGAATCACTCGTTCCAGCACTTTCGAAAGAAACGGCAGTATGGAAATAGGTCTATAATCAGAAAAGGAGCTAGGATTGGATTTCTTTGGAAGAGGGATAATCTGAGCTTCTTTCCAAAGATCGGGAAAAGAGCTAGAGGAGATCGAATAGTTGAGGATAGAGGTAATGATAGGAGTAAGGAATTCTAATAGGGGAAGGATCATTTTGCGACTGATGTTATCGCAACCCACAGCATTAGAAGAAATGGATAGAATGTGCCTCTTAACATCACAATCAGTACACTGACTAAAACAGAAAGCAGGACAGTTGGGAGATTGCGATGATGTAAGATTACGAATTGTATCATTTTTCGTGGCAGCGTCGCAGCTAGCCGACGAAGAAAAATGTAAATTAAGCAGATCTAAATTTAAATTTGCTGTGACAGGGTTATTGCTAGATTTCCCGACTCCCAAAGTTCTAAGAAATTTCCAGACTTTAGCTGGGTCACCGTCTTCTACGGATTGATGTATATGGCGTCGTTGTGCATCTCTACACATCTTATTGCAGTGATTTCTAGTCTGTCTGTACTTTTCGCGGTATTTGTCAGGGTTGATTTTAAATTTGGCTTTAATACTATTTTTCTTGGCTTGAACAGACTTAATTTCATTAGTGAGCCAAGGAGCAGGAAGATGCTTGACTCTGACAGGACGAACTGGAGCATGCACGTCATATAGCTGCAACAACAAATAATTGAAGATTTCCAACTGCTTATCAACAGTTGGTGCATCCTGGATAATCGTCCAATCTATTTCTTGGGCATCCTTGTGCAGGAGTTCAAGATTCATGCCACTAAAATTGCGCTGCAAAAGGATTCTAGATTTAAGTTTAGGGGGACGAATCTTGTAGGAAAGATAGATAAGGTCGTGATAAGAGAAGGCATCAGCAGTGCATTGCCCATGTTTGGAAACATGTTGAAGGGAAGAAACAAGAATTAAGTCAAGGAGAGACGGTTCACAGTGAGGAGAATAGTGTGTAGGATTAAGTGGAAGAATGTTTAAATTTGATGAGTTTACAACAGATTTTAATCTAGTTGAGCGATGGTCAGACTTTAAAAGGCAAGTATTAAAATCACCCATGATAATTGAATGATTGTACAAGGGAAGAAATGATTCTAAAAGTGATTCAAATGAAGTAAAGTAATTGACAGATAAAGAGGGACTATATAATACACCAAGAAGAGTTTTCACGCCAGATAGAATAATTTCAAGAAACATATATTCAGCAATAGGCACGAGACTCTGTGGGGACATACTAATTACAGTGTAAGGAATGTGGGCACGGAGATAGATAGCAACCCCACCTCCTCCCCTACCAATGCGATCGTTCCGAATCAGCTGAAACCCAGGTATGGCATATGCAGTTGAAGGTAAACAAGGTTTCAGCCAAGATTCTGATACAAGAATAGCGTGAGTGTTTTGGAGATTAGAAAAGGACGTCAGTAAGTCAGGATAATGAGCCGGAATACTTTGAGCGTTAATGTGAACGACATTAAAGTTATTTTGGACATCACTAAAACAGGAGTCTATGCTAAGTCGATTATGCTAAGTCTTATTAGTAATATTTATTTCATCCCATTGGGCATAGCAGGTTGTGCATTGAAATGATAGTCCTCGGTAATGCGATTACAGGAACTATAGGTAAGATAATATTTGATGGTTTGGCTTGTTGCCTCATCGTGATGGTATAGATCTATCTTAATATTTATAAATCTCGTGTCACAATGTTTGTCCTCAATGGACTCCTAAACCACTTAACCGATTATAATAAAATTCGCACACCATGTGCAGTTCCATCCAACTTGAGAGATAGGATAGCTTACATATACTTGGACCCGGTAGGTGGCGCTGGTGGGCAGAACGAAGTCTGCCTGGTCCACTAGTACTAATATATAAAGCTGAACAGGTTGTTTGTTTGAATACGCTAATCTCGTGAACAACTGAAAAATCTAAGTCCTTTGTCCCCAAAATCTTTGTGCTGAATTCTTTCCAAATGCTAAGACGACAAAATCGAGAAAATCTTCAGCGATTTAACTTTCTTTTTTTATCTTTCACAGACATGCTACGAAATGGAGAGGTACCTCCGCGAGGAGCCGCGGGGGAAGCGTCGGGACCCACCACAGGAGGAGGAGTGGGCTAGGTCATCGACCTCATCACCGCCATCACCACCATCACCACCATCGCCCCCGTCGCCACCCTCACCCCCCTCCCCGCCGCGCTTGTTCACCGTCACCGCTGTAAAGAGTGAACCTCCTAGTGATTCTGATGAACCGAGGGGTAAGTTGGCCGTTGAGTTTAAGGATTGGTTATAAGGTTGAATGTCATGGAGAAGGTTGATGATCATCATCATCATCATCATCATCATATCAGCCATAGGACGTCCACTGCTGAACATAGGCCTCCCTTAGGTTGATGATACATGATAGAAAATCAGGCTCATGGGTATGAGTTTTGGGTGAAGGAAAATATTCCGCAGCCAAGCAGTTGAACTTACATCAATTCCGTTCTGTCCTCTAAGTGGCAGTTGGAGTAAAGACGATAGAATTCAAATAACGTGTGCGTATTTCAGAGGAGAAGCCCGCCCCGGTGCCAGCGCGCGTTCGCCCGCCTCGCCATCATACGCACGCCCACACCCACGCTCATGCCCACACGCATGCCCACGTCACCGATCCACGCCGCCGCGTCCACCGCTGCGAGTTCCCAGCATGCGACAAGGTGTACACCAAGAGCTCGCACCTCAAGGCCCACAAGAGGACTCATACAGGTAAGATGTGATGAAACTCCTTGAAAAGCCATCAGTCTAGCTTCTTCTTCCTGCCCTCATCCCGTCTAAGCAGGGTCGGCACAACATGTGTTTTTCCTCCATTCCTCTCTGTCAGCCGTCATTTCAGTCTAGCTTATCACACTAATATTATAACTAGCTTCCCTGAACCTGCAACTTTCCCGAGATAAAAGGTATGTTCTTTCCCAGCCTCTAGTCCAAACCTGTACAAAATTTCATCGAAAATCCGTTCGGTAGGCGTATAAGCGTAATAGACAGACAGATTGAGTTACTTTCGCATTTATGATATTAGTAGGGATGTGGCAGTTTGAATGGATGTACATTTGTTACTCAATCACGCCAAAACTCGAGATCAAAAACTGGGGATGGAATTTGGTAGAAATTAGAATGTTCTGAAATAGGGCTGTGTCTACTTCATATCTACATAAGGTCGAAAACATAAGGTTAAGTTCTGGTAAAGATTTATTTTTATCTAGACCCAAATCAATATCTCAAACAGAAGTATGTCACATTATAATTTATAACTGCATAGGAGAACATTCTTAGCTTAAAACTTATTTATTATGTACTGAAACAAAGGATACATTATATCAGAGGTATGCCATGAATCCTGGTCACATGCAAAACCGCGAGCTGACCTTTAGCTAACAAACTACCCTTGGACATTTTCCATTCCTCGTTAACTGATGGAAAACAATGCAGAGCGCGTAACTATGCCAGAGCTGATACAGTGTATAGATTAATTAAAAGTAATCCGATCTATCTAACCTGATCCTGCTATGTGTCCTCCTGATATGAAAATAAGCTAAATGACATTATTCAGCGTATTTGCCGTTCCTCTCTATAATAGGAATCAGGTGAGAGGTCAGATTTTAATGGCTTTGTTTGGGCTTTGCTCGAGATTGGTTTTAGTATTTAGTGGAAAATCTAGGGTAGCTTGAAATTAAATCCTATATTGGGCGGTTGGTTTGGTGGTTAGTGAGAATCGATCAATCTGAAGGTTTGACTACAGTAAATATTTGAAAGCATCTGTCTGTTTATTTGTCTGGAGTATGTATTTGAAAGCACTATATTGCCTATCTGGTCAAAGTAGCAGAAGCTATGCTTAGAGCTGTTAAAATGAAGAAGTTTACTTCTGTAAACCTTCGAATTTACAATATTACTAAGGTAAAGATTTAACAATGAATGTGTAATGAAATGCCTATTTCAGGTACAAAGGTTTGAATATTTGATTTGATGCTGTCAGGTTTCTGAAAAGCAACAAGAACAGTTTAAGTAACAAGGTGTCTTATTTATTTGGAGATAAAGTTCAATATGACTTGAACTGACGGACAATGGAGCTTCCCTCCTCAGTCATGTCATGTCATGTAACCGATCGCTACCAAATTTCCTGAATTATTAAACTGTTTGGCTTAAATTGGACACTATTGACACGTGTCGTCTTTCGACTACTATCCCACAATTGATAGATAGCGTACTAATATTATTAACTAGCTTCCGCCCTGCGGGTTCTTTTACTTAGTACCTCGCCTCCTGGCCCAACAATTAGTGTTGAATTTAGAATTTAGTTTATATTAATTTTTAAAATATACTATTTTATAAAACTAGCATCCACCCCATGGATCCTTCCGAGTTCTCGGTGGACTATTAGCTTTCCCGGGACTGAAAGTAGTCCTTTCCCAAGTTCTAGTCTACCTATATCTCTATCTATACCTTTCATCAAAATCACCACAGCTCAATAGATTAGCGTGAAAGCGTTACTTTTGTATTCATAATATTAGTACCTAGGGATATACAGAATAATAATAAAAACTGGTGCTAACCGCAACATTTTCGAATTCCAGGCGAGAAGCCGTACAAGTGTTCGTGGGAGGGTTGCGAATGGCGTTTCGCTCGGTCCGACGAGCTGACCCGCCACTACCGCAAACACACGGGAGCCAAGCCCTTCCGCTGCCGCCACTGCGAGCGCTGCTTCTCCCGCTCCGACCACCTCGCACTGCACGCGAAGCGCCACGCGTAGCCCGAGAACCAACCGTCCGCTCCCAAGAAACGCAGAAACCGCAACCGCCGCACGGACAAAAAAAAGTAAGCCGTGCGCCGGGTGTAACATCCAAACGCGCGTCTCTTTATAAATGTATAAGTGGTTCCGTTTTAATGTTAAGTTGTCGTGAGTTGTGATCAAACGGAATTGAACGTTGTGATTGCGCGTTAGCGTTCGTTTCGCTTTGTGCTGATTTTGCGTAGGAGACGCGCGTTTGCGGGGGAGCGGGGGGTAGCGCGTTGCGCTGCAAGCCAAAGAAATGCCGCTACGTACTGTAGCCGAGTCATCACTCATCGCACCTAATGCTTTAAAGTTATGTTTATTATGATATGTATATTATTTTTTTGTATTATTAAGAGCGGAGATTTAAATTGAAAAAAAAAATGGTGAAAAAAATCTCTTTATTTCGGCACCGGCCTGTTATCGTTACGGTTCTTCGTTGCAATCAGAGAGCGATTTATATTTGCCGTTGTTTATTGTGTAATGTGTTTGTTTTTAGTAAGCTTCGTGTTTAGGGATGTTTTTTGTTGTCGCGTGGTCGCATGGCGGCCGCGCGCCGAGACTAGTGCCATCGTCGGTCGCGGCGGGCGGTCGCGGGGCGGTTTTCCCCACGCGCGTGAACCGCCGCGCGGCCGCCCGTTTTTCCCGACCTGCATTTTCAAATCACGTGACATAATTATTTATTCGTTCGCGGGAGACTATCCCACCGACGCCGAGCACAATCTTCTATTTAAGGGCTTATAGGATGTGCGTCGCGTTACCTGATGTTAAGTCGGTGTTATTGAGGAATACATTCGGTTTATTTATTGTATCGCGTTATTGATGCGATTACTGTAGTGAAGTTTAAATCGCGTGCTGCAGACATGCAGTGTTTTTTTTGTATAATGTGTATCTGTGTTACCTGTGAATATTTAAGCGAAACGATCGTAGCACCGACGAGAATTCTTTATGTTAACATAGTAATTGTTTAAGTTTTAAGATTTGTATACATTTTTATCGGTATATTTTAGTTTTTAAGCTTCTCTTTACTGTTTCATTCCGATGCTATATGATACTTTATTTCAGTTATGGTATATCGTTAGTGTTTAAGGAATATGTGTGCACATTGTATGCTTTTTGTGAGGTATCCACGTCCCAGCGTGAAATGTTGTGTTACTATCGAATAGGATATAAAAATAGGAGTGGATTTAGAGGCATGCTACGTGTAGGGTGAACTTGATTTATAGGCCCAGTGACATAATATTAATGATATATCTTTACTCACTTTCCCAGTTTAAGGTGAATGAATCTATATTGTATATTTATAGATTATGTCACGGGTCGCAATCGCATTCGTTATATTCAGACACACGTTTCTGAGATGTGTGACGCCTCAAATTGGAGTCACTCGATTCTAGTGCTAAAACCTATTGATCTCTCTTTTTTATCGAATGTTGAAAAGAGACAGGTATAATTCAGTCAGAACGTACGCCAGTCCAGTATTTGCACAGGCTTCTGTAAGTCTCAAGTCACTGAGGTACAAGTATGTGAGGCTATCTGCTAGTACCAATTAAAAAAATACTGTCGGACTTATTAAGTTTTCACCGACTGAAGACACCACATTGACAGAAGACTCGTTCTCTTTTCAACGTATCGAATAAGAAAGGGA
This sequence comes from Thyatira batis, assembly GCA_905147785.2. Classification (NCBI taxonomy): domain Eukaryota; kingdom Metazoa; phylum Arthropoda; class Insecta; order Lepidoptera; family Drepanidae; genus Thyatira; species Thyatira batis. The sequence continues at coordinate 996,369 of LR990485.1, forward strand.
TGTACACGGATTGAATTGAGTTGTGTACTGAATCGTAGCATATGTGTCACTATAATAGCCCGAACCGTCACCATATTGATTGTCATCTATTTTATAAGTACTTATATATATTTCTTCTTTAACATTGACAAATTATAACTATACATTTGAACGAACAATGGACGCTCAAACGATAGCTTTTCAAATTCATCGAGTTGTCAAATAGTAATTGATTTTGGAAGCATTTATTATAGATTTTTATATTAAGTACAACGACTGGGTAATGAAAGAAATATTAATACAACTACTGCCATATTAAACGTATTAGATGCCAGGTTGCTCAGTTGAATATGTGACTAAATATAGTCAGTTTAAAGTTTAAAATGTCTTGTCCTGGTTTTAAGAGAATCCGGGACCAATATTGTCTTCCCGAATTAAATGAAATTGTTGAATATTACCACATTTTCTCGGGATGTTAGTTCTCTTTCCTTTAGGAATCCATTTTTTATAACTTTACGCATATTTAAAAAAGTTTTATAACAATTCTGAATTAAAACTTAAACTAAATGAATTCATTAAATGATATTAATTACATAATAGCAAAATATTGATTATAATCAATATGAAACGGTAAATTAAAAAGTATGTGACTAAATGTAACGTAGATGATAGAAAATATTATAAAATGGAATAAAAAAAATACATATAAATATATATTGCCTATAATGCAAAAAAATAGCTTGAACAAATTACTTTCTTTGCTTATTTATTTATTATGTTATTCCCGGATACCAACTTTTTAATATAATAATCACTTACTTATTGTAGTATAAATGTAATTAATATTCAGTATATGTCACATTTAAATCTTATTATTAAATAATTTGCTGAAACACAAAATATATGTGATAAATGTCTGTTGAAAATTAATTGAATATAAATTAAAAAAAAATCTTAATTGAAAAATATAATTATCACAATATCTTATGACATCATTAAAAAATAGAAATTAAAATAATAATCTACTTAACATTTTATGTGAATGTTGTATTCAATAAAAAAAAGGAAATGCTTCAAAAAAAATACGTGTAATTTGGTGAATGTTTAAAAAATATTGGGACATGAAAAATAATTAGGACGTATTTCCAAAAATCGAATTTATATATTTTCTAAAAAAAAAACCTATGGACACCGATTGTCTATAGACTGTTCACCATTATTCTATAGACAAGACAATTAAAAACCAAAATACATTCATAAACTGTAGAATTATATTAAAAAAACTAGAATATGTCATATTCCCTCTAGTAGATATATAAATATTTAGATTGATGTATACAGGTCTTGTATTTAAAAAAATAAGGAATTTTCGAAAAAAAAATGTGATTCATAAGTTTATTCAGCATATAAATAAATATATATAGAGTAATTGACAACCTAAAAAATAATGCTTTTAAGGCACAAGTTAGACTCATTTAGAAACTAATTTTATTTTTCTTTTTTTCTCAACAAACTATTACAGTACCTAACAATTATCTTTATTATTTTTTGGAATAATTTAACAATTGAAATCTATGTATGTACATAAATATATGCACTATGGCTGGAAACTGCATATTCGTAGTCGGTAGGAAAATATGATAATATACAACATATTAATATATATATAATTTAATCAATTCTATTATGGACGTTCTGATATATGTAAGGAGAAATTTGTTTTAATAAATTATACAAATTTAGTGAAATTATTAAATGTTGCGGCTGTGTGAATGAATCAACCTGTGCATATATATTTTTTTGAAATAACCTGACTTTTTGGGAAGCGTATTATGATTTTTTATAAGGAAAAAAGATTTTTCTTTATTAAAATATAACTTCATTTTAAGCCCAGAGTTAATTACGTTATATCAACAAAGAGTTAATTTTAAGCTATATAAAGTATTATTTAACATAAGTTTTTTATTAGAAGTAAAGTTTAATTTTTTTTTGATATATTTTTTTTTTCGATCAAAATCAGTGTTGCTACATACTGTACCATCGCACCGAGCGCTTTAAAATTTATTTTTTATATTAATACTTTTATATTTTATAGACATAATATATTTGCAATATAAATTGTGTAATATTAATTTTTTTCTTTTTTTTTCTTTAATTGAATTATTAAAATTAAATTAAAGTTTCTTGATGTTTTGTATACAAGTTGAAGGAGAAAATTTTTTTTTAATCTATGCATATATGTATCTTTATTACGAATTGTATGTTTTAAGTTTATGAGTACATTCCAAAAGGCTTCCCAATTTTGTCGGATTATACAATCGAATAATTATAATGTAATTTTTAACCGATATAATTTTTTTACTTTGACATTTGGTAGTTTTTCTCAGCATTTCTGAAAATTTTACATAAAATATTTAAATCTAATAACTACGTAAGAACTGTCAGACAAATGCTCGGTTCGGGACGTAACTAAAGCTGATAAGCCAGCAATAAACTCAGCAATAAAATCGTATTTTGCTGAATTTGTGTAAGACGACGTAATTTTAATACCAGATCATTGCGTTTTGATGTTTGAAAACCATGATGTTATTTTTTTTTTATTTATTATTTCCATAGCAATAATATTCCATATCAATTTGTTTTACTAAAACAATACTAATCAATTGTTTTATATGTTTAAATTATTAAGGTGTGAATTTAATTTTTATTTGTATTCCGAAAAAATGTCGGTTAAAAATTACATTAATTCTCCATTTTCCAAAATAAACTACATTTAATGTCACAAGTTACGTAATCAATAGTGTTTAAAAAATATTGTTTTCTCATAACCGGAACTATTTAAAAAAACCAGAAATTTTGAATAGTAAATAAATAAATCCACGTTTATAGTGCTTGAGTATGTATACAAAAATTATTTGCAAAGAAAATTGTTTCTTTAAATACCTGTAAAAAGCATTTATACAAAAACTATAATAGCAATCAAATATCTGTCTCCCATTACGTCATTTGTACGAAATTAGTCACTTTTGGTATTATTATGTTTTTTATATTAATAATAAATTAATTATTAAATATGTCGACCTTCAATGTTCATGTTGTATTGTAGAAATAAATGAAAATATTTAAAATATATATATATCGGCTTCGTTATTCTTTCGACATGCCGCGCCTGTATTCGCGATTATACATTAACTAATCATGATTATTATAATAATAAAAAAATATATAATAAAAATAAATTAGTAGTGATTTTGTGATTATCTCCGATATGAGTAATTGTCATTGAAATGACGCCCAGGAGCGAGGGGTTGATCATTTAGCATTATGCATTTTATATTAATAAATTTTTCTTATATGTGGTATGTGTAGTTTTATTACCATATTCTTTTTTAATAACAATGTTTATGCATATATTTTAATGCCAATTAAGTGTTCTCTTCTAAATTTTTATTCTCATGCATTGCGAATTTTTTTATGACTTTGCGAAAGTATATAATTTAATGCCTATGCTGATGTGATATTTAAAGCGATGCTAGCTTAGTAAATATGCGATAGTCGTGGGTTCAAAGGCTGATAATTAACACACGTTCTGGCAGCTAAAATTTTTCTAGACTTTGTCTTTGCTACTTTAGTCTAGATTTATTTTAACACTGACTCTGCTAAGTTTGTTGAAGACAGATGGAGACTTAGCTCATGCATTTATGATTAAACTAATGCTAATGCAGCTATGCATAAAATATTTCTATTTTTATTTGATTTAAAAACATGTGTCCTTTTTTTTCGGCTACGCCTTGCAATTTATTAGTACCTATAGTTAGTTGCGTAGTTTTAAAGATTTAAGAAGACATAGGGACAGACAGCGGAAAGCGACTTTGTTTTATCATATGTAGTGATATGTGTAATTTTCTTCCTTTCATCACCAGTTTTCTGTTCCTATTTATTATTTTACTTCTTTTTAGAGTTACAAATTCAAAGTTACTTAGCGAGTCTGACTTTACTTTGTTTCTAGTGTACAACGCAAGATGGCGTCCGGGTTAGTCGTAACTACCGCCATCTTGTGGTTAACAATGGAACTTTGATAGCAATACTGTATTTTGGCATCAAAAGTTTCACGGTGCACACGTAGTTTATGAAACATTCGCTAGATGTCGCTTTTACACAATTGAGGTATCTTGCTGCAGATAGGTGATGATGTCTACTGGCTCAACCTTCGATTTCTTCAGGAGACAAAGCGGTATATGTATTAATTCAGAATATGTTCTAAATCTATGTCGAATTTTATACGGATAGCTTTAGCCGTTCTGGCTTAGAAGAGTAACAAACTTTTGCATTTATATTATAAGTAAGATATATTTGAATATGCTACATAGTATTTGTTTTTGTTGGAATACTTTGGGAAACAGGTGCTGCAGGTTTTCAACTTGAGGTTATCCAGTCTGGTGCCTACTCAGTATCTTATCATGCTTTGGTGTCCTCACGATGTTTAAATATTCCGTTCCCGTGATCACTTAGAATATGATCCGTGACTTTAGGTATGAAAAATAGATAGTAGCCGATTCTCAGACCTACTGAATTTTCATATAAAATTTCATAAGAATCGGTCAAGCCGTTTCGGAGGAGTGTAGTAACTAACATTGTGCCACGAGAATTTTATGTAGGTACATAGATTAGTTAGCAGGTAAATCGTCTATCTAATAACCACTAGTTTATTGTAGGGTAAAGATGCCTGATCATATCGACAGCCGAAAAGTTTTAACAATAGAACACAAAGACTCTTTGTACTTAGACATATTCCTTACTAGCTTCCACCCCGCGGTTTTACCTGCGTTCTTCAATTCTTCAATCTTCAATTCAGATCTTCAATTTCCCCGGGATAAAAAGCAACCTATGTCGTTTCTCAGGCTCTAGACTATCTGTGCACGAAATTTCATTGAAATCATAGTTTAAGCGTAAAAGCGTTACAGACAGACAGAGTTACTTTCGCATTTATAATATAAGTGGATATAGATTTGAGAAGCAGAGATGGAATTTGTGTAATAAAAGACGTGTCTGATGACCTTGGTCCGATATGCAAAACCGGCTTTGAAAACGTAAGTACTATATTTATCTAGATTTAGACTTCTAAGTCTGTTGCTACACGAAGTACACTTTTTGAGATATCCTTAACTTCCTTGGTGACTCAGTAGGGAAGGCAACTCACGATTATAAAGGTGCAGATTTAAACCCTTGGCCCGTGAGTGACGCCTCTGGTGTTGTAAGCGTCCATAGGCTACGGTAACCGCGCGCCATCGGGTCGGCCCGTATGCCTGTTTGCCACACTTGTGATATAAAAAAAACATGATATGAGTTTAAGGATGCTTATACGTTTGAGTTTAATAACTTCCGTATCCACACCACTGACTTTCGTTGAAGGAAATAATTGTGGAGAAACCTGCAATGACCTGCATGCCCGAAATATTACAATTAAAGGCATGTGAAGTCCGCTGCCGCACCAGGCGCGCGTGGTGGACTATGGACTTAACCCCTCATTGTATAAAGAGTGGCTCAGAGATGTGGTGACGTAGATATACCAAGATGATGAGGATTCCATCAAAACTAATATCTGAATCTCAGATAACTGATAACTTAAATATTCTATTTGTTTGAAATAGTATTGACCGTGATGGCATATCCCAAGATGTTTTAATTTTGTTAAAATATGGAGAATCTTAAGTTTATTTTTGGCTGGCGTTGTGGTTTCAAGTCTACACTTCCAAGCCACCAGTCGTGGGTTCGAATCCCACTCGAAACAAACATTTGTGTGCATGAACAAGCCAGTTTTGTCTCTGTATATGTGTATATCAGCTATCTGATTACCATAGTAGGTCTGCTTAGTTCCGAATCAGATTGGCCGTGTGTGAAAAATGTCCTAGGAACTGGGGGCTATGGCAGTTCAAGCTATTTTCGACCCACAATTACTTCGTTGCCGATTTAACTAGCAGCTTGATTTTCTAGTAACCAAGCATGCATTGTATAAACATGGTACATTTAAGTAATTTGAAACAGTAGCTTAAGAATAAAATATTTTAATATTAGCTAACTAATAACTTAAGACAGAAGATCCCTTAAGTATCAACCGACTTGGTATAACATGGATCTCGATTTTTACAGTGGAAGAACTGAGTTGCAAGACTTTGTTTATTTTACAAGTTTTGTATATGATGGCATATATATTTTAAGCTGACTGTGCGTGTTTAGGTCAGGGACCTCTCCTACATATCCCACTCAGTATTTTGTAGAGAATAAACTTGTCTTACAGGATCCACTAACACCGTACAATCGAAAGATAGTCTTATAATCATACTAGCGACCCGCCCCAGCTTCGCACGGGTGCAATGCTTATCACATTAGAAACCTCCAAAACTGTCAGTATTTCTCTAACATATTATACATGAATTGTATATAAAAACCTTCCTCTTGAATCACTCTGTCTATTTAAAAAAACCGCATTAAAATCCTTTGCGTAGTTTTAAAGATTTAAGAAGACATAGGGACAGCCAGCGGAAAGCTATTTTGTTTTATATTATGTAGTGATTATAAAGAGGTAAGATTTTATTTTTCGTCTCTTTGTTTGTTATGAGGCTTCGAAACTACTGGACCGATTATGGACTGGAGAGAAAGCTACGTTATTTGTGAGTGTTATAGGCTATATTTTAATACTATATTCTTACAGAAACGGGAACTATGCGAGGGCAGCTTATTAAGGTATATTTTTCAATATCTTTGAGTCTGACCGTAGATCTATAATTCGTTAGATCCATTTAGATTAAACTGAAGATTAGATTTCAACGAATGATTGTCCCTGGATAGAGTTAGTAATATAGATATTAATATAACATTACTAGATTTTAGGCTTGAACTAATCTTATATTATATTAACTGCGCAATCATTTCAATCATTTCGACAGCCCGGTTGGCTTTGTGGTTAGTGACCCTGACTCTCAAGCCGCGGGTCGTGGGTTCGAATCCCACCCAGGACAAACATTTGTATGCATGAATATGTCTGTTTGTCCTGTGTCTGGATGTAAAATATCTATATAAGTATGTATTTAAAAAGTAGTATATGTAGTATATCAGCTATCTGGTTACCATATCACAAGCTCTGCTTAGTTTGGAATCAGATTGGCCGTGTGTGAAATATGTCCCAGGATATTTATTATTATTATTATTATTTAAGTGTTTTTACTAGTTCTGATAAAATTTTAATCCGTCGATTCACTATAGTAATGCGTGGTGACATTTTTTTTTAAAATATCCCTTGGTATTTGATTAGATTTATTATACCTCTGTCTGTCTGTATATCAAGAATTTTGTTTTAAGAATGCACTGGAGGTATCAGGTAATAGATTAACGTCAAAATATTATCACTTATACTTGCTTATGAAGCCTAACTAATAGTATAAATGTTTGTTTGTTACGCCTAAACAATTAAAAAAAAACATGGATAATAGGCTATGTTTTATCCCCGTATTCTATAGGGAACGGAAACTACGCAGGTGAAACCGCATGGCGAATCTCGCTTAAATGTGAACGGAAAAATATTTGTTTTTCATTGAATTAACTTAAAATCTCTAACCTATCATTACACTAATAGAAAGGTATACTAATTATGGGATATTATACTATACTAATCTAGGATTCTTTAAAGTCAATGTTAAAATGTATAAAACATAATTTATAATACAGTACTGGTAACTTAATTGATGAAATAAATATATTTCTTTTCATTTTAACAATATTAAGAGAACATCTCGAAAAATATTAATACCTTGGAAACACAGGTAAAACCACGGGATAAAAGTTAGTCATTATTACTTGTAGATCTACCTACCAGTCAATATACAAAACAACTAGACTTTGATTCAAGTTATTAAAACCTTAACTATGAAAGGACTTTCGGTCAGTCCCATGGGACTTTTGAGCGTGAGAAGCGAATAAGTATAAAAGTTAAAGGCTTGGATTAGTTGGTCTGTTTTCGATTGTCACGCAGTACGCGAATGTTTGGTTAGATAGATCATCGATCACGTTTGAATGGCTGAGCGGATATCAATGATATTTGACACAGGGATAGATTATAGTCTGGACTAACACAAAGGCTACTTTTAATGCCAAGATACTAGAATATTTTTGGGAACACGGGCAAATTCTGCGACAGGTAATCTGTACTAATATTATAAATGCAAAAGTAACTCTGTCTGTCTGTCTCGTTTTCCTACTAAAACTACTGACCCAATTTAAATGAAATTTGGTACACAGATAGTCTAGAGCCTGAGAAAATACATAGGCTACTTTTTATCCCGGAAAAATGGAAGATCTCCCGGGTAAGCGGGTGAAACCGCGGGGAGCCACTGAAAATTCAAAATTATTTTCTTTTGCTACATTGGTCATAAGTATTTTTAAAATATAGATTTTGATATTGAGTTATTATCATTATCGAGAAACTTGTCGTGTCTTCGATTCTTATCCTTTATGTTCATGAACATGTCTCATCTTCTTCTATCTGCCCTTATCCCGCCTAAGCAGGGTCGGCACAACATGTGTTTTCTTCCATTCCTCTCTGTCAGCCGTCATTTCAGTCATCACTCGCCTCTTACACATATTGCCTTTTACACAATCCATCCATACTTTCTTCGATCTTCCTCTACTTTTACGACCATCCACATAAATCTGAATTCAAAAGTCTTGTCAATTACCTATACCTGCTCAATTTGTAATCAAAACGGTCTGAAAAAAAAAATCTTAAACGGAATTATATCACACGTTCACATGTCCCGGGACATTTTAGACTCCCGATAAACAATTTTATTACGTACTAGTTGACCCGCAACTTCGTTAGCGTCACTTGCCCGTTTTTGCATCAATTTTGATTGATGCTCCGCTCCTCGTCATAGCGTAATGATTTATACATAAAAACCTTACTCTTGAATCACTCTATCTTTTAAAAAAACCGCATCAAAATCCGTCGCGTATTCTTAAAGATCTAAGCATATAGACAGAGAGACGGCGGATAGCGACTTTGTTTTATACAATGTAGTGATGATATATGATATTGTGTAAGTGTCAGTTCATGCGTTACGTTACGCTTCGGTGTGACACGCGGCTGGCGGTTACGTGCGGTGGGGTACGATATTACGAGTCCATTTCCTTACTCCGGCCAGTGAAAGCCTAGCTCTGCTCCACACTGCTCCCCTAAGGTATGTCTATTTATTATCATATTTATCAGGATTTATCAGTTCGTTCGTTATTTAGATACTGTAGCCTGTAACACAGCTATTGTATATCTAGCACAGGTTTAGAGCTTCATTTCTAAGGTAAATTTTGCTTTTGAACAATAAAGTTATTAGTATTTCAAAAGGGTGTATATATAGTGTATCAGATTAGGCTACAAGCTTTTTTAACAGGTTAAAAATCATTATTGTATTAGATGTAAGTTGGTTTTGGAAAGAGTTATTTGCTGTGGTTATTGCCGGCTCATCTCAGTAAAAGCAATTTTCAGAACCGAGCATTAAGAGTGACTGCTCATAAGTGCATGTAAAGGCCTCAAAATATTTTGAATCGATTTCAAAATATGTGGCTTCATTACGACTGTTATTTTTTTGTGCATACCGATTCGTGTACTTTTTTTATTGCTAAGCGAATTTGTGACGCCTTAACTATTTTGACGAGCAAGTTTCAAGGGCTAGTTTTTTAGTCCCTTTGAATAAATATGTGCATGAACATGTTTTTTTATCTAATTTTGTATCTATTTAAAAGTTAAATATGCATATATATATATGTATGTCTAAATATGTATTTAAGTTTAAAAGTTAAGAGAATCAGCTATATAGTTGGCCGTGTGTGAAAAATGTCCCAGGATATTCAAGATAGCTAGAATGGAATCAGATAGGCCGTGTGTAAAAAAAATTCTAGGATATTTTAATTTTTACATACATAGGTTCTTTTTGAAGGGTTGGCAACGCACCTGTGATTCCTCTGGTGTCGCAGGTGTCCATAGCCTGCGGTAGCCGCTTTCCATCAGGTGGGCCGCATGCCTGTTTGCCACCGTCGTGGTATACATAAAGAAAACAAGCTATAGACGCTACAAGCTACAATTTAGTCTTCAAACAAGTTGACTTGTCTATGATTCAATGAAGTAGATGACTGAGTAGTAATCCAAGTAGTGTCTACGTAACTTCTACTATGGCATAATCATACTGCAGTTATGAAACGCGAGCACTTTAATATAACCTAACCTTCCTAGTTAATCCCTCGTTCTATTAGTGAAAACTATATGAAAATCCGTACAATCATTTTTGAGATTAATCCGTATAAACACAAACTCACCGCAGTCAACCTAGAGTGGCTATTTCCCAATAAATAGACTCTCAAGCCGCCGATCGTGGTTTCGAATCACACCTACGACAAAATTGTATGCACGAATATGTCTGTTCGTTCTGTGTCTATGTAATTATCTGTAAACAAAACTACACAAAACTTAACTAAACCAATGATATAAACATAAACCGCTTAATATTTCAGATGTGGTTAGCAGCGCTAGTCGTCGTACTAGCGATCTGCCTCTACCTCTACTTAGACACAGTCAAGCCAAAGAGATTCCCACCGGGACCAAAATGGATGCCGATCTTAGGCTGTTCCATGGAAGTCCAACAGTTAAGGGACAAAACCGGTTACCTTTACAAAGCTGTAAAAGAATTGACCTTTAGGTACTGCCAAGATGCTGCCTTGATAGGTCTCAAGATCGGAAAGGACAAAATTGTGATGGTGAACAGCCTGGAAGCAAATAAGGAGATGTTATTCAACGAGGACCTCGACGGAAGACCAAAAGGCATCTTTTACCAGACCAGGACATGGGGCAAGAGACGAGGCTTATTGCTTACTGATGGAGAACTGTGGAAGGAGCAAAGAAAGTTTATAATGAAGCATCTGAAAGAGTTCGGCTTCGGCAGACAAGGTATGAGCGAGATAGCGAAGTCAGAAGCCGCTCATATGATCAAAGACGTACGAGAAACCATAGACGAAAGCGGTGGCAAGGCAGCAGTGATGGTTATGCACAACTTCTTTAATACATACATCTTGAATACTCTATGGACCATGATGGCAGGCCTTAGATACCAACCCAGTGACCCACAGATGATAAATTTACAGAGTCTGTTATTTGACCTCTTCGCCGCCGTTGATATGGTTGGTACCTCGTTTAGCCACTTCCCAATTCTGGCCATATTGGCTCCCACCCTATCTGGTTACAAGGACTTTATAAAAATCCATAAGAGGCTCTGGAAGTTTCTTCGGGAGGAGATCGCGAGGCATAGAGAGAGATTTGATCCGGGTAAAGAAGATAAAGATATTATGGACGTTTATATTAGGGTTTTGAGAGAGCATGGTGAGGTGAATACGTATTCTGAGGGTCAGCTGGTTGCTATGTGCATGGATATGTTCATGGCTGGTACGGAGACTACGAGCAAGAGCATGAGTTTTGGCTTCAGCTACCTGGTGAGGGAGCAGGAAGTCCAGAAGAAGGCCCAAGAGGAAATAGATAGAGTGATTGGGAAGTGCCGGCCTCCGTGCTTGACTGACCGACCGAAGTAAGTATGTTTCAATATGGCTTGTCAGTTTGAGCTGTTTCTGTGCCTGAAAATATATGTTTATTCTATGTCTGTTTCACCTGTTCCCGTAGAAATACAGGGTTAAAATATACCTTATGCCACTCCCTGATAATGTAGCTTTCCATTAGTGAAATAAATTTTGAAATCGGCCCGGTTGTTTTCAAGTTTTATCACTACAAACATACACATACAAAAATTAAATTTTTTCCTCTTTATAATATTAGTGTAGATGTAAATTAATTACTTATTATTCAATATTCCAGCATGCCGTACAATGAAGCTATAGTACACGAGAGCGTACGTCACTTCATGGGGAGGACCTTCGGCGTACCACATCGAGCCCTGAAGGACACCATGTTAGCTGGACATTTTGTACCCGAGGTAACCTTCTTACGTTACTTTTGCTCCAGGATGTAGGTAGGTAGGTATATTACACAGAAACAAACACCCTAAATACTACTAAAAATAATTTTACAAACCCACTTACTTAATACTTAATCAGCTCGTAACTACCCACTGCTGAGCATAGGCCTCCTTCTTTTTCCCCCACACACAAGTACATTAACCCTAAATATATAAATACCTGTCACAACTTTCAATGCTATGAGTTACATAAATTAAATATTGCTATGCACTTTTAATGAGGCGTTGATCCTCATTTTTCTATGTTAGGAGTTTGAAAAGATGATAATCTATATATATAAAAGAAAGTCGGGTTAATTTCAACACTTATAACTCGAGATCTGCTGAATCAATTTTCATGGTTATTGATTCGTTGGATTTGTCTTCGCCCAGAATAGCAGAATACATCTTAAAAACAATGAATACTCGATATGTGAAATTAATACTTAATCATTTCAATAAATGCTGATTTGTTTATTAGATGTCAAACATTTGTTGTCCTATACTGTCAAATACTGTAACAACTATTCATGTGTGCGTTCAGAAATTATTTTATGTAAAATGTCTCGAAAGTTCGGAACTGTTATATTTGTTCTTTTTAGACATTAATTTGCGTAAACATTTATTACTTATTTAATTTTTAATTTCCGAAAATAATACCGAATAATGCCTGATTTTTAATTTGGTCGGTTTTTTAATTGATCAACTTTAAGTTTAGTCACAATTTAAACTTTTGAACGCAATCATAATTTTTGACATTAGATTTGACAACCAACTGTAATATGTCAATCCATCCTGTCGTACTTCAAAACACGGAAAAAAGTTATACGATATTGTGTTACCATATCTATGAGTGCATCCTTCTACTTAACTTTCTTTCTATCTATTTAATCAGCCCGTAATAACCCACTGCTGAGCATAGGCCTCCTTATTTTTATGCCTCTTTATACGGTCCTTTGCCAATTACATCCACTGCTTACCCGCTGCTCCGACAATGTCGTCTACCCACCGAGCCGGTGGTCTACCCGGTTTCCTGTGTCTCTCTTGGCCACCGCTCTGTAATAGCTTTAGCCCATCTTCCGTCATCCAGCCTTGCCAGATGTCCCGCCCAACCCCACTTTAATCCCGTGATCCGTTTACCCACATCCACGACTTGCGTTTTACGTCGTATTTCGACGTTGGGTTTTCGGTCCACGAGGGAGATGCCCAGCATGGTTCGCTCCATGGCTCCTTGGGCAACCATTATTTTATACATGTCGCCTTTTGTAAGCGACCATGTTTCAGCACCATAGGTGACGATATGCAGAATGCACTGGTTAAATGCCTTGGTCTTCAGACACTGAGGATTAGAGCGGAAGATTCATCATCATTCATCAAGTTTCCCAAATTCAGCCCAACCTAACTGGATCCGTCTAGCAATCTCCTTCACCTGAGACTCCCGGTCAAACGACAAACGACGTCCAAGATAGATGTAGTGGTCTACATGTTCTATTGGGGTGTCACCCACATTACTGGTTGATGTTCCAATTGGATAACTAGCCATGAGCTTGGTGTTGAACATGTTCATACGTAGACCCACTTTCAGGGATGCTTCGTGTAGTTCTGTAAGCATAGATTGAAGATCAGCAATGTTCTCAGATAGTAGAAGAAGGTCGTCAGCAAAACGCAGGTGTGACATGCGTGTGCCATTTATATTTATTCCTCTCTCTTCCCAGTCTAGAGATTCAATTACGTCTTCTAGCATATTAGTGAAGAGCTTTGGCAAGAGAGTATCCCGTTGCCTCACACCTCGCTTGATGGTGACGAAATCTGTCAGCTTATACATGCGCACCTGTAGAGTAGGCTTTTGGTGTTCGTGCACATGAAACCGTTTAAAGGAAAAAAAATCTCCCGATTTTTAAACATTCTTCATTGGTAAGCCGTGGTGGCTCAGTTGGGAACGGACCGACTCACGATCGTGAGGGTGCCGGTTCAAATCCCTGGCCCGTACCTCTGAGTTTATAAAAACTTACGTACGGATTCACACCACTGGCTTTCGGTGAAGGAAAACATCGTGAGGAAACCTGCATGCCTGAGATGTCACAATTAAAGGCATGCGAAGTCCGCCAATCTGCACTAGGCCCGCGTGGTGGACTATGGCCTAAAACCCCCTCGATGTTAGGGGAGGCTCGAGCTCCTCGGTGGAGACGTACCTATATGAGCTGTTGATGATTGGTACTCCGCTCCTATTAGTCGTAGCGTGATAATATATAGCCTATAGCCTTCAGCCTTCCTCAATAAATGGCCTCTCTAATACTGAAATATTTTTTCTAATCGGACAAGTAGTTTCTGAGATTAGCGTGTTCAAGCAAACAAACAAACAAACTCTACCGCTTTATAATATTAGTATAGATGTACTAGCTTCTGCCCGCGACTCCGTCCGCGTGGAATAGTTACTTTGTGCTAACGCTAACTTTCAACACGCGACTTCATTTACGTAGAAGGATGGACTCGCAGAGCCAACTGATGACTGCCCGTGCACGGCGGCCCAGCGCTTAAAGGCGCGCACAGATCATTATTTTGCGGCTATGTAATTTTAAATTTGCGATATCTCCTAAGATATTCATTATGATAATAAATAATATAATAATAATAAATTTTATTTGCGAGAAAATTGGACAAAACACATAAAATTTATGATACATAAATAGGCTAGGACATAATTATTTAAAACAAAAAGTGTTTGTTGAAAACACATTGAAATCGAATGATGTAAATGGCAATTTTTTTTTAAATTAATACTTCTTATGAATAAGGTATTTATTTGGATAAGGATTAATATAATCTTTATAAAAACACCTTCACAAATAATGCATTATTTTAGAACAAATTTGGTTAGTAGAAAAATGGTTATAGTGAGCCAACCTTAACAGATAGACATATGCTGACGCTGTTTTTTTTGAACTTTTGAAGGGGAACAATTCTGTTCTACATCATTTTATGGAAACTTTAACCGTTTACGCAGCGTTCGCAGCGGAAGCTCTCAACAGGAAAATAAATCTCCCGATTTTGAAACATTATTTATTGGTGCTCCGCTCCTATTGGTCATAGCGTGATGATATATAGCTTATAGCCTTCCTCGATAAATGTACTATCTAATGGCGAAATAATTTTTCAAATCGGACCAGAACTTTCTGAGATTAGCGCGTTCAAGCAAACAAACAAACTCTACTCCTTTATAATATTAGTATAGACTAGCTTCTGCCAGCGACTTCGTTCGCGTGGAATAGTTTCTTTGGGCTAACTCTAACTTTAACCCGCGACTTCGTTTACGTAGAAGGTTAGTATGGCTTATTTCATCTATAATTTTGGTGTGTTTATACCGATTTCTATGATTATTTTTTTATTGAATGGGTAATAATGTTAACTTTTTTAAATTAGGGATGAGTGAGAGTATTATAAACGTTAGAGTAAACAAATATAATCAGAATGCTCCGAACTGCTAAGCTATCAGGAGTGACACGTGTTATTGAGAGTCAACCATAAAAGATGGACGTATGCTGGTACAAGATGCTTTTTTGACATTTTATGTAGAATATTTCCGTCATACATGATTTCTATGTAACTTTAACCATTAAGGCTGCACACGCGACGGAAGCTTAAAAAATGGAGTAACTTCTCCCGTTTTCCCAAAGTTTCCCTTCACTACTCTGCTCCTATTGATTGTAGCGTGATGAAAAGTATCCTATAACCTGCCCAGGAGTATGAAGAATAATTGTACCAAGTTTCGTTAAAATCCGTCCAGTAGTTTTTGTTTCTATAAGGAACATACAGACAGACAGACAGAGAGACAAAAATTTTACTGATTGCATTTTTGGCATCAGTATCGATCACTAAACACCCCCTGATAGTTATTTTGAAAATGTATTTCATGTACAGAATTGACCTCTCTACAGATTTATTATAAGTATAGATAGATTGGGGCAGTACGAAGTCTGCCGGGTCAGCTAGTATATGATATAAACTATATAATTGTAATTTGTAGCGTAAATATCAACTGTCTGGTTTCCATAGTACCTATAAGTTTTTTCATTTAAGTTATTTTAAAATTACATACCTATAGTCGTTTAGTATGTTTTTTCATTGTTAAATTTATTTTCTTACTTGTTTATTCTCCTCAATGTTTGCATGAGACAACTTAAACATTATCCATAGGTTTTTCGCATTGTATAACTTTTGGGCACTCCTTGTCTTTATATGTATAGCTTCTAATTATAAATATATGTAAGAAATGACTGTTTGTGCCAAAATAAATTAAAAAAAAAAAAAAAAAAAAAAAAAATATAAATGAGGCTTAACAATCTAGGTATTCTTGTATACTTCTTAGCCTAGCCCTGCTGATTTGAAAGATATTACGTAAAGATAATTATAAGGCCTGTTTGTATACATACCTACGTCTGACACGTCGAGTAATATGTGAAACAAATTTACTAGACATATTTTTATTAATATTCCTTCACTAGATAATGAATATACTGAGACAAATTTCCTAACTCGGTACTAATAAAATTATCAGCCTACTAACGAAATCATACCGTTTTTACAGGACACGATGGTGGTTAGCAATTTTACCAACCTCCTGATGGACGAGGCGTTATACCCTGACCCTTACTCGTTCAATCCCGAACGATTTCTATCAGATGGAAAGGTTAGTCTTCCGGACCATTACTTCCCTTTCGGCCTATCAAAGCATCGATGTTTGGGAGATGTTCTAGCGAGATGCAACATCTTCATATTCACAACAACTATGCTGCAGAGCTTCTCGTTCCTACCAGCTCCAGATGAGCCGCTGCCTTCGTTGGACCATGTGGATGGAGCAACACCGTCTGCTGCACCATTTAAGGCTTTGGTTATTCCGAGGGTTTGATGCTGTCTCATTCTAAGGACTCGGGACACGATATTATTTGTATTATATGTACCACCAGTTTTATAGGAATAATAGTAAACATGTAATAGCACAGGAGGTTGACAAGTAATAATGTTAAAACCTATCTAAAAAGGAGTAGGTACCTAAGTTACTCCTAGTCATTAAAGTCGATCTGCATAATGAAGAACTTAACCAATTTTATGATTTCTGTTTTTGTGTATTATTGCCAAATGTTCAGTTAAAAATAAGGTCCGTGATCCTTTTTTTTTGTTCATAAATTGTCACTGTTTCTTCAATGTTTGGGCTTGTTCTTCCATAGCTTTTGGTAATCATGTCTAAACGAAAACTGTTTTAACCCTGCCCTACCTGAGAATCAAACCCAGGATCTTTGACCATCAAAGCTTAAGTTACTTATACCTAACTGCGTATTTTGTGTTAACATTAGGCGGAAATTTTTTATTTAGAGTTACCTGTATGATGTTTTTATGAAAACATACTTTTTTCAATAAGTACCTAGTAGGAAATATTGTTTGTAACAATTCTTGTAGTGGAAGAATAGTTCTATAGTTTAGTATTTGTAGTAATTACGAAAATAAAATGTGATTATTTGTGTGGTTTTAATTTACTTTCCAGAATTAAAGTTCTATAGTAATGAAAAGCTGGCCTAATAACAAATCGTATGACTGACTTACTAACTTTTAGAAGTATTATAAAAAAAAGTATAATATATTTTGGCAGTCGTCTCTTAAGATACCACGTTCGAATAAGTATCCTTAGTTTTTTATTTCGTGTACTATAAATATGAAGCGCCTGATTTTTAACTTAAATATCAACAAAAAAATAACACTTACAGTAGGTATTGCATGTCATAAATTAACAGGGGTTCTTACCAATAACAGACACAACATAGATAAGATTTTTTATTATTGTTTATTTGAATTTTTATTCAAAGGATACTCTGTCGTCAAAGTTTTGTTTTAAATAGTTATAAATGTTTTAATCAATTATGTTAACCAAAGGTTAATCCACCTTTTCCGATGTTCTGCCCTTGCACATCATAATACGATATGAATATCCTGAAAAAAAAAGAAACCTCACTCAAACTTCAAAACGTAAAAGCTGTGTCAGTTGAAATTATTTTTTCCCATCCCTTTTCAATGCGTAGAATGTCAGAAAACCTATTCTTCTTATGGGTACGAATATCAAACTGTTACCTCTTAGATACCTATGCTTTATTTTGTTATCTATTTAACCTAGATTCTAGGCAGATAAAACAGTATGAATAGAATATATTAAGGCGATGAGAGTTACTCCGGCCGATAGACTAGGTAATTTAGGTCAATTGCCGTAGCTAAAATTGGCACATAGAATATTACAAAAAGCTGGAATACTCAGTTAAATAATACATTATAAGGCATTTTGAACTTATCAATCTCCAAAATCGTAGCCGGTTCAGGCAGTAGAGCTTAAAAATCAGGCTATGTGTGCTTTCCACCTTCAGACACAATCACTTACTGAAGTGATTAAAACCTGCTTAAATCATATCGTCATCATCCTCCATACGTCTGCACTGCAGGAGCACGAGCCTCCCCTAACTACTAAGGAGTTTAGCCCATAGGTCACCACACGGGCCTAGTGCGGTACGGTGAACTTCATATTCTTTTGATTGTGAAATCTCAGGCATGCAGGTTTACTCAGCAAGTTTTCCTTCACCAAAAGACAGTGGTGTGAATCCATGAGGCAGTTAAACTTAGAGGTACGGGCCAGGGGTTTGAGCCAGCACCCTCGTCATCGTGTGTCGGTGGGCTCCCCGTTATGGCAACATAGATACATTCAATATAAACAACAACATACATATCCTTATTAACTTGAAGCTGATCTGCGATAAACTTCGTCACTTCTGCGGTGATGACTTTGTTCTCTTGTACTCCAAGGTGGCCGATGGACTCCAAAGACCCCACAACTCCTGGCGAGTTGTCTGAGCCGAAGGACAGCAGGCAGTCAGTGTTCACCACGCATATGAATTGCTGTAAATACATAATTATATCTTACGTGTTTTTATAATTATGCCAATTTTTGCGGAGTTTTTTTTTTTTGGGAATAAAAACGCACTATAATAATAATATTTACCATTTAGGAAAACTAAGACTTATTAAAATTACATTTCATCGCCCGCAATGTTGTATGAGATACCTAGCTAATAATGTTTTAGTCTGAACCTTACATGCCTTTAAAAAGTCCAGACTATATATCAAATCAATATCAATATATATATAGATAGGTAGTCAAAAATAATGCACTACAAAAAATATCCAAGTACGGTTTGCCTTAAACGCCTGTTTATTATTTATATCATATTCGCCTGTTTAAATGTTGCTCACACATTTACACACATTTACTAGGCGTCACATTACTAAACAAATAAAATTATTATTCTTCACACACGGGCAAACTGATTCTAAGCTAAATATAGCTTGTACTATGGTATCCAGATATAGCAAATATACTATACTTAAATAAATCTGAATACATGTAAGTATATTATGATCAAATAGACAGACAGGCATACATATTCATGCACACTTTTTTATCAGTAAATTGACATACATGCAGACGGTCTACCTGATGGTAAGTGGTCACCGCCTATGGTTATGAGTTCTCTCAGTAGTATACAAAGATAGAGTCTTCTATTCTAGAATATATTACAACATTCTGCTCAGCATTATGGCGTGATTGAGTAACATCTTTGGATGGATGCATGGATGATTGTTACTCTTTCACTCCAAAACGGCTGAAGGGATCTGCCTAAAACTTGGCACAGAGTTAGAATATGTTCTGGAATAACATACGCTACTTTTTATCCCGCTAACCCGGGTGCAACCGCGGGGAGACACTAGTTAAGACATACGTACCTCCACCGGCTTTTTGACAGTTCTTGATAATATAGGCAAGATGTTATTTACAAAACCACTAGGTATCTTACTTTTTGGTAAATTTGTGAATATATTTAAACAGGGCATGATTAGTTCTGATCAGAACAACGACGCGATAGAAATACTTATGACATACACGACGTGAATTACATAAAAGTATTTATTTTATAACACTTATCAGTTTGTGATAATGTTATCTGAAGTTGTAGTCGTATTGTAGAATATGACATTTTATTATTGGCTAATTCTTCTTCGTCAGTTCACAAGCCTCTCTTAACAAAGAAGGGGCTTGGGCTATTGTCCACAACGCGAGCCTAGTGTGGACTGTGGTGCGGACTTAACATGCCATCGAATTTAGCAGGCACACAATTTGCTTCACGATGTTTTCCTTCATTTAAAGACAGTGGTCTAAATCCGTAAATAAAACTCAGAGACTCCGCAGTGGACCGATTTGAATGATACTTTCACCAATGGACAGCTAAATTATAAGGAAATTAGTGGCTCCCCGCGATTTCACCTGCGCACCGGGAGATCTTCCATTTTCCCGGGATAAAAAGTAGCCTATGTCCTTTCTCAGGCTCTAGACTATCGGTGTACCAAATTTCATTTAAATCAGTTCTGTAGTTTTAGCGTAAAAGTGAGACAGAGTTACTTTCGCATTTATAATATTAGTCTAAATGACATAGGCCATATTTTATCCTCATGTTTCTATGCAAACGGGATCAACGCGGGTAAAACCTATGCCTTTAAATTGCTTATTTTTTAAATGTCATATTTCCAAAATGGTTGCCACATATAATAAGTATCTATATCTCTGTGATGAGTGATCCTTCTATATATTATTGATACAAGATAAGTAACATTGTTGTTTAAAATGTACACTAATTATGCAATATTATTTAATGTTGCCTCTAACTGTTTGTCTGTTCACGCTTATCTATGTAACTGTTTGTTGTTTATAAAAACAACTGATTTCTCGGTTCAACTGTATGTTAATATTAATAAATGTTTTTAAGATTGAATAGTGTAAAAATCTATTTCAATAATTGCATTGTCATTGGTCTAAAGGGCTGGAGCGATTTTAATAAAATTTGGTATGGGGTTAGCTAACATCCAGGATTACCACATAGGTTAATTATACCCCCCCCTACACACATACAAAAACAAACACTTTTTCTCAATCACATTCACACGAATCACATTCACACGAATCAACTTCTACACAATTTTCATTACAAATTATTACATTTTTAGTGGTACATACCACATTATAAAATTATAGACATAACACATAAGAATAGGTATATAATATTATCTTGAAGATTGTATCAAAGTCCGTGGCGGAAGAGACTGGTTCTCCATAACACAGGCTCCGGCTTAGCTTGGAAACCAGTTTCTCCTACAAACTGTTATATATATAAGGAAATGTACCCTTGTCCTAAAATCTGTATTTTATACCTAGTTTGTAAGGAGAAAGAAAATAAACACTTATTATTATTATTATTAATTATTATCCCGGGAAAATTGAAAATCCCCCGGGAACGCGGGTAATACCGCTGGGCAGAAGGTAGTAAAAAATAAGTCTGAACAAAAACATAATTACTGATTTTAGTGTCGCTCAAAAAATGCATCATAAATTTTAATACTATCGACTTAAGAAATATAAATGTCCACTCATTAAAATCATCAATGAGGAAGGAAGCATAAGAAAAAATATACGTCATTAGCATAATTAAACAAAATAACCAAGTATCCATTTTAACAGGCAATATTTACATTTGTATACTGTTTAAATTGATTTCCTTGTATTGTAAGGAAATAAATAATAATAAAATTATATTTGAAGGAATGTAGCATTTTAATTAACTGTTTTTTTGGCTTCCGTACTGCAGTATTGACTCTCCCGGTGAATTTTAAACTGTCCTGGGATAAAACGAAGCCTGTGAGCCAGGGATTCAAACTAGCATTCTCATTACCGTGGTCGGTGCTTTCACCACTGTGTTTGTATACATCTACCTATTACATTGTATTTTGTAATACATCTATTTAAATATTATAAAGATACTAGCTGCCGCCTCGCGGTTTCACACGTGTAGTTCCCGTTCCCGTTCCCGTGATCACTTAGGGGTATGAAAAATAGATAGTACCCGATTCTCAGACATACTGAATATGCATATAAAATTTCAAAAAATCGGACAAGCCGAGGAGTATAGTAACTAACATTGTGACACGAGAATTTTATAGGTATATACCTAAGATAGATATATTTTTTGTTTAAACGCGTTAATCTTAGCGACTATTGGTTCGAATAGAAAATTATTCTACTTAGTGTTTAATAGCTTTTGAGAAAAGCTATATTCTACTAATATTATAAATGCGAAAGTAACTATGTTCATTACTCTTTCACGCTGTAATAGAGAACCGATTATCATGAAATTTGGTACAGATGTAAACTAGAAACTGTAGCTAAGGGCTTCCTACATAGTCATTTCTAGGTTTTATTTCTCATTTCGAGGAACATAGGCTACCTTTTTATCCTGGGAATGTTGATGGCTATATAGCATCACGCTAGAACCATTAAGAGCGGAACAACAATGAAAAATGTTGCAAAACCGGGGATGAGCTAGTACAATATTTACAGACAATTACCAAAAGTCGATGGAAAATCGAGTCCTGACATTTTTATTTTTTTTTTAGTAGCTGTAGTAGTCCACCACGCGTTCCCTAGGGAACCTTCCACTTTACGGGATAAAAAGTAGCCTATGTCCTTCTTAAACTCTAGTCTACATCTGTACTAAATTTCGTAAAAATCGGTTCAGTTGTAAAAGTGTAAAAGCAATTATAATGTTAGTAGATATCGTACGAAACCGGGGCGCGTCGCTAGTGCCGTAATAATGCATCGTCTTTGTGTCTGTCTGTACATCTATAGAAATGACAGTCGTTTCCTATTATTGTTTTACGTCTCCGACAGACTTATGTTAAGTTCAAGTACATTATTTTCCCACGAAGATTCTCAAAGAGTTATATGTAGATGTGACATAGAAATATATACCTACAAGCTTCAGCCCCGAGGTTTCACCCGCGTTCCCGGGGGATCTTCAATTTTCCCGGTAAAAAGTAGCATATATCCTTTCACAGGCTCTAGACTATCTGTGTACCAAATTTCATTTAAATCGTGAAATGTCCACGAATCCCACCCAGGACAAACATTTGTATGCATGAATATGTCTTTTTGTTCTGTGTTTGGATGTAGGTAATCTATATATATAAAAGAAAGTCGGGTTTGTTTCAACACTTATAACTCGAGATCTGCTGAATCAATTTTCATGGTTATTGATTCGTTGGATTTGTCTCCGCCCCGAATAGCAGAATACATACATAAAAACAATGAATACTCGATATGTGAAATTAATACTTAATCATTTCAATAAATGCTGATTTGTTTATTAGATGTCAAACATTTGTTGTCCTATACTGTCAAATACTGTAACAACTATTCATGTGTGCGTTCAGAAATTATTTTATGTAAAATGTCTCGAAAGTTCGGAACTGTTATATTTGTTCTTTTTAGACATTAATTTGCGTAAACATTTATTACTTATTTAATTTTTAATTTCCGAAAATAATACCGAATAATGCCTGATTTTTAATTTGGTCGGTTTTTTAATTGATCAACTTTAAGTTTAGTCACAATTTAAACTTTTGAACGCAATCATAATTTTTGACATTAGATTTGACAACCAACTGTAATATGTCAATCCATCCTGTCGTACTTCAAAACACGGAAAAAAGTTATACGATATTGTGTTACCATATCTATGAGTGCATCCTTCTACTTAACTTTCTTTCTATCTATTTAATCAGCCCGTAATAACCCACTGCTGAGCATAGGCCTCCTTATTTTTATGCCTCTTTATACGGTCCTTTGCCAATTACATCCACTGCTTACCCGCTGCTCCGACAATGTCGTCTACCCACCGAGCCGGTGGTCTACCCGGTTTCCTGTGTCTCTCTTAGCCACCACTCTGTAATAGATTTAGCCCATCTTCCGTCATCCAGCCTTGCCAGATGTCCCGCCTAACCCCACTTTAATCCCGTGATCCGTTTACCCACATCCACGACTTGCGTTTTACGTCGTATTTCGACGTTGGGTTTTCGGTCCACGAGGGAGATGCCCAGCATGGTTCGCTCCATGTTTCTTTGAGCAATCATTATTTTGTACATGTTGCCTTTTGTAAGCGACCATGTTTCAGCACCATAGGTGACGATAGGCAGAATGCACTGAGGATTAGAGCGGAAGATTCATCATCATTCATCAAGTTTCCCAAATTCAGCCCAACCTAACTGGATCCGTCTAGCAGTCTTCTAGCATATTAGTGAAGAGCTTTGGCAAGAGAGTATCCCCTTGCCTCACACCTCGCTTGATGGGGACGAAATCTGTCAGCTTATACATGCGCACCTGTAGAGTAGCCTTTTGGTGTTCGTGCACATCAAACCGTTTACGTACGTACGTACTGTTAGGATGGCGGCCCGTTGGTCCTTTTTATAAAAAAACACCACTTTGCTATGTAAAATTATTTTAATCAAAGAAAGACATTCAGACAGAAAATTATATATAACTGCTCTACGAGCACGTGTAAATTGGCCTTTTATACCATCCGCGTAAACGTGGAGGCGACGGGGGTTTGCGCTTAGTCGGCAAAAATAGTGGAATGTACATAACAGTACGCAGCGGAAGCTCTCAAAAGGAAAAAGAAACTCCCGATTTTTAAACATTCTTCATTGGTAAGCCGTGGTGGCTCAGTTGGGAACGGACCGACTCACGATCGTGAGGGTGCCGGTTCAAATCCCTGGCCCGTACCTCTGAGTTAATAAAAACTTACGTACGGATTCACACCACTGGCTTTCGGTGAAGGAAAACATCGTGAGGAAACCTACATGCCTGAGATGTCACAATTAAAGGCATGCGAAGTCCGCCAATCCGCACTAGGCCCGCGTGGTGGACTATGGCCTAAAACCCCCTCGATGTTAGGGGAGGCTCGAGCTCCTCGGTGGAGACGTACCTATATGAGCTGTTGATGATTGGTACTCCGCTCCTATTGGTCGTAGCGTGATAATATATAGCCTATAGCCTTCCTCAATAAATGGCCTCTCTAATACTGAAATAATTTTTCTAATCGGACAAGTACTTTCTGAGATTAGCGTGTTCAAGCAAACAAACAAACAAACTCTACCGCTTTATAATATTAGTATAGATGTACTAGCTTCTGCCCGCGACTCCGTCCGCGTGGAATAGTTACTTGGTGCTAACGCTAACTTTCAACACGCGACTTCATTTACGTAGAAGGATGGACTCGCAGAGCCAACTGATGACTGCCCGTGCACGCCGGCCCAGCGCTTAAAGGCGCGCACAGTACTTGATCATTATTTTGCGGCTATGTAATTTTAAATTTGCGATATCTCCTAAGATATTCATTGAAATCGAATGATGTAAATGGCAATTTTGTTTTAAATTAAATACTTCTTATGAATAAGGTATTTATTTGGATAAGGATTAATATCATCTTTATAAAAACACCTTCACAAATAATGCATTATTTTAGAACAAATTTGGTTAGTAGAAAAATGGTTATAGTGAGCCAACCTTAACAGATAGACATATGCTGACGCTGTTTTTTTTGAACTTTTAAAGGGGAAAAATTCTGTTCTACATCATTTTAGGGAAACTTTAACCGTTTACGCAGCGTTCGCAGCGGAAGCTCTCAACAGGAAAATAAATCTCCCGAGTTTGAAACATTATTTATTGGTGCTCCGCTCCTATTGGTCATAGCGTGATGATATATAGCCTATAACCTTCCTCGATAAATGTACTATCTAATGGCGAAATAATTTTTCAAATCGGACCAGAACTTTCTGAGATTAGCGCGTTCAAGCAAACAAACAAACTCTACTCCTTTATAATATTAGTATAGACTAGCTTCTGCCAGCGACTTCGTTCGCGTGGAATAGTTTCTTTGGGCTAACTCTAACTTTAACCCGCGACTTCGTTCCTCGAACCTCCTCCTTTTTTTTAAGTCGTTTAAAAATAATCCTTATAGCATGATTTAGTATTCACGTGTGACGACGCGATGGCTTATTTCATCTATAATTTTGGTGTTTCTATACCGATTTCTATGGTTCTTTTTTATTAAATAGGTAATAATGTTAACTTTTTTCATTTAGGGATGAGTAAGAGTATTATAAACGTAAGAGTAAACAAATATAATCAGAATGCTCCGAACTGCTAAGCTATCAGGAGTTACACGTGTTATTCTGTCATACATAATTTCTATGTAACTTTAATCATTAAGGCTGCACATGCGACGGAAGCTTAAAAAATGGGGTAACTTCTCCCGTTTTCCCAAAATTTCCCTTCACTACTCTGCTCCTTTTGATTGTAGCGTGATGAAAAGTATCCTATAACCTGCCCAGGAGTATGAAGAATAATTGTACCAAGTTTCGTTAAAATCCGTCCAGTAGTTTTTGTTTCTATAAGGAACATACAGACAGACAGACAGACAGACAAAAATTTTACTGATTGCATTTTTGGCATCAGTATCGATCACTAATCACCTCCTGATAGTTATTTTGAAAATATATTTTATGTACAGAATTGACCTCTCTACAGATTTATTATAAGTATAGATAGATTGGGGCAGTACGAAGTCTGCCGGGTCAGCTAGTTAACTATATAAGTATATATTTAAAAGTAGTATTTGTAGTATATCAGCTATCTGGTTACCATATCACAAGCTCAACTTTGGAATCAAATTGGCCGTATGTGCAAAATGTCCCGGGATACATTGTCATCTATACTTCTATACTAATATTAAAGATTTGTTTGTTTGTAACGAATAGGCTTCGAAACTATTGGACCGAATTGCACAGTTCTTTCACCAATAGAACCGTTCCATTATTCATGAGTAACATAAGCTATATTTCATCCCTGTATTCCTACGGGGACGGGAACTACGCGAGTAAAACCGCGCGACGGCGGCTAGCCTCATATAAACTAAAGGCGCGTCTACACATTCATGATCTATGTTATAATTAAGGTAATTGTGGGAATTCAATAATGAAGGAAGCGAAAATACCTTGCGAAGCTTCTTGACCAAGAAAAAGATGATTAACTTAAACAGGGAAGTCGTCGTTAAATCGGTGTTGGGTTAACAATTCAGCTTTCTAATCCGCCATAGTGAATAGGCGTGATTCAATTTGGCTTCTGTATAAGACTATTGCAAAGAGACAAAATTCATGAACATAGTATAAATATTTTAAATGCAAAGTCAAAGATATTTATTACTGGTCACATTAGATGTCATAAATTGTGGTCAGCTGTAATATGCCAAGTAGGCGTGCAAAAATTATTTAATTATATTATTATTCAACTAGATTGCTATGTCAAATTATTAAATAAATAAAAAAAAAAAAAATAAAAAAAAAAATATAAATATATTATTATTAATCAGATTTATTATAATGTTATTTATGATGTCAATATAGTACCTACGTCAAAGTATGTAGGTACTTACGTCTGTTAATCTTTCACGTTTAAACCACTAAACCGATTTTTATAATTTTTAATACAGATTTTGGCTAGACCTAGGAGAAGGACAAAAGCGACCTTTTATTCCGGGAAAGTGGAACTTAGTTTGTATATCTATACTAATATTATAAATGCGAAAGTAACTCTGTCTGTCTGTCTCACTTTCACGCTAAGACTACAAAACCGATTTAAATGAAATTTGGTTCACAGATAGTATAGAGCCTGAGAAAGGACATAGGCTACTTTTCATCCTGGCAAAATGAAATATCTTCCGGGTACGCGGGTGAAACCGCGGGGAGCCACGAAATATATCGGGACGAATTGCTCGTAGATTTTGATTTATTTTTACAGTTTGTATGTTTGGTAATTTTTTACACATAACTTATCTCATTTAGAACCAAGCAGAGTTTGTTTTATGCTAACAAGTTATTTGATATGATGAAAATGTCATCTAGTTTGTGCCGGTATCAAAATGAAAAAAAAAGTGGAATTATTAAGTTTGCAAATTAAGGCGTCGATATACTAAGTACTTGCTGGTTTAGGCGAAGATTTTCGACAGACTTCAAAAAAGGAGGAAGTTCCACTGTCCATTTCTATTCCGGCTTTATAACTAGATTTGTACTTTTCAGAGAACACAACTAATTAAAACTTTTAATTTGACAGCCCCCCCCCCTTATTCGTACACCTTTAAATTCACAATTGAATTGTTAAGGTGAAAGTTACCTTATGAATGTGAGCGTAAGATCGGTTTAACGATAACGCATTCCAGTCAAGTGTAATTATAGCGAGAGTGCCCTGCGGACATGCGTATGGCGGCCATAACACAAATGTAAAAGACAGGTTATGTAACTGAATGATTGTCGAATGATCTTTGGGGTCACTAAATGACATGAGTCCAGTCAGTCGCATTAAAGGGCTTTGTGAGTGTCTCTGACTTTCAAAGCGGTGGTCGAAGGTTTTATTCCGAGCCAGGATCAAAAATCTATAAGTAGTATACATTAGCTATCTGCTTGTCAAGCTCTTGTTAGTGGATTTGATTCCAATAACAAGACTAATAACTGAACTGATTGCTGTGTAGAATATTGTCTTAGCCCTCATTCGCACCAGAGTTCTAACGCACGTTAAAAAAGCGTTCAAACACAACAAATGCATTTCCAAGTACCATAATATGCTCTATTTCCAACGCCCAAAGTTGAAAATGCAACACCGCTCGATAAAAAACGCGTCGCGTTTTAAAAACGTTGTCGTGTGAAAATTTTTTTTTTATACCACAAGGGTGGCAGACAGGAATACTGTCCCACTTAATGGGAAGCGGTAACCGTAGCCTATGAACGCTTGCAACACCAGGGGCGTTTCACACGCGTTGTCGACCCTGTAAAAAAGGGAGCAACTGTATATATGTACCTACTGCCACATATACATGAGAATGCATTTGTTGTATATGAACGCTTTTTTAACGTACGTTAAAAAAGCTCTCGTGCGAATGAGGCCTAAAGGGCTTTGTGAATAGTTGGTCCAACGTTTTATTCCGAGCCAGGATCAAAAATCTATGAGTAGTATACATCAGCTATCTGGTTGTCAAGCTTAGTTAGTGGAATCAAATTGGCTGTGTGTTAAATAGTGTTCAGTAGTTTTAGCGTCAAAGCGAGACAGATAGACAGACAGAGTTACTTTCGCATTTATAATATTTATATAGATTAGTATGATTTATTAATGTCGCTGACTGTACGATATTTTTTTAATGATATTTTGCCGTGGATAATCAGTTCTGAGTGAACGTAGTCTCATGCGTGTCATTCTTATAACATACATACATAGTTTAATGTGAAAGTGGATTATTTCCTGTGTACAAACATTCGTCAGCCTCGGTGGAAGGCACTGACTCACGATCATGAGGGTACAGAGGGCTTACTCCCGACGCTTTCGAGAAACGAGTTCTAATCGAATAAATGTCATTTCATACATTTTTGGTAGCGATTCTAGCGCCCGATCGTGCGGTGACACTTTTTGGAACTAACTTTGATCAAGAATTTCGTTACAATCGAAACCGAATCGAAAAATCCGTACTCCCGGCACTATTTGACATTTGTGAATAAAATGGCGGGAACGACTTTAAACGTCAAAATACACGATCAGTAAAAAGGTACTTTTTCAGGATCGAGTTATCTCATCTAGGATAAATTTATCTAATCTAAAAAATTACATCTAATGTACAAGATTTCGTTTTAGAAAAAAATAAAAAATTGAATATTATTTTTTTTCTGTAGAAATTAACCACACACAACTGTGTGGAAAAATCCTGAAAAAGTACCTTTTTACTGATCGTGTATTTTGACGTTTAAAGTCGTTCCCGCCATTTTATTCACAAATGTCAAATAGTGCCAGGAGTACGGATTTTTCGATTCGGTTTCGATTGTAACGAAATTCTTGATCAAAGTTAGTTCCAAAAAGTGTCACCGCACGATCGGGCGCTAGAATCGCTACCAAAAATGTATGAAATGACATTTATTCGATTAGAACTCGTTTCTCGAAAGCGTCGGGAGTAAGCCCTCAGGTTCAACCTTACGTCTGAGTATAAAAAAAATCACGCACGGATTCATACGACGGGCTTTCGGTGGAGGAAAACATCGTAAGGAAACCTGCATGCCCGAGATGTCACAATCAAATTAATTGGAAACGGAGTACCGGAGAAGCTCGAAAAAAACTGCGCGATGAAAATTAAATTGAGGATAATGTAAAGACATTTATTACTATATAAACACCTTAATACTAATACACATTATATTTAAATAACTTAAAGTGTAAATGCAGATCCAGCTAATTTAGAAGTCGTTGTATCAACGATAGATTCATCAACGCTTTATAATTGACTAGCTGCCTCCGCGCGGTTTCACCCACGTAGTCCCCGTTCTCATAAGAATACAGTGATAAAATATAGCCTATGTTACTCGTGGATAATGTAGCTTTCAAATGGTGAAATAATTTTTAAAAACGGTCCAGTAGTTTGCCTATAGTAAGCCTATTCATTACAGTGAAACAAACAAAGGTTTCCTCTTTATAATATACTAGCTGCCTCCCCGCGGTTTTACCCGCGTAGTTCCCGTTCCCGTGGGAATACAGGGATAAAATATAGCCTATGTTACTCGGGGATAATGTAGCTTTCCAAAGGTGAAAGAATTTTTGAAATCGGTCCAGTAGTTTCGGAGCCTATTCGTTACAAACAAACAAACAAACAAACAAACAAACAAACAAACAAACAAATCTTTCCTCTTTATAATATTATTATAGTATAGAAGTATAGATAACCTAAAAACATGGAATCCTTGGTGGGCGAAATCATCTAAGTAGTACTTGTTCGGTATTTGTGAATACGGTGACGAATGTCATTATGTAAGCGTACCGCTCCAGTTATGGCCGTTTTACCAACTTAGCATGAACATTGTGTATTGTGTACCAAATTGTGCTTAATTATGCTACACACGTGGTGTTTTTTGGCATAGATTAACACATGTGCCACATTTAAATTGACGTTATTATGGCGTCACAAACGACCCAGTAAACAGAGCATTGCTTTTTAAACACCTTAAGGTAGTTTATTGTAATATTATAAAAAATGAAACAAATTTTTGTCTTATATTATTTCCTTGTGGTTTGAGGGGATCTTCAAATTTCCCGGGGGAGTCTATGTGCTGTTCCAGAAAATTTTCTAATTTTGCGCCAAATGTCATCGCGGTCTCTTCAGCTGGTCTGACGTGGAAGAGTAACAAACATCCATCCATCCATCCATCCATCCATACTTACAAACTAGCATTTATAATAATAGTAGGATTTTTGTTGTTTATTTTGGTAACATATGGCAACACCAAATGGTGAGATGGGCCGCCATTTTGTGACATTCTGATCCTTTGTTCTAAATGGACAATATTATTTTGACTCAATCATAGCTGTATAAATAGAATAAAATAAAAGTCACCTGCTCCTTCATCATCATCAGCTCATTTACGTTTCCACTGCAGTACGAGCCTCCCCTAATAACGAGGGGGTTCAGGCTATAGTCCACCACGGGCCCTTAGTACGGGCTGTCAGAACAAATATTCCATTTAATGTGACAAATTGGCCAGTCTAGTTACCTCACGATATTTTCCTTCAATTAGTAAATAAAATTCAGGGATAACGAAGTGATGCAATAAAAGATAGCAGAATTCTACACATAAAATCTATTTTTTGACACATATTTTTTTTTTTGATTAATATATTTCCGAAATCATGATCATGGTTTTACATTCATCATGCTTACATAAATTGAAATGTTAATTTCATGCTTACATATAAGTACGTATTTCATCCGAATAAATTCATATTTGTTTTTGTCCAGTCTCAGCATTCGCTAGCCGAATGTGCTTTCACAATCCTTCTTAAAATCACAGTCCAATATATCATTCCGTAAACATACAGTAAAAGTTATAGTCATTAGTAAAATGCAATACAATAATTCTTATTTATCTAGGACAACCGAAATCATTTGGCATGTTTGGTTGTGAACCATTTCTATCAAACTGTAGTTCAAAACTTACAATATCACATTCTTAATACCTACGCGTTGTTTAAAACCCTCCTTCTCCAGATGTAACATATATCTCAACACTTTGTCGACAAGGTTGTGAACCGTCCTTCTAACAAGCCATCATGTTAAACAAATTCAGCCCTAAAATTTCAATTTCAACATACAATCCATCTTCAATATCTAATATCATAAATGCTTAATTAACTGATCATCACATATTATAAATCAGTTATATATCAATATCATAATACCATTTATCGGTTATTATAATGATCAAATCAATGTTTGATAATTCATCCCTTAATATTAAGTCACCATTTGTATTGGTTAAATTCACAATTCAGATAAATACACGATTATCATCAGACATTTAGAAAATATGTAAACAATTTTATTGGCTGATACGCCTCATCTTAGTATCATCATCAATAACCTAAACATCATCATCATCATAAGCTCATTTACGGCTCCACCGTGGAGCTCGAGCCTCCCCTAACATCGAGGGGGTCAACTTAATAATCATTTAAAATGGGTACATGGACCCAAAATGTCTTACGATCTACGAGAACATCAGTTTCACGTTTATAAATTGGTGGCATTAAAGCCTGTTAGCCTTCACATTATATTGGCTCTTAATTATACAATTACTAAACAATTTTATTGGCCGATACGCCTCATCTTATCATCATCAATAACCTAAACATCATTAGCTCATTTACGGCTCCACCGAGGAGCTCGAGCTTCCCCTAACATCGAGGGGGTCAACTTAATAATCATTTAAAATGGGTACATGGACCCAAAATGTCTTACGATCTACGAGAACATCAGTTTCACGTTTATAAATTGGTGGCATTAAAGCCTGTTATAGCCTTCACATTATATTGGCTCTTAATTATACAATTACTGAACAGTTTTATTGGCCGATTCGCCTCATCTTATCATCATCATCAATAACCTAATCATCATCATCATAAGCTCATTTACGGCTCCACCGTGGAGCTCGAGCCTCCCCTAACATCGAGGGGGTCAACTTAATAATCATTTAAAAAGGGTACATGGACCCAAAATGTCTTACGATCTACGAGAACATCAGTTTCACGTTTATAAATTGGTGGCATTAAAGCCTGTTATAGCCTTCACAATATATTGGCTCTAAATTATACAACTACAACACAATTAGTATCAATGTGTATTGAGATTAATTTCATAGACACAGAAAGACACAGAAATTCATAGAAAGACGAGCAAATTTATCCTCTTTATTACATGCATCGGATAGCTCAATAACTGTAAGAAAGACACAGAAATTCATGGAAAGACGAGCCAATATCCACAATTACATGCATTAGATATAGCTCATTAATTTAAAAGTTAATAATGAACGGATTATCTCCGGTTAGTATTATCAATACGCGTAAAATTATTTGTGCTTGCATATTTTTAAGCATACTCCTTCTCTTTGCTACCTTCTATCAATTTACCAACTATTGGGTCGATACTCATATGGCATTTGGTTATACCGCTCATTGTTCGCAGCAGCTTCGTTCGGACCCTCTAGATACTTCAATGAATTCAAAAGGCATCGCTCACACTTACGCAATAACTCTTTTAAATTCTCCATTTGGTATCTGTATACTGTGTTAGCCGCTTTAATATGATCTGAATGTGACAGTCGTTTTTGGGCTAGATTGGAGTCTGAATTGTTGCGTTTGAACACGTGAACTCTGACACCCCGACTTATGATTATTCCCTTTTGCAACACACAGTATTTAGAATGAGGTGTAATCTTTACAAAGAGATAGCCATTAACGACCGGATACACACCTTTGTTTACTGTGAATTGACCCACCATTGACTGCGTCTCACGTTCCAGTGATAAGGTTCCATCCGATATCATATTTGCCCGAACTTTAACCATAGCTGGTCCATAAAGTTTTATATTGACCGCTACCGATACGGGAATCGACACCTCTTCACCCTGAATTTGTGAAAATGGAACGTCCATGGTACGATTAATGTCGTAAAACATTAACTCATGGGCGTTTTTGTACACTAAAACGTGAGGCAGTTCCGTAAAAGTTTGCCCGACAAGCAGTGAGAATTCGAGAAATATATCGTCCACAACCAGACATGGGACATAACCACAGACTCCATCAATGCATATATATAGGTCCACTCCGCCAATGGACAGTATGGCCTCATTGCCAAAACCTTTCAGACGTTTTGGAATGTTATCGCAAATTAAGCCCAGGGATGTCATTGTGGACCATGTGATCAATGTACCTTCACTTCCAAAATCTATAAAAGACTTGAATGTAACATTATTTACTTGGCAATCTTTTATATATTTTGAATTATAAGCTGTCGAAAATATATGCATGGTTGTATGCACATCATCGGGTCTACTGGCATTAGTCTGAATTTTACAATTTTCAGTTCTATGGCCAAATCGGCGACATTTTGAACATTGAAATACTGGCTTTTGGCATTTATGAAAGGGAAGCTTTTTCTTATTGCAATGAGCGCACAACTGTTTGTTGATGGAATTAACGTCCCCATAAGTAGATCGGGTGTTCTGATTATTAGTATTATGGGCGTTAAATACAAAAATTTGTGAAGAATCGCGACGATAGTTGGTACTGACATATGAGAACGGATTGTTTTTATTACTCCTCAGAAAGTGTAACAGCTGGTGTGGCTGTGTGCAGCGTAATGCATTAGCGTTGGATCTGATAGTTCTGTCACTGAGACCGTGGATGATGCACTCCACTGCCCGTTTGCCATCGATATTGCATTGATTTAATAGAGCCAATTTGTCATGATAATACATTTCGAGAGGTTCATTATAGCGACTTTGTCTCTTGAGCATGGTCTCCAAAGTTTGGCCATAGTTTTGCTCTATTGAAAAAGCGTTTTTAAGATTACTTTGCAATTCAGCCCAAGTGAATACAACTGAGTCCAGGCTTTCGTACCAGGTTTTGGCCAAACCTTGAAGCTTTTGCATTGCGAAATGAATCGTTGTTTTTTCGTCCCACCCGTAGATTGCGGAGCATTCATTGACTTTCTTTAGCCAAATATCTACTTTTTGAGTCTTTGAAGAAGGATCAAAGTCTGGCAATATGTTTATGTGGGGCGAATTCTCTGAAAAATTCTGAGACTTATTTAATGATTTTAATATACCCAAAAGATCATTAAAGGAAAGAGATATACTTTCTGACCGTGGCGGAGGCAGAGCTGTGGCAGATGCTGTCGATGTGTTGCCATACGGTTCGTCAAATTGTTCGCTCTGCTGTCGCTGAGGGCTGCGTGCTGTGCTGCGTGCTGCGTTGCCTTTTGCGACCGCAGTTTCGTCTTCCGTGTGTCTATTTTCCTGCTCGTTCTGCGAGTTCTTTTCGCGGCGGCTTTGACGTCCATGTTCTGTGCACCTACGGCAGTGCTCGCTGTGTAAATCATCTTGGAGATGACGTAGTATGTCACGCTGTCGCTGTATTTCTTTTTCCCAATCTTCTAAGGTTCTGGCATTCGCGTCGGCGGAAGTCGGTATGGTACTGCGACTACGGCGACAGCTACTATCCCGTTTTTCATGGGTATTAGTGTCGCTTTTATCCGCAACAACAATAGGTTCAGGGCCAGGTACAGGTTCAGCTTCTGGTTGAAGTTTCGGTTCAGGTTCAAGTTTCGGTTCCGGTTCCGGTTCCAGTTCAGGTTCAGGTTCAGGTTCAGGTTCGGGTTCAGGTTCAGGTTCCGGTTGCGGTTCCGGGTCTGCTTCTTGTTGGTCGAGTTCGTCCAGTTCGTCTAGTTCGATCGAAGAATCAGATGAAATTTCTCCATCACGCGGCATAATTCTGAAACATAAAACGTAAAATTTTAAACTATGTTATATTTCACTCACGATTCGAGTAATCGTATTTTTATGTTAGTAGTTAATATAGGCAGACGGTCCACCTGATGGCTAGAACACACTGAGAGCTGTTTGGCGGCAGATTTAGAACTTGAGGGTGGTAGCCAACCAGGGAGTTATCTTTCTGCTTTGTCAATATGGAATAATTGACGGGACCATGTTAGTTTGTATATGCAATTGACAGGGAGTGGGAGCGCATTTTTTACCACTAGGGCACGCGGGCGGGGCCGCGGTCAGAGGCTAGTCATTTATTAAATTGCTTGAGCATTAAAACTATTAGGATTCATAGTAAGTATATACAAATTAAAGTGACAAAAAATACGTTTTTATACTTTGCAATGCTACCTTAAGAATATGTAATAGGTATAACTTCAATTTCGGTTTCTACATTTTTTTTCTAGAATGAATTTTCAAAAAATCAATGCAAGTATATATGCTTATATTGAATAGTCGCGAGCAGCGAGATAATAAATTACATAATTGATTCACCTTACATACTGAATTATTATAAAATTCGCTTAAAAATAATTTCACCCATATTTGTATTGCATAGTGCATAATTGCGGAATTGCTTATTTTAGAAGCTTACTTTAGTAAAATAATTGAGATTTTCTATTGAATTGGTACTTACATAATCAATCTGTCCATTCGACAGCTTCAACTTTTCTGGATAGCTTTTCAAATGCGAACTGATTACGCCGATGCCGCTAGCTTCTTTTTGTTCTTCAATTGGCACAAATTTAAGGTAATATCAGGTAAAACTTCATTTTCTTTTAATAATCCTCAGCAGTGGACTCCTCCTTTGAATATTATCCCAGTGAGAAGGGCGCAGTCACCAAAGGATGGAATCAATATCGTAACTAGAGCATGCGCGCTGGCTGTGCCGCGCCCTGACACGATCCGTTCAATATCTCATAGATTCCGTACATCTTATTAATTTTTTTAATCGCTGGTGGCTCATATTCCCGGGCTAAAAAGTAGTTTATGCATTATTCCAGAACATATTGTAGCTCTGTGCAAAATTCCATCGAGATCCTTTCTGTTGTTTTGGCGTGAAAGAGTAACAAACAAATTTCCATACATAATAATGTTAGTAGGATTAATGACTATCATTATTGGTACATTTATTTTATATGGGATGGTTTTTACTTAAACTTTTTTAAATTGAAGTTTAAGTAGTATTGTGGCATCCATCAATACTTACTTATGGTCTTCAAAATTATTGTTTTACTTATGGAAATATAATTCTGGGTCATCATGAAGTACTCAATAAGAATTTACTACTTTACAAATGACAGAGTGATATGATAAAGGTTTTTTTCCCATAATTATGTAAGGAACCTTAAAAAGTAAAAACCCTTGTACACGATACACTTCAACATTCAATGTGTCGATTAATTTACTATTTAGATTACTTTTGAGTCGATATTGACCGAACTCTAGTCATAAAGTTATTTTATTTTTCAACTATTAAGGGTAAATTATGCTTTCCCTGTACTTAAGAACTTAAGTAATTGCATGTATATTACAAAAAAAATGCGAATGTTAATAATAAAAGCCCATAATTTAATCATCATCTCTACTCATCATTCGCTTTATCGATTCATTTAACTCGCTAATCGCTAATTCGATAAAAGATTTCTATGCCAAAGTATTTTTTTTTAAATTCTGTGGTAAATTTTGATGTTTTTCTTTACTATTTTAAGTTTATTTTGGTTTCTGAAGTAAACGGTACTTAATTGCCGTTGATGTAGTAAGCGGTTTTTTAGAAAAAAACATATTTTGTATGTGAGAATAATTCTGTTTAATTTGTGTGCAAAATTTCCCAGGATATTATTTATTTTGGAGCTTTTATACAAAGTTGTTCCCATCATGAATTTGCTCATAATTGATCATTTTGAAAGCATCGATTCGATAATAATCGACTAAGAAACAATTGTATCGAGTATAGAACCTTCTAGAATCTCCCCTCCATCATTTCCGGTACAACCAGTGCGCAGTCGTCGGAATGATAATACGAAATCAATAATACTTGATCATGCGCTCTAGGTATCACCGCGCCCTATTTAGCCGACTGCCGAAAAAATGGAGGAGGTTCTCAATACCACAGATTGCTTTTTATCCTTTTGTATGTCAACACAGAACACCAAAATTTAGGAATTGTTCAGATATATTTTTGTTTAGATGCGTAAAACACAAAACTACCAAAAAATTTTTTTGTTGGTACCAATAAATTTATTTGATATCAAAATTATTTTCAATAATTCATAAAATTATCAAGAAATTGTTAAAAATATTATAAAGTTTTCATTTAAAATTATTGTTATAAAGTAGGCTGTATGTTTACTCGCATTAGATTTGACGTGCGAAATAAACCGCGCAATTTTTAAATAATATTTATCATACTTTTTATCATTATTGTTTTAAAACGTCGTATAAAACTCATGAAGGTTGCTCATTACACTCAAATCTCATTTTATTATCAGCAGAAATAACTTTTTTTTATATCACTAAGGTGGTAAACAGGCATACGGTCCCACCTGATGGGCGGTTACCGTAGCCTATGGACGCTTGCAACACCAGGGGCGTCACTCACGCGTTGCCGACCCTGTAAAAAAGGGGCTTTCTGGACTGAACATGAGACTGTGAAGGTCTATTTGTATAATAATATTTTGAATTCGAGTTTAAATTGACTCTTAGCTCAATTACGCCCCCGACCACAGATCGCTGCAACCCGCAGCAATATATGTTATAAGCATCTCATCTCACCCGTATCATCATTACATATTATAAAACAAAGTAGCTTTCCGCTGTCTGTCCCTATGTCTTCTTAAATCTTTAAAACTACGCAACGGATATTGATGTGCTTTTTTTAATAGATAGAGTAATTCAAGAGGAAGGTTTTTATAAACAATACATGCATAATATGTTAGAGAAACACTGTCAATTTTGAAGGTTTCTAATGTGGTGCGTTGCACCCGTGTGAAGCTGGGGTGGGTCACTAGCTATAATATGTATATTCTATACTAGCTTTCACCGCGTGGTTTCACTCGCATAGTTCCCTTTCCCGTAGGAATACGGGGATAAAAATATAGACTATGTTACTGCCTGATAATGTAGCTTTACATTAATTATTTAAGTTATCGGTCCAGTAGTTTTCGGGCCTATTCTATATAAACATAAATCAAATCTTTGTTTTTTATATTAGTGTCGATGTTATTTCCTTTTTTATTAGGAAATGAGATAAAGATAAAAATAGTGTAATGTCTGTATTTACTATTAAACTCTTTCTCTTTCTTGTCATGAGCTCGATTTTAGACCCCAGAAAAAAAATTCGTGTGTATATCTGTTTGTTTTGTGACTGGATGTTATTATTTCTATAAGTAAGGTGAAGTAAAAAGCGTATAGAATAATTCGCAAATGCAAAGCCATTTATTTTTATATTAGGCCTTAATATAGCATTTGTGAAAGTCAAATCTAGTGAAGCTACTACCGGTTCGGAAGTCGGCCTTAAACTGAGAAGAGCCGGCAAGAAACTCAGCAAGATTACATTAATATTTTTAAAGACTTTTAAGTCTATGATTATATATTTTATACAGTTTACAATACAGTATACATATTATGTACATAAAGAGTTACACAAAAAGTGAAAAATTTAATACACATTAATCAAATCTTTTAAAATTAAAATAAACTCGCATTACAAAGCTATAAAAACAATAAATAACAAATGTTTTTATAATGGTACAATATTAGCATAAAAATCTTAACTTAAAATAAAATGACCAATTAGTAATAAAAAATCTTTAATTTATTAATTCTACGTATCAAGGGATGTCCGGGATCTTCCACATCAAGTTGATTCCAGTCATCTAGAAATAGATAAAAAATCTGAATAAACACTAAATACCGTTTCTCACTTAAAAAACCTTAAAATGTAATTACCAGGGAAAGGTAAAAAAAACACCCTACTCGTATGGAAACAGTTTTCTTTTCTAGTTCAGTAAAGAAAATCATTTCCAAAATTTGTCGGCTATCAGGTACACCTTTAACTTTTATTCCACAAAGGTTATAAATTTTGACATTACAGAGGTTCATTCATTAAATACTAGAACGCTATTAGATCTTTGAAGATTCCTGTCCATGTCCATATAGCGAAGTATCTTGAAGCCCTTTAGTCCTTCACACTGGATCTAGAAGGCAAGATATTCCTTTTTGATATTTATCATGAACTGCCGAAGCCGCTGCCGATGTATTTTGAGTCGCATCACCTGAAAAAACAAGAAATTTGGGACTTTAATATAAATTTGAATTTCTAATATTATTCTCTCAAATATCAAGTACAGATAAATATTGTTATTTATCAATAAATAGCCTGTTGATCATTATAATTCCTCACGTTTTCCTCTTTAGGGTCATGTGTCGTGTTTCTCCATTTCATTCGGTACAGTCAAATGAGATGTTTTGTTCTATGAAATGTTATTCTACAAACTCAGACGGTTAAGACAGTTGACATATTCTATGAGTGGCGACTACGTACCTATCAGGTGTTTAAGATATCCTGTTAAATGGACTTCCATTCGAGTAGATGAAGAGCTGTATTCACATTTTCACATATCTCAAAAATATTCGTCGATATTATCTGAAAGCAAATAAGTTTGTTCATTATGATATTACTTATTATTTTAAAATTTAAAATATTTACATATTTAAGTAATGTTACAAAAAAGATTATAATTTCCATATTGATGATATTCATGATCAAAATATAAAAGTATCTCTTCCAAAAAGGCAGGACCATCCACAATTTTTTTAAAAGCAGATCGGAATCATCTAGAAAAAGATAAAAAGCACACGTTTAATCGTGATTAAGGCTAAATACCACTTGTAAGTAAAAAAAATTCAAAAGTAGTTACCAAGGCAGCGTAATAAAGCATCCTATAATCACCATGAAATCAATTTTCTTTTCTTGCCGAGTAAAGAAATTTGTTTTCAAAGAAAAACTGTTCATTTATTTATCCCATAGTAACAGTCCCTATAGGAATGCTGGGATACAATATGACCTTCACTCACTTATAAATTTAGGCCTCCAATGGTGAAATAATTATTCCAATCGGTCCAATAGTTTTTAAGTCTTAAACAAAACATCAAATCTTTTCTCTTTATAATATTAGTGTTGATTACATAAAATTACCATTTACATACATACAAAGTTAAAATCCCATTAAATCTTTGAATTTTTCAGTTAAAAAGTAAAATATAAAAGGAATTACAAAATTTTTCAGAAATCAATGAACATTCTCACAAAATTAATGTACAAGTTTGTATTGAGAAGTATTTTTATTTCAGTCACATTGATTACATTGTTTATTTATATATTAATGGATTATTACTGTGGTAGATGTATAATTATGATGTATATGTGTATGAATACATGATTTCATATAGTTTGGATAAAACCTCTAATATTATTACATGCACTTTGGATACAACGTTCCGTGATTCTTCTACAATAAGTATTACTAAAATTATTATGCATATCGCCAGTTCACTTGACATAATAGCTGATCTAATCACTCTGGTGGAAAGTAAATCCCATTATTGTGATTCCTCTACAGCTCTACATCTACTAGGAGAAGCTTTGATACCAGCATTTCGAATCAAAGACTCTACCCTCCCTGCATTTACAAATACGTGAGGCATGCTTAGGATACCCTCTACGTTAATAAATACTCTCAATTTTACTGAGATCTACGTTACAATGCTTTTTAGCTAATTTATGCTTATTATTATAATTTTTAAATGTTATACATTATTATGCATCAGTCATATAATATTATATCGATTATATATTAACTATCTAATCTAAGAGAGCTAATCTAAGATCACATACTTACCTACCAGAAGAAAGTAAAATTCAGTCGAATAGAAAACCTCCTCCATATTTTTTGGAAGATGGTTAAAATGTAAAGTAGCTTAGTCTCGAAACTTTGTGGTTATTATTAGAAAAATCTGTAATGGAAAATATTGATGGTTTGGGAAGATTTCGCTGCTGCAAAGAAATAGCTTTAAGAACTTGTTTTTTTTTACTTATGGGTACTTAGTGACACTTAGCTATAATATATAACGTTGAAGCAATAGGTGTACACGAGATTAGTTTATAGGTAAAGTTTTATTATCATTCTGGTCCACCAATAATCTTGCCCATCAGATACTGTAGGAGTATTTAAAGAAATATTATTTTCACTTCCATTAAAACCAACGATTCTCTACCGCTTTATTCAGAGTTGAAGAACGGACTTTTCTTCTGACATTGTCAACACTTGATTCATTCATTATCTTCTGAAAATAATGGTCTGAGCCTCCAAATTTGATTTACACCTCTTGATTTACCATTCCAATCAATACAATATCTTTAAGAGTATTTCCACGAAAATGATGACATCTTGGCAATTTTTAAGTATCGCCAAGAAGTCATCCAAGTAAACTTCAAGTTTTATACATTGATTTCTTAATTATACAACAATCTACTTAGTTAGCGAGCAGTCGTTTTTTGCTAGTTTTAAAATGAAATTTGGATCTAAGGTCCACTTCCTGTTTTTTCAGAATCTGCATCATTGATGTCATATCCATTCCATATTTCGTAAAAAATATTTAGTAAGACTGTGAACGTGCTCTATTAGAGGTATTCTTCTCTGCTCCTGCTTGATCGGGTAGTACGGGTAGTTCTTGAATGGGTATATCAGATGAATGTGTGCATCTCTTTTGGCGTCCACTATTGTTTCGTCCACGCATGTTTTGCCAACGGTAATTATTGCCTCGTAAATGAGTATAAGTCTGAGCAGATCTACGGTTTCTTTGGTTGTAGTAATTGCTACGCGCAGGCATTGATGATTTGCAATGTCCCAAACATTTTTGCGCAGCAGCGTTTGGCCCTCTTTTGACTGGCCAAAGCATTTGGCGCACTCCTCCAGCCTCTTCTAAAGCTGTTGTAAATGCTTCAGCTTCAAACAAATAATTGCTAGAAGGAGGTATTTTTTGCAAAGAGGTTTTTATCAATGGATCTTTTACATATTTTAAAAATTGTTTCCTTCGTTTCTCGATACTATTGGCTCTGTGGCCGCATACTAACTGCACTGCATCAACCGAGACTTGATGATACACCCCATTTAAGAAAATACTGTCTACTTTCGTTTTTATGTCATTATAAGTAATCTTATCTGCACTGTGAGCCCATTGTAAAAGTCCTTGCAGTTCTGATTCTAAAACTTCATTTTGCTTTATCAAGGCAAAAGATAAGGCTGCATAAGACCTCTCGGTGAACTGAAGCTGTTTGGAATTG
Organism: Thyatira batis; assembly: GCA_905147785.2. NCBI lineage: Eukaryota > Metazoa > Arthropoda > Insecta > Lepidoptera > Drepanidae > Thyatira > Thyatira batis. Next base: position 1,039,623 of record LR990485.1, read on the forward strand.
TTCTCATACTCCTTAACCTCATCGTTGGCAGTAAGTTCCACGAAGCCCGGTGAATGGACGTAAGTTTTTTGTACATCTGCATACCGAACTTCACTCCACGTTGGTGCATCAAAATGCTGCAAGCTTTTGAGAGTAGATAAATAAACATTAGGGGTTTCCGGAATAGTAGGTTTGTTGATAGTTGTGTTTAAAGATATTTTAAAAATGGGTTTTGTTATTGGAATTTGAAATTGGGCAGCGCCTTCATCAGCTTCAGCTTCAGCTCCAGCACCTACATTACGGATATAATCAGGCAATTGACTAACCTTTGATGAATTTTTCTCTAAAATATCCTGAGGTGGCTTGCTTTTAAACATTTCAAAAGCACTTTGTTTAGGGTTTGGTGAATATTCGGGAGCAGATTCGAGCGAACTAACTGTACAATTTGAACTTGAGCTTGAATTTCCTAGCGGTATAATAATCTCGCGTTGTAGAGTATTCATTATTGAAACTCTCTTACCTGGAAGCACATAAAACATATTATATGAATAATATTGAAGTATTAGGTTGGATGGAATGCGAACTTTAGCCAGTTTTAACAAGCCATGTGATTAAAAAAAATTAAGTTAACGGTAGAACGTTGAAACCCTTTTTGAAATATACTTTGTCAATTTTATAATAAAGATAGACAACTTACAAACTTTGAAATATTATTTTTAAAAAAAGCATAATAACTAAACTATAGCACCCTACTTTTTTAAATTAAATATATTTACAATTTGAAGTTGAAATAAATAATACCCAACTACATCTAAAATATAGCATTTTTATAATAACTAAAATAATTGCCGATTCTCAATATAAAATACAATAGGTATTATTAATCAATTCAAATTCAAAATGATCGGTAATTTTTATAAGCGACTTCAAAAATGAGGAGGTTTTGTGTTCCGATGTATATATATTTTTTTATTGAAACGCTCATGATTGGAAATTAAACTGCTTTCTTTATATGACTCACCGGAACCACATTTTAAATGTAATAAAGTAACTCCCTGTTGTGGAAATAATTACTTATACGAGATAAATTTCATAAAACATTTGTTTTTTTGTTTGCTTGTTTGTATAGAATAGGTTCCAAAATTACTGAACCGATCCCAATCATTCTTTCACTAATAGAAAGCTACATTATTAGGGAGTAGCATAGGCTATATTTTATCCCCGCACTGCTACGGGAACAGAAACTACGCGGGTGAAACCGTGCGGCGAAAGCTAGTTGTGAATAAAAGGAAGCTTTGAAGTATGCTAGTGGTGTTTTGTGATTATTCAATTTACGTTACATATGTAGGCTTACAGCAATAAAAAGCTACTACATAATCTTATTTAAAAGGTTAACTATAATTTAAATCTTACTTGTTACGTACCTACCATCTATCATTCTTAGAATAATTTTATACTAATATGTCGGGAACACACTGGATGCAGGCATCTCCGGACTGCATGGAAATCGATGGGGGAGACCTATTTTCATCAGTCTTATAGCTGATTTGATGATGATGATTTTGACTAGTTTTTGTTTTTAGGAACAACTGTCACAAAGGGGCTGTCGCGACTATTTTGTGACCAGTGTGCACCAGTGCGTACCAAATACTTTGCGTATAGGTATGGTTCGCATTCGGACCAAATATATGCTATACCATACTATTACCTTATTACAATACTATACCAACCGCGTAACGATCTTTGAGGTCCGAAGGCAATGACGGTCGATCGCGGACTGAATGGCGGCGTAGAGAGCGGACATTTTTGCTGCTTTTTGATATACGAAGTATAGTCAAGTTAGATTTTATATGACCAGAAGCTAATATATGATTTTTTTAGAGAATAGATTTGCCTTTTTCATTTGATATAGACTTATTGTGAAATACCTTGAGCGTTTCAGCTGCTAGGCAGCCTATGCTAAGAAATTAAAATTTTTATATTTGCAAATCTTCTCTATGACTAACTGATGACTGACTGATAGTGCCTCCCCGCGGTTTCACCCGCGTTCCCGGGGGATCGTCAATTTCCCCGTTATAAAAAGTAGCCTATGTGTTCATCCAGGTTATAAACTATCTGTGTTCCAATGTTCATCCGAATCTGTTCAGTAGATTTTGCGTGAAAGAGTATTAAATATCCATCTGGATGGATGGATACATCCGTACTCACAAACTTTTGAATTTATAATATTAGTCGGATATAAGAACGCATTGTAGATGAGCTATAAAGAACTTATACATACACGCTAGCGACCATACTTACACAAAGGAGTCGCGAGCAGATGGCCAAAACATAGTTTTCTCTTTACATACTTATTAATTTAAAGTGAAACATCGCTTAGACACAGATATACCCTTTTTTGTATTGCTTTACAGTATAAGATTATAGTAAAAATATGATGTAATATAAGCAGGTACTTACATAGCCAATATGCCGACAGGACAGCTTTAACAGCTCAGATATTTATTCAGATGCACTCAGATTCAATTTCTACCACAATTCTGATTGGTTAATTAGCAGAAATGTAGAATATAGAATATTCCGTTGGATATCCTCTCCGTTAGAATCCTGTCGAGCTTTTTTCTTTTATGAGTAGTGCGCAGTCGTTAAATAATATAATCAATATCTTGTTTAGGCATGCGCGCTGGGAGACGCCGCACCCTTACGTGGGTGAAACAAAATGGCGTCCAATTTTAATACGTTTGGTAAATGCAAAGTTTTATATTATAATAAAAATATCATTAATAGCTAGGCTCTTTGTTATCGTTAAACTTTAATTGTAATATTTAGTTTTTTTTTAGATGGGATGAAAAAAGTTTATAAAAAAACTTGGATAACGTTTTGATACTTTTCGGTTTGACATTTATATTTTTTTGACTACAATTTAATGTCAAACTTTTTTGAAAACTGTTGCTTATTCTATATCATATTAGTTATTATTATTTACATATTTTATTGAGGGAAGAGATAAAATAATAATTGAATTGGTTGCTTCGATTTGACCCTTACTCTCAATCCACCGGTCGTGGGTTTGAATCCCACCCAGGAATGCTACTTCTAGATAATGTACCTTTCCATTGGTGGAAAAAATATTCAGATCGGTCCAATAGTTTTTAAGTTTATTTGTTATATTCAAAAATACAAATCTATCCATTTATAATATAAGCATGATTTAGTTATTCGTTTCCATCAATATCATATTTATTTTTGCGACTTTGTTTATAAGTATGGAAAAATAAAAAGAGCTTAAAAACCAAGTTTACAGATTCAAAGTTATTTATTTAAGTAAAGCCCTAATGGGGCAATTTAGGAAAGTTTAAATGCAAAGTTAACATTACTACCGGTTCGAAAGCTAACCTTAAACTGAGAAAAAGAAACAGCGAAACAAGGTTACATTATTTTATTAATTTTACAGTATATTCTGTACAGAAAGATAAATTAACTACAACATTATAAAAAAAATACAATTAAATATGACTCTTAATTTAAAATAAAACTACCCATTACTTAAAAAAAATCTTTAATTTGTTCATTTTACGTTTAATCGCTGTACGTCGACTAGTATTTTCCACTTGATTCCAATTCCAGAGACCTTGAAACAGAAAAGAAAAATATTAAACAATCATACACGAAATACCACTTCCATATATAGTTTAAGTACCAAGGAAAGGTAAAAAAAAACACCCTACACATAATGAAACTTTCTTTTCTAGTTCAGTAAAGAAAATTGTTTCCAGAAAACGACACAATCCCGTGACCACAGACTAAAAAGTACACTAAAATTTTATTTTAAAAAACCAAGTTTATAAGTCACAGGTTTTAGGTTTTACAGCCAAACAATTTCCAGTTGACATAAGCTGTATTTCCAAAGTTTTCAGTACATTTTCGTAAAGCGAGGTGAAACTTCTTGAAGCCTTTCGGTCCTTCATACTTGATCTAGAAGACGAGGTATTCCTTTTTGCCTGATATCTATCCTGACTAATATTATAAACGCGAAAGTAGCTGTGTCTGTCTGTCACGCATTCACGCTTAAAGCACTGGACAGATTTTTATAACATTTGGTAAAAATATTGTTTAGTGCTTGGTAAAGGACATCAGCTAATTTTCATTCCAGGAACGCGGTTGAAACCGCGGAGCCCACCAGTTCTTATAAACGATTTAGGCTGATGAGCTGATGAGATTTACTGATGAGCTTGCGGCTTGAGCCGGATCACCTGAAAATGGAAAAATATTCGATCTAAGTATATTCTTAATCTTGACAGTGCTCTATAGGTTGTTTTTTATACCACTAAGGCAGCAAACAAGCATACGGTCCCACCTGAAGGGAAGCGGTTACCGTAGCCTATTGACGCTTGCAACACCAGGGGCGCCACTCACGCGTGGCCGACCATTAAAGTTTTTATGTGTATCTTTTTAATGGTTGTTATTTTGATTATCATGTTCCTTACTGACTTATTAAATTCTTGTTTCATATCAAGTCATAAGAAGAGCACCAAACCTACTTATATTTATTAATACGAAAGTTTATGAGTATGTCTTGATATATGTTTGTTATTTTTCACGCCACGCTTAATAAACTCATAGGTTACTTTTGATCCCGGGAAAATTGAAGATCTTCCGGGGTCGCGGGTGACAACGCGGGGAGTAAATATGTAGTAATAATTATAAGTTGGTACTTACGTTAATGTGTCGACTCAACAGCTTTGGCTGCACTGTCCGCGTAACGGTGTAAAAGCCATCTGAGGCTAACACCTTCTAGTCCATTTTTAGGTGCTAGCTGATTCTAACACTGCTTTTAGTTTAGTCTGCTTTAGTCAAATATATTACGAAGGTTTTAGATTTATGAATATTTTATCAAAAATATATGCGTTAGAATCCTACCATGTTTTTTTCTAGTATTGAGTAGTGCGCAGATGCCAAAATATGAAATCAATAACTTTGCTTGAACATGCGCTCTGGCTGTCGAGTTTAATAAGATGGTGGCCATTTTGAGATATTAAAAATAATACCTACTAAAATTATAAATGTGAAATTTTATAATAGCTCTTTCATGCCTAAACTATGGATAGAATAGAGGTTTTTGAAAAGGAAACCGCGGTGCAAAAGCTAAACCTTAAAAGTAAAAATAAGAAAATATTTACCGTTTTCAGATTTAAAAAATTCATGATTCTTCGTCAACGGACAGTACCATATATAATGGATTTTTTTGCTATTTTAAGGTCCAAAACTCTAAAAAGATAAAACTGTAAAAGTACGAGGCAATTTAATAGTTAAATTAGACCTAAGTTTATGCTCATCTTTGAGAACCGAGCATAAGAGTGACTGTTCATAATAAAATTCCTTGTAAAGGCCTATTTGAATAATAAAAAATATATATTTGATAGTTGAAATTAGCCGCAATCAAGTCACAAATTATGAACTCTTAGATTATTGCATCTATAATCCTAACTAATATTATAAATGCGAAAGTATTTCTGTCTGTATCGCTTTCACGAAAAAGTCAGAACCGATTTAAATTAAATTTGATACATAGATAGTTTACAACCTGAGAAAGGACATAGGCAGTAGCCTAAAAGTAAAAAGTATTTTATCCCGGGAAACATTGAAGATCCCCCGGGAAGGCGGCCGAAACCGTGGAGAGCCACTATATTAAATAATTCTGTGTAAGTGGTAAATATACTATGTCTTTCAAGATCTTTCTAGTGGTGAGTTCGATATGTTTACTGAATACAAAGAAACTGTTTTATGACTAGGTATTTTTTATAAGTATTGAAAAATAAAAGGAGCTTAAAAAAAACGAGTTCACTGATTCAAAGCTATTTATTTGATTAAAGCCCTGATGGGGCAATATATGAAAGTTTTTTGCAAAGTTAACATTACTACCGGTTCGAAAACTAGCCTTCAACTGAGAAGAACCGGCAAGAAACTCAGCAAGGTTATTTTTTTTTATAAGACTTTGGTTACAATATTTTTATATGGTTTACAATTCAATATATTAAGTACACAGTAATACAGATACAGAATATAGCATAAACACACATTCGCTAAAACATTTAATACATGTTCCAATATCATAATATTCTTAAATTAAAATAAAACCAATTAACAATAGAAAACCATGTATTTCTTAATTCTACGGATGAATGGAGATGGTGGACTGGTGACTTCGTTCTCATTTGCATCATAGTGGAGATCGAAAGTAACTAGAAAAACATAAGAAACACATTACAACAACGTACCAAATACCACTTACATACAAACTCTAAGTACCTAGGAAAGGTAAAAAAAACACCCTAAAAATTATGGACCCAATTTTCTTTTCTAGTCCAGTTCAAGTTTAATCCAAAAAAATTGTTTCCGGAAAACTACACGTCCCTTGACCCACGACTACAAAGTATAGTATACTTTTATTAGAAATATATAAGTCACAGCTAAACAATTTCCAATTGACTTAAGCTGTATTTCCTCTTGACTCTGTTTAACAACCGCCTGCTGCCATTCAGGTTCGAGCTTCGTGACCTAAAAAAAAGGTTTTTGTAATTTAATTTAAAAATTAATTTCATTTTGATAAAATATTTCGTATTATGGTACTATTAAATTTAGAGATTAGGATATGGCCAAATATTACAGAGAGTATATTTCAACTAATATTATAAATGCGAAAGTAACTATGTCTGTTTGTCTCGCTTTCACGGTGAAACTACTCAATCGATTTAAATGAAATTTGGTACACAGATTGTCTAAAGCCTAAGTAAAGACATAGACAACTTTTTATCCCGGGAAAATAAAAGATCTCCCAGGTACGCGGGAGAAACCACTGGGAGTCACTAGTGGGGAAGGTGTATGAGTGGTGACTACGTACCTCTGCTCAGGATATCTTCAATCAAGTGGATATAATGGTCCCTTCCATTATAGTAATCAGACTTTTTGAAGATCTGGATTCACAATTTCACAAGCTACAAAAATATTCGTTTAAATATTTATATCTGAAAACCAATAACTTTATTAATCATGAAATTAGTTATATTAATATTATCATTTTTGTTACATATTATTTTTATTTATTTATTCAATAATGACAGACAGGTTATATCAACAGATACATTACATATAGTCCCTAATCCTAGACATGTATACAAAGTTCTGATTAAGAACATTAAAAGCAATGACATTTTGAAAAAGCGTTTACATATGACAAATATACACTAATAGCATTAAACATTATGAAACCACACAGATTTTGCTTTTATCTGTAAAAAATACAATAATGATGTAATAAAACAAGTAATAATTTAGTAAGAACTATGTCATATGTTAGCGTCTTAAAATAGAAACATTAACTGCAATTGTTCATTGAAGCATTGTTAAAGCTCCCTATGTGTTAAATGTTCATATAATATTATTTCCTTAAAGGTGATAACTACGTTCAGTATTTTCAATCTCGTCTGCAGTTGGAGGACTATCCACAATATTTCTATTGTAAATCAGATCGGAATCATCTAGAAAAAGAAAAAAAAACACACGGTTAAATTATCACTTACCAATACCACTTAAAGTAAAAACACAATTTTCTTTTCTAGGCTAGTAAAATAATTATGAGTCTCTTTTTAATGTATAAAATTTTGTCGATATTACATAAATTTTTACAAAAATGACACCCAAAAACGTAAAAAATAATTTTTTGTTTGTTTGTTAAAGGAAATGATTGATGCAATGCTATTATTGGGTATTGCAATAATTTGGCTTTGTAATCCTTAAAATCTTCAGTCCATCTCCGTAAATTTGGTATTGTTCCTTCATGCTAAATTAATCCATCAATAATTTCTTCCAAATTCTCATATTCATATTTAGGTACTATAAGCAGATGAGGCGGATGCCAATGAAGTTATTCCACCATCACTAGAAAAAGGAAAAAGAAAAATCAGTCTAGAATTCATAACTAGATTGAACCAAAATCTTTATAATATACTAGTTGCCGCCCCGCGGTTTCACCCGCGTAGTTCCCGTTCCCGTGATCACAGGGGTATCAAAAATAGATAGTAGCCGATTCTCAGACCTACTGAATATGCATATAAAATTTCATAAAAATCTGTCAAGTCGTTTCGGAGGAGTATGGTAACTAACATTGTGAAAAATGCAACTTAGTGCTAAAATACACTAATATCTGAATAAATAGTTTGCTAATAGTAGAACCGCTGACTCTAATAGGCAACTAACGCATTCTCAAAAATAGGATGGTTTTAGGTGAAACTGGAATGTTCTGGCAAATCTATTCCACACACACAAATGATTAGGATCTGGTCGAGCAAAAGAAAACAGGTGGTAAGGAAAGCTTTATAAGTAGCAATTACTAACCTTTGTATTAGCTTAGGACATTCCATCATCTTGCAATCGTAGCGTAGGTTTTTAAGAGCTCGATTCACTATTCAGTCAATTGAAATATTATCTGAAAGCAAAAAAAAGATATCATGATTATCATGATTCTCTTTTTTTCATATTTTGCGCACAAAAAAACGCTAAACGATATTGATTTGATTTATGATTGGAATCAAGGCTGTCACCTCGGACCACTAATGTTTAATGTGTATATTAACGATTCTTTGAAAGGTTTTTTTCTTTAGTGCATTTATTGATTTGGATTGACTATTTAATCCAGGTATTCTCTATATTATGCAATGCTGAGGTGATAGACTTGCGATAGCTTAATAGTCAATTCGCATATGGTTTAATAAATTGCTTGAGCATTTAAACTTTAAGGATTTATGTTAAGCTATGGAAGTGTCTAGAAACATTTAAATAGTTTTTAATACTTTTGTTTGGTCTTTATTTATTTTTTTATACCACGATGGTGGCAGACAGGCATGTGGCCCACCTGATGGAAAGCGGTTACCGCAGCCTATGGACACCTATTTTAATCAAGTTTACTAATATGCAGTTAATACAAAGAACGCAAGCCAATATATTCATAAAAAATAGTCGCGAGCAGCGAGATGATATATTTCAAATTTGATTGACGTTAATAAGAAATGTTTAACATTCGCATAGAAATAACACATTTTAGAAGAGCTTATTGTAAAAGCTTATATAGTATATATTATTTAATGTTATAGGTACTTACATAATCATTGCTTCATCTGGATATTTTCAAATACATTTTCAGATGATTTCACCTCACAAGTCAAGTTAAATTAACAGATATGAAGAATATTGTATTTTAGTAAGTTTCCTCAGCGTTCGCATCCTCCATTTTGTTTTTCTGAAATCGGAAATGCGCAGTCGTGAAACGAAAAATCAATAGTGGTAGTTCGAGCATGCGCTGTGGCTGCCACGCCCTAAGATGGGAAGATAACGATTTTTTCTATTTATAGATAGTCTCAAACTTAATGAATTACAATTAAAATGTCGACATCTGAAATATATTATGAATAATGTAATTATTTTCTTGCCGGCTCCTCCTAGCAAATGCAACCTTTCGAACCTAGCTGGTGTCGGACGATTTAAAGAAACAGAAATTGTAAAGACATTTTTGAATAAAAAGAAACATTTAATGCATGCTTTAAATTAAATTTCTGGACCTAGCGGGATTCATGGATGTTAATAAAAATGTATAATAATTAATACCTTGCAGCTTCCTATGCGTAAAAACTGTAAACTTACATTAAAACATTGATATTAATTACAAACAAGATCTATGAAAAAAAATTACAATATGCGAGTCTGAATCTCAACTCCTTATGGGCTTGTAAATTAGTATAAAAAGGAATAATTTAATGACCATTCGTTTAAATAACTGTTAATTGACCTATAATAGAGTGTTTATCACAAGAAATGAAGGGAAATAGATTTATTTCAATTAAATAACATTTTTAGGAACCACCACGTACCTGGTCGGGAGATGAAAGAAAGAGTTGAGCGATGTACCATTATCGATTGCCCTCGCCTGTGAGTGTTGCCACACCAAAAATATCCAAACAAGTACTTCTATTTCAATTACAAATATTTTAACTTATTATTTAAATCTTGAAAGAGTAAAATTTATAAAACAAAATTAGTAAAATTAAAATTTCTTTTTGTAGTTTATATTGTGGGAGTTTTAGGGAAAACAGAATGTATACTGCGTTCCCGTTTTGAAGCTTAACTTTTGTGGTAGATGGCGTTTGATAAGGGAGAGCTTTAAACAAAATCTATGTAAAAAGATGAATCTTTTTTTTTTAATCTTTGAAAATAGTTTGGAACTTTACTAATAATGAATAGCCCTGGGATTTTAAATTTATTATCATGAAGAATTGCTATCTTGTGAAGCTGTTTAAATAGGATAAATCATTTACATATCTATATATTTCTTTATGTATTTATGAAATTTATTCATCGCATATTTTTTTTATTTGTTTGTTTTCTCATTGATTTATTTTAATCTCAATATTTAATTAAAGATAAGTAGATGTTATTAACATAACCAACTTCTATATATTAAGGTTTATTGGGCGTCAAGATTCAAGCTCTTATATGCATAATTAACGTTTTGATTCCGGTAGTAAAGTAAACCTATGATATTCTTCTTGTATATAAAATTCTCATGTCACAATGTTAGTTACCATACTCCTCCGAAACGGTTTAACAGATTTTTATGAAATTTTATAAGCATATTCAGTAGGTCTGAGAATTGGCTATTATCTATTTTTGATACCCTTCAGTGATCACGGGAATGGGACCTACGCGGGTGAAACCGCGGGGCGGCAGCAAGCAAATTCTAACGTTAGAACAATAGATTTATATTTGATAATTCAACCAACCTTGATAGTATGACTCATCGTACTTATGATACAGCTTATACTACGCGATCAAAAAACTTTACTTTCATGATTTCGTTTTCCCTTGTGTTGGGTGTCCCTTGACACCACTAGTTTTTTCTATGAATACCGTAGTTAATTAACGTTAAGTCGTTAACATGAAGAAATCACTATTGTGTTAGATGTAAGTTGGTTTTTGAAAAGAGTAATTACTGAGTTTATTGCCGGCTCTTCTCAGTAAAAACTACTATCAGAACCGAGCATTAATAGTGACTATTCATAAGTGCTTTATTGAGGCCTATTTGAATAAAAAAGATTTTGATTTGATTTGATTTGAAGTTTTACGTCACTGACATTTTCATTTTATGCCAGAATAACGTTAAACAGACGTCGTCCTGTCTTAATTATTAATCTTTTTGAATTAAAGCGATTGATATTTATGTCTCTATTTAATGTTTTGCGCCACATTAAATTTATTTTTTTATTATAAGATCCTACTTCTGACAATAACAAAAATAATTAAAAAAAGAATTAGCGACGAAGGAAAATATAGATGAGTTTTTATGTACCTAAACAGATTTATACTTTTAGCGTAAAATAAAACCCACCGTTTGTGTGCAGACGTGTCGATCGCATGATGCATCTGATAACACTGATTAACGGAAGGTCCTATACATCATTCAGTTACAATCTTTACTGGCCTACAAATATAAATATGTACAAATTCTCTATTTATGAAAAATAAACCTTAAAAATAAAATACAGCGAGCATGCACTTGTAATCTATACTAATATTATAAAGAGGAAAGATTTGTTTGTTTGTTTGTTTGTTTGTTTGTTTGTTTGTTTGTTTGTTTGTTTGTTTGTTTGTTTGTTTGTTTGTTTGTTTGTTTGTTTGTTTGTTTGTTTGTTTGTTTGTTTGTTTGTTTGTTTGTTTGTTTGTTTGTTTGTAACGAATAGGCTCCGAAACTACTGGACCGATTTCAAAAATTCTTTCACCTTTGGAAAGCTACATTATCCCCGAGTAACATAGGCTATATTTTATCCCTGTATTCCCACGGGAACGGGAACTACGCGGGTAAAACCGCGGGGAGGCAGCTAGTATTCTTATAAACTAAGGTGTAACTACATACGTTCTGAACTAGTTTGAGTCTGTATCTCAAAAGCTAACTGCTCATCAGTGCTAATAATACCCTTAAATATAAATTCGTGAAGATGGTGCATGGTGTTATATTAAACATTAAATAAAAAATGCATGCATAATTAAGGTTTAAAAATACTATGCACAACACATACACAATACACAATAAAACAAATATGGTTTATGTAGGGTTTTCCAGTAAGAATTCGTTGGCTGTATGTAATTTGCCTACGTCGGCTTTGTGGTAAGCTAACCTTGATGCCTAGCCCCCGGTCGTGGATTCTCATACGGGACAAATATTTGTGTGTATAATACTTTATTAATATTATATATGAGAAAGCAGCTCTGTCTGTTACGATTAAAAATCCTTCTGTCCGTCTGTCACCAGGCTGTATCTCAAGAACGGTGATAGCTAGACAGTTGAAATATTTACAGATCATGTATTTCTATTGCCGCTATAACAACAAATACTAAAAATAAAATAAACATTTAAGGGGGGCTCCCATACAACAAACTTGATTTATTTACTGTTTCTTTCTCGATACTAATCACTACATATTATAAAACAAAGTCGCTTTCCGCTGTCTGTCCTTATGTCTTCTTAAATCTTTAAAACTACGCAACGGGTTTTGATGCGATTTTTTTATTAGATAGAATAATTTAAGAGGAAGGTTTTTATATACAATACATGCATAATATGTAAGAGAAACACTGTCAATTTTGGAGGTTTCTAATGTGATGTATAAGCATTGCACCCGTGCGAAGCTGGGGCGGGTCGCTAGTAATTTATATTATAGTTGTATGGTTAGTAGGATATTACCATATGCATAGGTCGATTTCTAAACTGCAATCGTATTGATTTATGTAATAACATGCAGTCTTGACATATTAAACTATTATATTTTTAATAAAGTAAAAATCTAGAACTTGACGGAAACACAGTTTTTATATGAAAGTTAAACTGATTTAATACCTATTTCTACATATTTTCTATAGTAATTATATATAATGAAGCTTGAATAAATTTTCTTAAAGTATTTCGTGATCATAATTAATATTATGTAATCTTTTTGCATTGAGTAGATTAGATACACACAGAGAGACCAACAAATAAACGACGAATGTGTTTCTACAAAAATAAATCCAAACTAATAAATTCGAAAGTAACTCTGTCTGTCTGTCGGTTGTCACCAAATTACGGAATATTTCATGGGGAAGGTTTTTAAATATAATAAATCAATTTGGACCCGGTAGGTGGCGCTGGTGGGCAGAACAAAGTCTGCCGGGTCCGCTAGTAAGTCTAATAGCAACCCATGTTTGACAAAGAAATAATAGCGTAGAAACGTAGGTAGGTGAAACCGCGGTGCAGAAGCTAGTGTTAAAAGAAAAATGCCGTGGCGCCAATGGAAACATTACCGTTTGATAAGAATTTACACAAATGAGCTACTAGTCTGGAATATTAATAGAATCTTAGCGATTCGGTAATCGGAAATGATTTTCACTGGCGACGTTTTAGTCCTACGTAGGGTTGCCATCCGTCCGGGCATCGAATTAGTCCTAGACTGAAATGAAATGAACTGAAATATATTTATTCATTTTTCAAACGTCGATTCTAATGCTCATAAATCTAATGCTCATAAGTCGATGCTAATGATGAGTGTCCGGGGCACATCCGGCAGGGGCTTTTAAAAAAGTGTCCAGACACTTTTGTTGTCAGGGGAAACCCATTTTGATAAGTCTATCGTTTGTTGCTATACTATATCGTAACTTATATTATAAATGCTATAGTATGCTAAGATACGCTTTCACCCAAAAGTACTGCGCCGATTAAAATGAAATTTGGTACACATATATATAGGCTAGAACCTGAGAAAGGACATAGGCTACTTTTTATCCCAGGAAAATGGAAGATCTCCATGCGCGGAGATCGGAACGCGGGTGAAACTGCGGGGAGCCACTAGTAATTAAATAATAAAATTATAACATTTTTTTTATTATTGATTCAAAAAATATTCGGAGACATAATCATACTTCGCCCGAATGTCCGGGATTTTCACCGTGTTTATTCGGGGTCAGCAATTTTGGTGATAGCAGCCCTAGTCCCAGGTATCATGCATTGGGGGCGTACGCAAGCGCAACTCTAGATGTCCAATTGCCATGCGACGCTGCGCAGCGGTATCACCATACCACAGGGTAGATAAACGGAACAGAGGCAAAGCTTCCTAAGAACGTGCAAAATTGTTACCTATTTTAGTAGGGTTGTCACAATAAGTTAAGACAAATTAAACCTAACATTGGTTAAATAGTTTTATTATTCAGTATGATGGAATACTTTACAAATTACTTACTGTAATAATTTTCTTTTTTAACAATTTATTGTTTCTTTTAATGGTGTGGTAAATTCCGAATCTAACATATAGTTTTTTTAAGTAATCTAACGGGAAGCAGTCACATGGCATATCAAATTTACAATCTTTAATACGTTTAAGTATTTCGTTGCCAACATTTACAATATTTATTTCAAGATCGAAATATTCGCGAAACTTTTGCTCGAGCAATTCAACAAATGCGATAAAATTATAATAAAATACTAATATTATAAAGAGGAAAGATTTGTTTGTTTGTAATGAATAGGCTCCGAAACTACTGGACCGATTTCAAAAATTCTTTCACCTTCGGAAAGCTACATTATCCCCGAGTAACATAGGCTATATTTTATCCCTGTATTCCCACGGGAACTACGCGGGTAAAACCGCGGGGAGGCAGCTAGTGTATTATACATAAAAACCTTCCCGATGAAATACTCCGTAATTTGGTGAATACTGCATGAAAATCTGTTCCGTATTTTTTGTGTTCGTCGCGTTCAGACAGACGGCGGAGGGGACTTTGTTTTATATACATATATAGATAGTTATAATAATAGGACTAGTTCCCGTTCCCATCTCGTACGAACTCTCAAACAAACAAACTCTTCAGCTTTACATATATAAGTATAGATTTACAAGCATTGCACGTCGAAACGACTCAAATGATACCTTATTCAAAAACAATACCATATTAAATCTTATATATACTTAGTATCGTCAAATTTGACACCTCACTTCTCAGAATACACCAAACATGCGGGATCGTGGCACGTGTCCTTGGCACGTGTCCGTCGGAAGCTTTGTCAGCGGATCTAGAAATAGCTGAGACAGAGGTGTATGCGCACAGGGTAGATAAACGGAACAGAGGCAAAGCTTCCTAAGAACGTGCAAAATTGTTACCTATTTTAGTAGGGTTGTCACAATAAGTTAAGACAAATTAAACCTAACATTGGTTAAATAGTTTTATTATTCAGTATGATGGAATACTTTACAAATTACTTACTGTAATAATTTTCTTTTTTAACAATTTATTGTTTCTTTTAATGGTGTGGTAAATTCCGAATCTAACATATAGTTTTTTTAAGTAATCTAACGGGAAGCAGTCACATGGCATATCAAATTTACAATCTTTAATACGTTTAAGTATTTCGTTGCCAACATTTACAATATTTATTTCAAGATCGAAATATTCGCGAAACTTTTGCTCGAGCAATTCAACAAATGCGATAAAATTATAATAAAACAAACAACGTGCGTCGTGCAGACCCTGCGATTGTCAACTGGCTGTGCCGGGGCGAACCGGTTTTTGTCAGTCTCGCCGCGTACGCGACAAGCGGCCAGTGGTCACGCACACGCGCCCCGCGTGCTTGTAGTAGTGCAACCGATTCGCGCGGTTGTATGAAGCTTTGTCTCTGTTCCGTTTATCTACCCTGTGACCATACTGTCACGTGATGTCGCACTAAAATCACGAGGTTGTGACCTCCATATTTAAAATCTATACTAATATGAAGCTTAAGATTTTGACGCGCTAATCTTCGTAACCATATTCCAACGGGAATGAGAACTACGTGGGCAACCACGGGGCAGAAGCCAGCAATGAATAAAGTAAACTAAGCAATTACTTTTTTTTTTATTATTTCTGTCTGTCTGCATACCAACATATTATGACTTATAAAGTCATTAGATTAGCATTTCATGAATTAAAAAACGATATCTTGAGAATTAATTAAGTAAAAGTATATTTATGGTAATAATTCTGTAATAACAGCATTCCATTGATTTCTAATAAACGTAATTATACGATATCAATGCCGTGGTGGTTCAGTGGTTATAGTACTGACTCACGGTCATGAGGGTGCAGGTTCAGGGCTCGTACTTCCGATACCCGGATAATAGGATCTTTATAAGGTGACTGCTGGCTTTTGATGAAGGAAATATCGTGAGAAAACCTGCATGCCCGAGATGTTACAATCAAAGGCACGTGAAGTCATGGTTAGCGTCCCTGACTTTCAAAGCATTGGACGTAGGTTCAATTTCAACTCAGGACAAACATTTTTGCATGACTATTTCTTTTAAGTTTATCTATACCTAAGTAATATATCAGCTTACCATGAGAAACTCTGTATAGTTTGGAATTATATTACCTTGTAGTGTTGTGTTCCTGCGGTGAGTAAGGTAGCCAGAGCTCCGTGAGGAGACGCTGTAGCGGCAGTGGGGGGACCAGGGATGGAGTAGCGTCGTAGGGGTATGTAGGAGTGATACCTGTCTATCCCTTCGACGAAAATACATTACGCTTTATCCCTTTCACTGCCTATACAGTTGCTCCCTTTTTTACAAGGTCGGCAACGCGTGAGCGACGCCTCTGGTGTTGCAAGCGTCCATAGGCTACGGTAACCGCTTCCCATCAGGTTGGACCGTATACCTGTTGGCCACCATTGCAGCATAATTTTTTTTTTATCGAGCAGTCGACCCACCTGATGGAAAGTGGTCACCGACGCCCATAGACACCGGCAATACCGGGGGTATCACTAGCGCGCTGCCTACCGTGAATGACTGTTTTTATGCCTCGTTTGAAGAGGGACATTTCATAGCGCAGGGGGAACACCTCGGAGGGAAGTTCATTCCAGAGTTTGATAGTACTGGCATGAGGGATCTCTGGAAACGTACTGTACAAGATTCCATCGTTTCCAGGTGGTAACGATAAACTCCACTCCGGTAGTCGTGTATGAAATTTTACCGTCTCACAACCTGAGTTGATGTTAAGAAATATAAAAATACAAATAACAGTATATGTTTCAATTTGGCAATTTAATATCTCCTATTGACCTGACCTAAGCTGCCACTCCCTATATGTACGTATAAGGTAAAGATATTCAAATTGATCACGACATTAATTTCAATGCGAAATCAATTAAAATAAGTTGAAAGTTCATAGCATGTTTGTGAAATTTTTAATTTGACTAGTATAGCTGATCCGCGCCACTTCGTTAGCGTCACTTCCCCGTTTTTGCAACATTTTTCATTGATGCTCCGCTCTTATTGGTCGCAGCGTGATGAAATATAGCCTATAGCTATCCTCGATAAATAGACTGTAAATAATTTTTCAAATCGGGCCAGTATTCCTGAAATTAGCGCGTACAAGTAAACAAACAAACTCTTCAGCGTTCTAATATTATGTACTGTAGATCACTTACTAGAAAAGTAGATAGTAGCCGATTCTCAGACCTACTGATAAGCATATAAAATTTCATAAAAATCGGTCAATCCGTGTCGGAGGAGTATGGTAACTAACATTGTGACACGAGAATATTATATATATGAGTTTTATTATTACATTTTATATGGCCTTATCAATAAGCCAATAAATCATATGAATCTAGAATAGCGCGACATACTTTTTTAAAGGTCGCATAACCTAGGTAAAATAGTAAGTCACCATTTTCGAAAGACAAACAGAGTCACGAGACAAACCGCACGCTGGTGGGCCAGTCTAGTGAATATTCATTATACGATATAAATTTATAAATTTAACATAATTTCGTTAAAAAAATAACAATATTTTACGTAACATGGCGCCAATAGTTATTTTAATGTAACTCTTTGTCGAGACCGCGTTTCGTCATCATGTGGTAGGTACTAGTGGCTCCCCGCAGTTTCACCCGCATTCCCGGGAGATTATACATTTTCCCGGGATAAAAAGTAGCATATGTCCTTTCTCAGGCTCTAGACTATCTGTGTACCAAATTTCAATTGAATCGGTTAAGTGGTTTTAGCGTGAAAGCGAGACAGACAAAGTTACTTTCGCATTTATAATAAGTATTAGTTAGGATTGCTGGTTCAGCTTAGTGGTTTGATGCCTCGGTTTTTAAGGTAGTGGGTTCGATGCTAAATGCAAACAATTTTGTGTGCGTGATTTTTGTCTGTAAAATATTGATACTAATGTAATCATTTATATTGTAAAATTGAGCGTGTGAGAGGAAGCAGAAACATTTATCTGAGGGCTCCAAAATAAATGTCAAAAATTTGCCTATAAAACCTAATCTACCTTTTTACCCAGAGCAGTTAGGTAAACTAGCATGCTTTTACATGTCGCAATAATATTGAGTAGTTTTCAAACAAATCAGTTGCAATGCACTCGATGTTGCTTAACTATGTAAACGACGAATAAATGTCACCGTACTTATACCTATTTGAAATTACCGTTGGATTAGATTCTAAACTACCAAAATTGACAGTGTTTCTCTAAAGCTATATTATCAAGGAGTAACATATACTATATTTTATCACTGTACCCTTAAAAGGACGGAAACTACGCGGGTGAAACGGGATGGAGGCTAGTTTTCAACATTTTTATTGATATCATAAACTATGAAAGAGTTTGATCAAGTTATTTTTATACAATTAAACGTAAAGTAATTATGCGTAAATTGTAAATAGTATGGTACATTTCCTAATCGCCAGTTTACAATCACGCAATATTTTTTATATGTAGATCTAACGGTTTTTAGGTTTCCGTACCCAAAGGGTAAAAACGGGACTCTATTACTAAGACTTTGCTTTCCGTCCGTCCGTCTGTCACCAGGCTGTATCTCAAGAACGGTTATAGCTAGACAGTTGCAATTTTCACAGATCATGTATTTCTAATAATTTCTATTGCCGCTATTACAACAAATACTAAAAATAACATACAACAAACTAGATTTTTTTATCGTTTCTTGCTCGATACTAATAACGGCGATAAATACATGGTACGGAACCCTCCGTGCGCGAGTCTGACTCGCACTTGGCCGACTTTTACAATTTGCAGTTGACACGTAAGTCACAGCCTTGCGGTTAGTTCAGAGGTATATCCTAATCATTTAACTTACACGATATAAAAGTGTTTTTAGTATAAGATAATCACTAAGCCATGATTTTTTTTATACCACAAGGGTGGCAAACAGGCATACGGTCCCACTTGATGTCACGCGGTTACCGCAGCCTATGGACGCAACACCAGGGGCGTCACTCACACGTTCCCGACCCTGTAAAATCTCTTCACTCCTGAAAATGCTATGTTTATTAATCCTACAATATTGGCACACTGAGCCGTGGAGGGTCAGTTGGGAACGCACCGACTCACGATCATGAGGGTATTGGTTCAAATCCCTGGCCCGTACCTCTGAGTTTATAAAAACTTACGTAAGGATTCACACCACTGGCTTTCGGTGAAGGAAAACATCGTGAGGAAGCCTGCATGCCCGAGATGTTAAAATTAAAGGCATGTGAAGTCCGCCAATCCGCACTAAACCCGCATGGTGGACTATGGCCCAAGCCCTCTCGATGTTAGGGGAGGCTCGAGCTCCTCGGTGGAGACGTATATACGTAGCTACTGTAGTACTAATTTATTATCCGCAATTTCTAATTAGGTAATATATTAGTTAATTGAATTTGTGGGAGATTTGCAGTTGATAATGCAACTTTAACTCGATTTTTACATCAAACTGGATTTAATAATTAGCTAGCTTAGACCACTGAACTTCACCAATTTAAAGCTGCATTATCAGGAAGTATCATAAGCTATATTTAATCCTAGTATTTCAACGGGAACGGGAACTACGCGTGTGGAACTGCAGCTAGCCACTAGTCATTAATAAAAGGATTCAACAAAAAGCATTGATTCTGCATGTCACAGATACTTATGGAAATAACACGTGATCTGCGCAACATACACGTATCATCCGCCTGTCATCATTCGCGTATGACATATACACCTTTCACATTACACGGACACTGGCGCCCGAACATACAGACAAACAAACAAGGACTCAAATACGACCAACTGTGTCAAGGTTCACCAATATGTACTTATGATATTTTCCATTAAAATTCTGCTTTCATTGCCTGTAGCACACACACGCGCGTTTCGTTGATGGAAACGGTTTTGAATGGGTTTAGTTTTTTAATTATTATTTCGTCATCGTACTGCTGTATTCTTGGCACGCTTCCGCGGGGAAACGGTGTGGGACCTTTTTTTTATGATACTCATAATTTATGTTAAATCCATCTTATTATGTATATAGTCAGTTAGTATATTGTACTTATAGTCGGATTAATAATTCGAGTCACAGAAATGACAAGTGCAACTGTCACTGATACAAAAAAGGGTGACCCGCTACAATAGTGATGTACGGCAGTTTTGTTCTTATAGTATCCGATACATAAATCTAGTCGAAAATCCCAAAATTTCATTTTTTTAAAACTAAATTTGAATTTAATTGAAACCAAAATTAAATAAATAAAATCGAATAAATGTTATTAATTTAATTAACCTAACATAGGCTAATCATCCAATTCATGCTTAATTTAAAAAAATGAATAAATATAATTTATTTGTCCAGTACCCGTACAAATAGTCACATCCAAAACAAAATGGGGTCCATAGCGTGACAAGTGATGACTATAGTTCTTTCAATAGCTCAAAACAAATAATATACTATGTTATATTTAATTACCTACCGTGTATGTCTTCTGTTTTATTACCATAAATTTCATATTTTTATTTATATAAAGGCATTCTGACATTGGATAAAAAAAAAGGAAACTCTAGTCGAGTTTCCTTTGTCCTTAGCCGACTTTTGGTTGTAAAAATTCGAATCTACCACAACACTATTTATTTGGGTCTAAAAAACTGCAACACTGGAAATGTCAAATCTCTGCCTACAATGAATAATCTGATTATAGTAGGTATTTTATAAGAATTATTTATGTTGTATGAATTTGTTTTGTTTATTAAATAAATATGTTTAACTTAAGGTACGTAGGCAGGTATGAAAAAATAGACTAAACTAGAAAATACTGTAAAATAAACGTCAACAGTTTTATTAAAGAATATTCGTAGATTTATTCTTGTGTATTTTTTTTACCAAATTAAAATTATGATAGGTTTATCAGCGTCATATAAAACGCCGTTTAAATCGCTTACCCTAGTGTGCTATATGCATAAATATTTTGTAATAAACATGCATGCCATCGTCCGGTAGTTTATTGATAAAATTGCAAACAAACGGAAAACAAGGAGGTAGGGCGCAACGGATTCGTCCGTTCGAAATTGGAGCAGCCCGACTGGGGTAGTACCTCCACCTTACAGAAGACCGCAGCCAAATAACACTACATATAGTGTTGTGTTCCTGCGGTGAGTAAGGTAGCCAGAGCTCCATGAGGAGACCCTGTAGCGGCGTGAGTGACGCCTCTGGTGTTGCAAGCGTCCATAGGCTACGGTAACCGCTTCCCATCAGGTGGGACCGTATGCCTGTTTGCCACCCTTGTGGTATAAAAAAAAAAAAAAAAAACATATTGATCTCATGATATTAAATTAAAACTATATATATTTAGGGGCTCCCCCAGGAGCTGCCTTTCAACCTTTCGGAGTTTCTTCCCGTATCCAGTAGCAGCTACAATCGTCACAAGACATTGCCAGCCCAGCTGGCTTTGTGGTTAGTGACGCTGACTTTCAAGCCGCGGGTTGTGGGTTCAAATCCCACCCAGGAAAAACATTTGTATGCGTGAATATGTCTGTTTTGTGTCTGGATGTTAATATCTATATAAGTATGTATTTTAAGGTAGTATATCAGCTGTCTAGTTACCATATCACAAGCTCTGCTTAGTTCGGAATCAGATTGGCCGTGGGTGAAAAATGTCCCGGGATATTTATTTACATTACGGCCAGAAGTGAGGAAAGGAAATGTTACCATCTCATCACGAGCATAATCAGCTGTTATGCAGTCGTCTAAATAAAACCATATGTATGCTGTGCGTAGGCGCATACACATTTCTATACACACGATGTAAGCTTAACTAACCACGGCACTTTTGCTCATGAACCGTGTCTTGTGTGTAAAGTACTGATCACACTAGTGTTAAATTACATTTTAATTCTACAAGTAATTCCTTTACGATTTAAATGCACTTTTGGTGTTATTACTGTCATAAATAACCAGTAGTGGCATTCTTAATTCTAAGTAGACGATTAAATAGCTCAATTGATTGTTTTGTCTCCCTCGTGTACACCGAAATCGCATAAGAGGCTCTCTTTTCAAATGCATAGGCGAATGAGCGAGTTTTAGAATAATATGGTACTGAGAGTTAATGGGTTTTTGTGGTCATTTAAATGTTATGCCATAGTAAGTGATAATCTTATGATATTATGTAACGTATGAGTTGAACACTTGTATAGTGTCTCGCTTTCTCTTACGCAAATAAATGTGGGAAAGAAAGAGAAATTGGACTTCAGAAATTAGTTTATGTTTCACCCGCGTTCCCAGGCGATCTTAAATTTTTTCAGGATAAAAAGTAGCTTATATTTTATTCTAGAACATATTCTAACTGTGTGCCAAATTTCAAGCAAAACCCTTTAGCTGTTTTGGCGTGAAAGAGTGACAAACATCCATCCATCCATCCATCCATTCATCCATCCATCTATAGTCACAAACTTTCGCATTTATAATGTTAGTAGGATTTACATTCTATATCCATATTAAATTGTATATTAATATTTACTTAATTTTTCTTAAGATAAAGGAAGAGTTTGTGGATATGCTCTATGTATTCTAAATATGATTAAAAATTTGTCAGTCCTAGTTACTATGTGGTTGTTTAATCAATCAATTAAGTCAAAGGGTATTTGACTATGGTACCAAATCTGTATTTTGGATCCAACTTAATTTAAAACTTGAATGATCTTCTTTTCCAAAAAATCTTATTCTAAAAGCCACAATCATATTTCTATATTTGTTCTAAGTACCATAAATTTCTCATTTAATATTATAAAAAGCAGAAAAAAATTATCATTGTGTTCTTCGCCTTATATTGCGGAAACGAGAGTTTTAAAGATCGCATGCTTGCTCCCTCTTCAGGGAAAGTGATGACCGCTGTATAGTGTCAGTACAATCTGCATGAAAATAAATAAATATACAATAAAATAAATATCACAAATAAATCTACAGAAAAATGTTGGCTTTTTGGTAAGTGGGACAGTTTCGTGGGATCGAATCCCACCCACAAACATTTTTATGTATGAATGTCTGTTTTGCTGTGTCTGGACCTAAATATAAGTATGTATTTTCATGTAGTATATAATAATATTGTATTACAGCTATCTGGTTACCATATCATAAGCTTTGCTATGTTTAGAATTTAGATTGGCCGTGTGTGAAAAAATATGTCCAAGGATTACCTGTCTGTCTATCTTAATTTATAAAATCTGTTTAAGTTTATTACATAATTTTATTAATTTTCTAGTAAATTTTGTCACTGTACTGCTGACTCTACTATACCTTTGAACTGTTAGTTATGTGACCTAACAAATCCAAAGGTATATATTATACTAGCGACCGCCCCAGCTTCGCACGGGTGCAATGCTTATACATTACATTAGAAACCTCCAAAATTGCCAGTGTTTCTCTAACATATTATGCGTGTATTATATATAAAAACCTTCCTCTCGAATCACTCTATCTATAAAAAAAATCGCATTAAAATCCGTTGCGTAGTTTTAAAGATTTAAGAAGACATAGGGACAGACGGCGTAAAGCGACTTTGTTTTATAATATGTAGTGATGATATACCCTATCAAACTAGAACTGCTAAAGTCATAAGGATAAAATTTTGTATACAGTTAAGATATTTTCTCGAATAGCACACAGGCTATTTAAAATCCGGGTGTACCTAATCTCAAAGCGGAGTTAATAAATACTAGCTTCCGCCCCGCGGTTTCACCCGCATAGTTATCGTTCCTGTAGGAATACAGGGATAAAATATAGCTTCAGACAGAATTATTCAGACCGGTCTAGTAGTTTCAATGCACATTCATAACAAACTCTTACTAGAGGCTCCTTGCGGTTTCTCCCGCGTTCCTCTTCAATTTAGCCGGGATAAAAAGCTGTAAATCCATGTTATAAACTATCTGTGTTCCAAATCCGTTCATTCGTCCACCTTACAGAAGACCGCGGCCAAATACCTACCTGTAGTTATGTGTTCCTGCGGTGAGGAAAGTTGCCAGAGCTCCATGGATCCCAGTGATGGAGTAGCGTCGTAGTGGTATGCAGGAGTGATACCTGTTGATGAAACTACATTATGCTTTGTCCCTTTGACTGCCTATACAGTTATGCCATACCATAAAAATCGTTGTCTATTCTTACATTAAGCAAGTAATATACGAGTCAATATTTGACGGTTATCTTGTTCAATTAACTGGGCAGTTAAATAGCAATAAAAATATTAATTTAACATAGAGTAGCGTTAGCCAACAGATGTATTGAAAATCAACAATAATAAGTATCGTGGGTATGGTTTATGATCGTTTATTTGACACGAGTATGTTAATTTGTCATCAAATATCGTGAGTGTTCATACAGGATGGGTGTGCGGTGTGCACAGTTGCTATGGCAACTAAACAATCATCAATGTCTAAAGTCTAATAGTAATCCCACAAATATTATAAATGCTATCTGTCTCGCTTTCACGCTGAAACTACTGAACCCATTAAAATTAAATTTGGTACACAGATACTCTAGTCTGAGCAAGGATTTATGCTACTTTTTATGCCGGGAAAATTGAAGATGTTCTGGGAACGCGGGTGAAATTACGGGGAGCAACTAATAATCTTTATAACCATTAAAACATTACAGCTTTTTATCCTTCTTCATTCTTTTTGCTATTTTGTAAAGGTTCTTGTTTGATTAATACATTTAGAATCAACTATGAAAAATGTCATATTTGGTACATAGAACGGATTTGCATGGAGAGCCAAAAACAGGTGGAGGTGTGCAGATGGCGCATCGTGTTTCACTTGAGCGGAGCTACACTTAAACTAATGTACAATTTTATATTTAAGATTTTTTAACTTTCGACTATGGTGCACTATTTTGCAGTTTTTATTTATGTGTTGGTCGACAAAGCAGACGTATCGCCTGATGGTAACCGATTACCGCTGCCCATAGACACCCGCAACACCAGAGCCACAAGTACAGTGCCAGATTTATGATGATTAATTGACATTTTAGACTTTTATTGTGTAAAAGATGATATGAGAGAATGTGGATTTGACTGGTGACCGAATAGAATGGGAGATACAAAGCCGAAATTTAATAGGAAAGCCGAGGAAGATGATGATGATTGGTAATCTTTAGTATTAGTTACTGTAAAAATGTGTTTTTTTGAGTTATATTTTGGTACTGTTACAAGTAAAAGTGTATATTTAGCATTGACACTAAAACATATACCTTAAGTAATACTATTAATCAACAACATATTTTCAAACTATAGGTTAGGGATTTTATACAGCAGTGTGGACTTTCGCGCATCACCCACGCATAGCACCACTTCTACCATATTCCCAATTCTGTGGTAAAAGCCATCGAATTGAAAGTCTCGTCATATTTTTCTCCCAGAAAGCGTGCCCGTCACCTTAATGTAGGTAAGCAATAATGACATCACCACGGCGTATTTGCTAACGGTAGCTCACGATAATATTTGTCCATCAAATATTTGTATCTATTAGCAATTAGCTGTATGGAATGTGAAGACAAAAGCCTGCTGTGGTGTTTTATTACTTACTAGTGGCTCCCTGCGGTTTCACCCGCGTACGCTGGAGATCTTCCATTTTCCCGGGATGAAAAGTAGCTTATGTCCTTCAATCAAATAATCAAAATCAAATATTTTTTATTCAAATAGGCCGCACTTATGAATAGTCACTATTAATGCTCGGTTCTGAAAGTTGTTTTTTTCTGAGAAGAGCCGGCAATTCCTCAGGGCTTAGACTATGTGTGTACCAAATTTATTTTAAAT
Organism: Thyatira batis; assembly: GCA_905147785.2. Taxonomy (NCBI): domain Eukaryota; kingdom Metazoa; phylum Arthropoda; class Insecta; order Lepidoptera; family Drepanidae; genus Thyatira; species Thyatira batis. The sequence goes on from LR990485.1 coordinate 1,065,764, forward strand.
CGGTTTAATAGTTTTACCGTGAAAACAAGACATACAGACAGAGTCACTTTCTATAATGTTAGTAGGGATAGAATTCAGAGTTAGAATATATTCTGGAATAACATCGACCACTTTTTAATGTCGGATATATTAAATATAAGATTCTTTAGCGGGCAAAACCACGTGACGCCACTAGTTAAAACACTTTGACAGAGATATCTTTGTATGCCGAAACACTAATAAATAAGCATCTTAAACAAAAAACATTAACATTTAGCGAAGTACCAAAGTCATATGTCGTCACTTAACATTATACTCTTGATTGGGATTGCGTTGTGGAATGCCGGAACAGCTGACTCATTGTACTCTCTCATCGAAGACAAATGATATAGAAGGTCACGTCGATTTTAGGCAAGTAGGTCAAATAGCCATATTAGCCGTGGCTCAGTTGGGAACAGGTCATGATGGTGCAGGTACAAACCCCTGCCCCGTACCTCTGAGCTGATAAAAACTTACGTACGGATTCACACCACTGGCTTTCGGTGAAGGAAAACATCGTGAGGTAACCTGCATGCCCAAGATGTCACAATTTAAGGCATGTAAAGTCCGCACCGCACTAGGCGCGCGTGGGGACTATGGCTTAAAAACCCCCTCGATGTAGGGGAGGCTCGAGCTCTGAGCGTGGAGACGTATATGAACGAGTGATGATGAATTAAAATAAATATTACTAGCTTATATTTATAAGTAGGATACCGTACGAACGAAACCGCAAGAAGCAAGCGACATCTAGTAAACAAATAAGCTATTGCAAAATTTTTTGGTCCGTTCCATATGAACACCTAACGCTAACTACACAAGGTCAAAAATCGAGGTTGTGGTAAACCCACAAATTTATCAATATCAATAATAATATAATGGACTATGTGACCCACGCAACTACGTCCTCAAAAACAAATTTTCCCTGTTTAAGCGATATTTTTCTTTGATGCTCCGCTCCTATTGCTTGTAGCGTGATATTATATAGTTCATAGTCTTACTCGATTAGTGGGCTATCAAACATTAAGGGAAATTTTTAATTCGGAGGGGTTTTAGGCCATAGACCATCATGCGGGCCTAGTTCGGCGGGAGGATTTCACTTGCCTTTAATTGTGGCATCTCGGGCATGCAGGTTTCCTCACGATGTATTTCCTTCACCGAAAGAGTGATGTGAATCCGTACGTAAGTTTTAGGGGTTTGAGCCGGCACCCTCAAGATTGTGAGTCGGTGCGTTCTCAACTGAGCTACCACGGCATAAAAACGTAACGTAGGTTATATATAGAAAGATCTTAGGCAACTATTAATAGCGTAGGTGTCAAACCGTATAAATAAGTGACATAACTTTATCCTCAAACCACAGCGTGCGTACTAACAACGGTGTATGGAATAAATTGACCTTCTAGTGTATTCTGTAACAAACTTCGAATAAGACTAGACGATTTTCGCCTCAAAGCGGACTTCTCACTTGATACCGTAGTAAACGAAAGAGATAGAGGATAGACGCCGCATTGACCTATCGCCGAGCTGTCATTCGCATAATAGAATTGTCCACCTGTCATAAGCTAAGAATGGCCACGTCAAAAACACAATAGTCAATTATAATATTATTGCAATTAAGTTTATTTGTTTAAAAATATTAATTTGCTGCATACGGAAATTAGGCTGAAGATATTTTAAAATGTTAGTTATGTGAAATTGTTTATAGTAAATAAATAAATAAATAAATATCCTGGGACATTTTTCACACACGGCCAATCTGATTCCAAAGTAAGCTTCAGATGAAGCTTGTGTTATGGTAACCAGATAGCTGATATACTACATATACTACTTTTAAATACATACATATTATAGATATTTACATCCAGACACAGAACAAACAGACATATTCATGCATACAAATGTTTGTCCTGGGTGGGATTCGAACCCACGACCCGCGGCTTGAGTGTCAGGGTCACTAACCACAAAGCCAACCGGACTGTCTACATATAAGTATGTCTACAATTTGGTAACTAATATTAATAAAGGTACAATTGAATATCAAATACAAGTTTTATGGTAAAACAAAGTCTATATCAAACAAATATCCTGGGACGTTTTTCACACAAGGCCAATTTCATACCAAATTAAACAGAGCTGGAAATGGTAACCAGATAACTGATATACTACTGTTAGATATACCTATACTAACATAACACCTGATGAGAAGCGGTTACCGTAGCCTATGGAAGCTTGCAACACCAGGGGCGTCACTCACGCGTTGCCGACCCTGTAAAAATCTCTTCACTCCCTTCTATGAGTGTGTTTAAGTTAAAACTTTTAAGAATCTTTAAATTCTTTAAATCTTTTTCTTTTGTACCCTTAACATTAGAAGAGCGGGATCTCCTAACACAAGCAAATTTTTGCTTAAAAGAAGATTTCAAAGCCACATGTAACCTAAGCTTAGTTTTTGAAATAAATTTTATTATTTATTATGAGTTAACTAACCACAAAGCCAACCGGTGAAATAGAACTCACACTTCTCTAATACACGTCCCTTTCCTAACATCGAGGGGCTTTAGCCATAGCTACCTATGCTAGGGCTGTGGCGGTCCCTTACGCGTGTCCCGCAGCCCCGCCACACGGCGCCAAGGCGTCCTCGGAACATCCAGGGGTTTAATGTGTAGGCGCCGGCACCTTCTGTACCGGTGAGTCACACATAACCCGGCTCCCCCCGGAGCTGCCGGGTATCCTATGAGGATTCCCCTGGGAGATCAAAAAAGGGCTGTGGCGGTCTTTCAAACATCTCAAGCTCACAAGTTTTCACGCGTTGTTTTCCTTCACCGAAAGCCAGTGGTTAGTTTTTTTTGACTGACGATGATATTTAAACCTTGAGTGTTAATGTAAGGTGGTTATTTCAAGTATTAATGTCAATAGTGACTTGCAAAATTGGTGTTGCGTTGGACAAGTTCATCTCGCCAATATTACTTATCATACGAACGTTAATAATATTGGTATTACCACATAATAATTTACACTATTCAACTTTTTTTTGATACTAAAATTGTATTTCATTCATGTTTTGAGAATAAAAGACTTGAGATGGTTTTTTAACCTACTAGCTGCCTCCCCGCGGTTTTACCCGCGTAGTTCCCGTTCCCGTGGGAATACAGGGATAAAATATAGCCTATGTTACTCGGGGATAATGTAGCTTTCCAAAGGTGAAAGAATTTTTGAAATCGGTCCCGTAGTTTCGGAGCCTATTCATTACAAACAAACAAACAAATCTTTCCTCTTTATAATATTAGTATAGATATAGACTAAGTAATATTATAAATGAGAAAGTTCGTAAAAATACGTATATATGATTGTTGTTTCATTCAGTTAACGACGGTCTTAAGGGTATGAATGAAATTTGGCACAGATCTTTAACATGTTATGGATTAGTACATAGGTTAATTTTATCCCGTAATTTAATATGTATTATGTATAATTTTTATCCCCTAATCTATCCTTTAAACTATAAATGGGGATAGGCGAGAATAGAATATTTAAAAGGATGCTTAGAATAGAATAGAATAGAATATAATTTTTGAGCTTGAGCTTCACCTTTCTGCCAATCCAATTGGATGCAGAAAATAATGTGTCAACCCACAAAAGGTCGAAAACAAAGGTTTTGATAGCGTATTTAACATTCTACTGAAATGTTTCAGTCATCCAATACATAAAAGTACATAAAAAATGGATTTATATCATACAAAAAGTCGTAAATCACATAGACATTATAATCTTTAAGCGTCGTTTTCTCAAAATCAAGTTTGGGTTAACACATTATTGCTTATCAGCATCCAATTAGCAGTCCCTTAACATTTTTAAATATTATAAAAAAAAAAACATCACTCCAATTTAAAAGACATGGGTAGATACATAAAATGCCCACTAACAATGGTTGTGCGGCCGCGGCGCGTTGGTTGCGCAACCGCCGAACGAGCGGGCGTCGGTCCAACGCGAGTCGCGACCCATTGTTCCCGCGTCCCACGCTCGCGTTATACAACCAAACAACATAATACGGTGCTATAGCCTTTGTTATTTGTATGGGTTAATCGAGATAGCGTTATAGACCGGTTGACTTTGTCGTTAGTGACCCTGAAGTCGCCCGTCCTAGGTTCGAATCCCAATCGGGACAAACTTGTATGCATGAATGTCTCTGTTTGTTCTGTGTTGGAAATATCTTTAAAAACGTAGTATATGTAGTATATCAGCAATCTGGTCACCACAAGCTCACTTTGAAGCTTACCTTGGAATCCGATTGATCCGCGGGTGAAACCGCGTCGCGGAAGCTAGTGACATAATAAACAGTTGTCCACGGCTTAACGACACCCCCCGGCATTGTAAATGTCAATAGGCCGCGAAAGCAAATTTAAAATACTCAAATAAAGAACAGCAATCACAAGTCAATCACCTCGCAAAACGCGAATTGCTTGCGATTGGTTGCTAAATAGTTGTTTGCGTTATTTTACACTGTTGACATACGATGCGTTACACAGATCTAAGTATAATATAACTAGATGTCGCGAGTGTATTTACATTGCTTGTCAAAAAGTAGCAAAAATGTCCGCTCTATACGCCGTCATTTAGTCCGCGATCGACAGTGACGGATTGAGACTAACCTAACCAATCCACGCCCATGGGGCCCCCTATCCTTATGTCAACTAGAATCGGTATTTAAACCAATTTTGGTGTGGTTTTTGGTGACGTGAGAGTGAGACGTGATGCCCTAAGGATGGGTTTTTTTATGCTTCTTCTGGTGCCCTCAGACGTGATGCCCTAGGCCATTGCTTAATTTGTTTAAGGGTTAATCTGTCACTGGCAATCAACCGTTATTGCCTTCGGACGTAAAATAATTTGACACGGTTGGTCTTCATACAAATTGAGGTGCTTACGTTATCTAGTTAGATATTACTAGCTGCCTCCGCGCGGTTTTACCCGCGTAGTTCCCGTTCCCGTGGGAATACAGGGATAAAATATAGCCTATGTTACTCGGGGATAATATAGCTTTCCAAAGGTGAAAGAATTTTTGAAATCGGTCCAGTAGTTTCGGAGCCTATTCATTACAAACAAACAAATCTTTCCTCTTTATAATATTAGTATATATCTGTGGTGGGTCTTCAATTGACTTGGCATAGTCTGTAGTATTCCATTTTACAATTCGACAGTATACTATTAATCATATTCGGAATGTATGGAATGCTAAACAAAGTATAAAAACGAGAAAAAAAAAATAGACGACTTGACCCCCGCAACTTCGTTAGCGTCACTTGCCCGTTTGTGCAACATTTTTCATTGGTGTTCCGCTCCTATTCGTCTTAGCGTGATTATATATAGCCTATAGTCTTCCTCAATAAATGGGCTATCTAACACAGAAAGAATTTTTCAAATCGAACAAGTAGTTCTTGAGATAAGCGCGTTCGAGCAAACTAACAAACTCTTCAGCTTTAAATATTAGTACCTACAGATTTATGTAGGCTAAGGTTAGTACGGTTGGCTAGCTATTACAGCGATTCCAGCGGGTCCTAGGTTCCATTTTCACACAATTAAATTAAGATTTGCCAGTTATGTGGTTAGCTACGCCTTTAAAGCGCTGGTCGTGAATTCGATTCTGGTCTGGGCAAAATTTTGTGTACTTGAACATGACTGGTTGTTCCGTATACGGAATTTTTTGAAATCTACGAGTATATAGGTCTAGCTTAAGTCCTGCGGTTTCACTCGCATTCCGGGGACATAAAAAAAAATCCGGGATAAAGAATAGCCAGGTTATAATCTGTGTTCCAAATTTCACCTAAATCCATTCAGTAGTTTTTGCGTGAAATAGTAACAAACATACACACTCACAAACTTTCGCCTTTATAATATTAGTAGGACTAACATTGGCTACTGTTTATCGCGGAAATATCGAAGTTCTCTTTGCAAACACGATTGAAACCGCGGATCTACTAGTCGGTAATAATCAAATCGATCTCTAACTCACTTTCACTCACAAGTACGCAAGTTATGAACATTTTGGTTTAAAAAGTTTCCATACGTACGCGCCCGTGAGAATAAGTTACACCAAATTGTGTTATATAATCATATACACCTATAATTAAAGTGTAGTACAAATACTTAAGTAACTCGTGTTTATAGTGTGTTGCGCAATCAAGTTATGAGTTTATGATTCACAAAAGTTATTTTTGTTACCTTCGACCTACAAGGTGTTGCGAGTTTAATTGCTTTGATTGAGAATTTTTTTATATGTAACTTGCTGCCGTCTGTGATTTCACTTGATGGTTGAAATATTGAATCGTACAGTGAAAAAGTTTGTTTTTAATGGCGCTGTACCCCACATAAAGCGAATGCTATTTAGTACATGTACAATCATAAATGTCATAATGTAACTTACCCCACTGCAGTAACGATTATAGTTTTATTGCTGTTTGATTTCAATTCATCATCAACAGCTCATATACGTCTCCACTGAGGAGCTCGAGCCTCCCCTAACATCGAGGGGGTGTAGGCCATAGTCCACCACGCGCGCCTAGTGCAGTGCGGACTTCACATGCCTTTAATTGTGACATCTCGGGCATGCAGGTTTCCTCACGATGTTTCCTTCATCAAATTAAGTCAGCCATTACGTAGGTTTTTAAAGTTAGAGTTACGGGCCAGGGGTTTGAACCGGCACTCTTATGATCGTGATTCCCAACATTGCAATTAAAATTATCCCAGCCGAATGTTGCACCCCGGAAACGCGGCTAAAACAGCTTGCGGTAACAACTATATAAAACGACCAAGTAGTGTTAGTAAACAAAATACCTAACTCTCAATGTCGTATAGAGAAACTGCATTCTGAAGTGTCATCTACATACTGTTGTGCAACTTGACTTGACTCGTCACTTGAGCAAGTACTTGTCATGCGCGCACGACTCCCTACTTGCTGCATAACTGACATCGATTCTGATCGATCCACTATCTTTTACGTCAGTGGTCGAGTGTACCGGCTCAGAATGGGGTCAATCTATTTCCTATGTTTATGACGTGGACTGTAGCTTGAATGTACTTATCTGACAGGTTAAGACTTATTTAACGAGCATATAATTTGTATATATTAAACAAAGTCCCCGCCGCCTTTGTTTGTCTGAACGCGATGAACACAAAAACTACTGATTAGATTTTCTTGCAGTTTTCACCAAATTACTGAGTATTTCATGGGGAAGGTTTTTATGATACATCAATTTGGACCAGGTAGGTGGCGCTGGTGGGCAGATTGAAGTCTAACGGGTCCGCTAGTGTTATATTAAGAAAAATCATTCCTTCTCGCGGTTTCACACGCGGGAGCCTTAAACTTTTCTAAGTTAAAAGGTACCCTATGTTCTTTCCTAAGCTCTAGGCTATGTCATTGCTTCAATAGTAAACGCGTAAAAGCGTAACAGACATAAGTACATAGTTGTTGCATAATTATAATATTAGTGAAACAGAATGTGTCCTGTCAAATAAATGAATAGCTGATACACTACTTCAACAACATTTAAATACATTCCTATCTATACTTCTATACTAATATTATAAAGAGGAAAGATTTGTTTGTTTGTTTGTTTGTTTGTTTGTAATTAATAGGCTCCGAAACTACTGGACCGATTTCAAAAATTCTTTCACCTTTGGAAAGCTACATTATCCCCGAGTAACATAGGCTATATTTTATCCCTGTATTCCCACGGGAACGGGAACTACGCGGGTAAAACCGCGGGGAGGCAGCTATAATAGATATTTACAAGCAATAAAATATTTGGCTGGGATTCGAACCCACGAACTGTGGTCTAAAGGTCGAAGTCTGGGTCACTAACCACAAAGGCAGCCGGCCATTCAAAAAATTTACAAACAAGTTAATGCATATCGTTTTCTAAACTTAATGTGTAGGAGTGAGACATATTGAGACATATTGTTTAAAGTACCTATAAAATTTCAATCATAATAAAGACGTGCGGTTACAAAACCAACAGACATACAGATTTACAATATGGCTAATAGAATTTTATTGATATCAATATTATATGCGCATTTAAAAATGTCAAGGTATTTGACAAACGTAGAAATTAGAGAGTTTGTATATATATAGATTTTTATACCACAAGGGTGGCAAACAGGCATACGGTCCACCTGATGGGAAGCGGTTACCGTAGCCTATTGACGCTTGCAACACTAGAAGCGTCACTCACGCGTTGCCGACCCTGTCAAAAAAGGGAGCAACTGTATAGGCAGTGAAACGGACTAAGCCGGTAGACAGGTATCACTCCTGCATACCCCTACGACGCTACTCCACCCTGGGCCCCATTGCCGGTGCAGTGTCTCCTCATAAAGAGGAGTTTTAGGTAGTGGAACTAACTTATTATACGGGTAGTTTTCTCTAATAGTAGTTATGCGCAGCGGTTTCCCTCGCGTTCCAGTATATTTTGTAGGTCTGAAAATAGGTCGTAAAGTAATTTTCACCATCCTCTCCACCCCCTATTTTTACTCGCGATTTTAGAACCCAGTTCTTATAAATCACTATTTATGGCACCCCACAGTTTCACCCGCGTTCCCGGAGCATCAAGGGAGGGTTAGGGAGGGAGGGAGGGAGGGAGGGAGGGAGGGAGGGAGGGAGGGAGGGGGGAGGGAGGGAGGGAGGGAGGGAGGGAGGGAGGGAGGGAGGGAGGGAGGGAGGGAGGGAGGGAGGGAGGGAGGAAGGAAGGAAGGAAGGAAGGAAGGAAGGAAGGAAGGAAGGAAGGAAGGAATGAATGAATGAATGAATGAATGAATGAATGAATGAATGAATGAATGAATGAATGAATGAATGAATGAATGAATGAATGAATGAATGAATGAATGAATGAATGAATGAATGAATGAATGAATGAATGAATGAATGAATGAATGAATGAATGAATGAATGAATGAATGAATGAATGAATGAATGAATGAATGAATGAATGAATGAATGAATGAATGAATGAATGAATGAATGAATGAATGAATGAATGAATGAATGAATGAATGAATGAATGAATGAATGAATGAATGAATGAATGAATGAATGAATGAATGAATGAATGAATGAATGAATGAATGAATGAATGAATGAATGAATGAATGAATGAATGAATGAATGAAAGAAAGAAAGAAAGAAAGAAAGAAAGAAAGAAAGAAAGAAAGAAAGAAAGAAAGAAAGAAAGAAAGAAAGAAAGAAAGAAAGAAAGAAAGAAAGAAAGAAAGAAAGAAAGAAAGAAAGAAAGAAGGAAAGAAAGAAAGAAAGAGAGAAAGAAAGAAAGAAGGAAAGAAAGAAAGAAGACATTTATTGGACACAACATAAGGAGGACTAAGGAGTGACCCCATGCGGTTTTACCTGTGTTCCCGGGGGATTTTCAATTTTCCCGGGATAAAAGTAGCCCATGCGTTAATCAAGGATATAAACTATCTGTATTTCAAATTTCATTTGAATACTTTAAGTAGTTTTTGCGTGAAAGAGTAACAAGCATCCGTCTATAAATCCATACTCAGAAACTTTCGCATTTATAAATCTCTTTATAAAACATCTTTAAATCAAATTTTTAACTGTCTTAATAATTGTTAAAGTTCCCTTGCATATTCTGAATAAAATTATATTAATAATCTAAATATATAATTATTACACAAAATTATTGTTACTTCAAAATTTTTACTATGTTTATTTGTTAATTTTTATTTTTAGTTTTGCAATGTATTGTATTTTGTTGTCCATGGTGTGCACACATGTTTAGAGATGCTGTCGGTCTCGGTATTGTTGGTACATTTGTGTGATTTTAATATTGTCAGTATCTTGTTTTGTGTGTTAAATAAATAAATAAAATAAAAATAAAAAAATAGGATGTACTAGTATTTTTCCATTATATGAGTTAATATTGAATTAAATCTGTTGTTCAAAACATTTTTACTCTTTTAATTTTTGTTGGATTTTTTAAATGTTGACAAATTTATATATCACTAGTGGCTCCCCGCGGTTTCACCCGCGTACCCGGAAGATCTTCCATTTTCCCGGGATAAAAAGTAGAATATTTATTGTTCTTGTTATTTATGAATACTTATCCCATATAATTATAATACTATGGTCATATTAGCTATTACATAATTTTATCTCTATACCTAAAGGTAATTAAATTATGGTCATAACCAGTCTATGGTTATGTCTCTATAATCTATGGAAGTCATGGTGTTGAATAATTATTTATTAATGTGAAAGCTAAATTACAAGTATTATATTATAGTGAAGAAAGGCCGTGGTGGCTCAGTTGGGAACGCACCGACTCACGATCATGAGGGTGCCGGTTAAAATCCCTGGCCCGTACCTCTGAGTTTATAAAAACTTACGTACTTACCACTGGCTTTCGGTGAAAGAAAACATCGTGAGGAAACCTGCATGCCCGAGATGTCACAATTTAAGGCGTGTGAAGTCCGCCGCCGCACTAGGCCCGCGTGGTGGACTATGGCCTAGACCCCTCGATGTTAGGGGAGGCTCGAGCTCCTCAGTGGAGACGTATATGAGCTGATGATGATGAAGAAAGCTTTGTATCAAATGGGTTTATAGAGTATCAGATTACTTGTTAGAAATAGACTATTACTAGACTAAATAGAATAGTGAAATGCTCGCTACAAGCTATTTCACTTTTGTAAAAATCATTATTGTATTAGATCTATGTAGGTTTAGAAAAGAGTAATTACTGAGTTTATTGCCGGCTCTTCCCAGTAAAAACAACTTTCAGAACCGAGCATTAATAGTGACTATTCATGAGTGTAAGTAAAGGCCTATTTGAAAAAAAAAAATATTTTTATTATTATAAGAAACTTAACAATGAAGATTTTAGTGTTGTATATGTCCTATCTATGCCCCAAAATAGTTTTAGATATATATATTACGAACTAACGCGTTGAAATCATTTGGTCTCGGCTGGCCGATTGGCTTTGTGGTAAGCGGCGATCGTTTAATTTCTCACCAACGATAAATATGGGTACATAAATATCTATCTGAGTTGAGCCTGGATATAAATAGGTATATGTATATAAAAGTTATCTGGATACAATGCTTAGTTTTATATTTACCACAGACCTATAAACTAATTAGATAACGTTAGCACCTCAATATGTATGACTAGCTGCCTCCGCGCGGTTTTACCCGCGTAGTTTCCGTACCCGTAGGAATACAGGGATAAAATATAGCCTATGTTACTCGTGAATTTAGAATGGTGAAAGAATTTTTAAAAACGGTCCAGTAGTTTTTGAGCCTAATCATTACAACCAAACAAACAAAGTTTTCTTCTTTATATTATTAGTATAGATTACAATCTGTTTATTAAATACTAGCTGCCTCCCCGCGGTTTTACCCGCGTAGTTCCCGTACAGGGATTAAATATAGCCTATGTTACTCGTGAATAATGTAGCTTTCGAATGATGAAAGAATTTTTAAAAACGGTCCAGTACTTTTCGAGTTTATTCGTTACATACAAAAATACAAATCTTTCCTCTTTTTAATATTAGTGTAGGTGTAGATAAGTAACTAATTGTAGACATAAACATACAATAAAAGTGGCTTGGGTTCAAAGTCACATAGAACTTTGTTCTACGGATAGGAATATATTTCATTTCACTTCATTAAAATTTCATTTCTATCATAATAGTGTGCTAAGGTGTTACCGCACTGATGTCCATGTGTGTGTAACCTCACTTGTCAGTGAAAAGTGCTATTACTGATAAGTGGACACGCATCTTCCTGCCTTGCGATTCCGTAACTACCACTATAAACCTATCTGTCTTTAAGTATGCAGTAGAGTTATACCTCAACGCACGAGAGTGTTTTTAACGAACGTTAAAAAAGCGTTCTAATACAACAAATGCATGCGAAAAAAAAATGCGGGTAATAAGTTTACAGCTTCGCTTTTTGTTTGAAAGTAGATACTTAAAATGTTTAATCTAAGTTTGTTTTGATAAATAACCTTCCGAACCTAGCGTTAGAGCTTGACTATTCTTAAGTGCTTTTAAAGGTCTGGTATTTGAATAAAAATATTATCAATTTTTATTTCATCTATTCAAATTCAACTATGACATATGGTAAATGGCCCAATGGTGGCCAGTTTAAGAAAAAAAAAAAACAGGTTTTTGTGAAATATTACCAAAATTGTGAAAGTTTCAGCACTGAATATAGTGAAACTGTAAAGTCCAGTCCTTATTTAATATTTGTAATGTGTTGCGCGTGAGATACGGCAAAGCTGGATTCAATTAATTTAACAAATAAATGTTGTAGTTTTGTGACCCAGTCTTGGCCAGGGAAAATCCATTAATGGATACCCCAGTCTTAGTCTTAGTTTATCTTTATTTTATGGCTCACACATGAAACAACACTAATTTTGATTTTATTAAGCAATACTATTTTACAAGTGAAACTTTCTGCTCACCACCTGAACGATTTCCTTAAGAAAAGCCGTCGTTGTCAATTTCAAATCACCTTACACTTTGTATTCGCGCATATTTGTACATGTAACTGACTGAATTCAATAAAACGTTAAACTTAGATAGTTCGATGTCTAAAGTCTATGTCACAGTGATCCCAATGTAAAAACATTCGCTCATGTCGGAATTCTAGATGTTTCTTTCAATTTTTGGCCATTACTGGTACAGTGGCCACGACTGGTACACTTACGATAGTTAAAAGGCATGTGAAGGCCGCACCGCAAGGCGCGCGTGGTGGACTATGGCCCGACGTTATATTGTGCTTTATTTTATTTTAAGGTATATTTATGGAAATAAAGTATTTATATTTGTTGTTAGGGGAAGTTCGAGCTCCTTACGCGTGTCCACCAGCCCCTAGGCATCCAGGCGTCATTGGAACATCCAGGGGTTTAGTGTGTAGGCGCCGGCACCTTCTGTACCGGTGAGTCACCACATAACCCGGCGGCTCCCCCCGGAGCTGCCGGGTATCCTATGAGGATTCCCCTGGGTCATAAAAAAGGGCTTATCCTCCTCAATGGAGACATATATAAGCCGATAATGTGTAGGACACAATACGTGACTGCTATTGAATAACCGAATGAATTAACGCACAGAATGCTTTCACTCACCGTGAGGTACGTGTTTGTGATCCTCACTGATTTGAGTCACTCATTACTCTGTCAAAGGAGATCTCGACTACGCCATTTTAACAGCAAAATCGTGGAGAACTAATATATAGTAATCTCCAGAAACATGTTCGAATGCTGGTAATAAGCTGATGTTCTTTTAAATATAGCTGCTCTTAACAAGTGGCTACACCCGTGTTCCTGGAGATCTTAAATTTACCCGGGATAAAAAGTAGCCTATATCCCTACCCAGGTTTTTTATTATCTATGTACCAAATTTATTGTCTATCTGCCTGTTTTTTATCACTAAACTCCTAAATAACTGGACCAGTTTTGACAGTACTTTCACTGGCATATAGTCGATGTTATAAGCAATAATATAGTATCAATTGAAAGATATATCAGGCAAAGCCGCAGGGCATTAACGTGTGTTCAAAACAAGTTTTTAATTGTTAAGTTTGGCGAAACCCGCCTCTAACTGTCGGATATATAAATAGATAGATAGATCTACAGAGATGTGATATTGATTTGGATTTATGGAATAAAGTTGGAGACAAAATAATGGAATCTACGACAGACTAATAAATCTAACTAGATAACGTAAACACCTCATTTTGTATGAAGACCAACCGTGTCACTTTTTCTTTGACGTCCGAAAGCAATAACGGTCGATCGCGGACTTAATGATTGCAGACATTTTTGCTCCTGAGCCGAGACACCCTCAGCGCTGTCGCTTCAATTCTCCTTCGGTTGAGAGCCCTCTGCGCTCACTGAAACAGTCCGCGTAACAGTGTAAAAGCCATCTGAGGCTTACATCTGCCTAGTCCATTTAAAAGAAAAAACGAAAAAAACCATTTTAGCTGCTTTTTAACACGCGTAGTAGGTAGTGACCTCCAGTTAGATTATAATCTAGGTAGAATCTTCTATGTTACTTAATATAACCCTACTAATATTATAAATGCAAAATTTGTGAGTACAATCTAGATGAAATTTGGCACAGAGTTAGAATATATACTTGAATAGGACATAGGCTACTTTTTTTCCGGGAAAATTGTCGGTCCTTTGGGAACGTGACTGAAACCCAAAGTTAATAATAAGAGCCTATATTTAACAATCTTACAAAACAAGTATTTCTTATATACTAACGAAAATTAGTAAAAAAATAAACTTACGTTTAACATTAAGTTTAAATGGGTGGATATTTATTAAACCATTTTTATTGTCTTCAACTTTCTTATGAATATCCAAAGGAATCCGGATCAGAACAGGTTTTAACAATACATAGTTACATTTTGAAATAGTGTTGTAAACAATCATAATATTTTTATCGATATAGGTATCGACCTAATCGATAGAATAAGAAATAAAAATATTTACACATCTATTCTTAACCAATTAGTTTTTATATTCGTGTGAGTTTCGTAGTGTTTTTAATGAATCATCAAAATTTCTATAAATACTTTTATTTTCTACTAGCTGCCTCCCCGCGGTTTTACCCGCGTAGTTCCCGTTCCCGTGGGAATACAGGGATAAAATATAGCCTATGTTACTCGGGGATAATGTAGCTTACCAAAGGTGAAAGAATTTTTGAAATCGGTCCAGTAGTTTCGGAGCCTATTCGTTACAAACAAACAAACAAACAAACAAACAAAGAAACAAATCTTTCCTCTTTATAATATTAGTATAGAAAAATAAACAAAATGTCTTGAAATAAAAGATTACATACCTCTATATTAATATTATTTTCGTTGTTTTATCTTTTTGAAATTCAATCTAAAACATTGTACCTATTAACAAATATAAGTTTTACAAACATAGTAAATAATAAATATCGACACCTGT